>CM065594.1:177400754-177638722 GCA_033119425.1 Bufotes viridis | reverse complement strand
TTTATATACATAAAAGAAACATCACAAATTGCAGTATAGAGACCACTCATACAGGTACAGTGCACTCGCAAACAGCAATATATCGTAAGATAGTACATAGCTATCTCACGGGTTTCAAGGGCATGGTATAAACATACGACTGTACTGCCAAAAAACAAACTGTCATATAGTCAGATGAATCAAAACCCTAGGAGGTTTAATAAGGCCTCTAACATAGGCTATATAAGCAAATAATTCTAGACTAACATTAACAGAGAAGGGGATAGACAAGACGACACACAAGAGGAGGGGGGGGATGGGGAGGAAAATCACTGGACATAGCAAGTGAATAACCATACAATCTCACGGAGGGGAATCAGGCAGAACACCAGAAGCCACCCAAACCGCGAACGAAGAAGAGGCTCTAAACCTGGACCATGGTTCCCAACCCTTAAGGAACGTCGGAAGCTTGTTACGGTCAGAGGCACTCATCTCCTCCAAGTGAACCAGCGCATCCAGCGCAGAGGCCCAAGTAATCCTTCTCAATCTCTCGGCTGATCTCCAATTGCGCGGTATAATTTGTCCCATGGCCAAAATGAAAAGCCGCAAAGATCCCTTTTTAATATGCGAGATCCGTCCGGGGAAAATAGATAGGAGAGCTATGGAAGGGGAGGGAGATACAGAGGCCCTAAATAGGAAATTATGAAGTTTGAAAACATCTTCCCACAGCGGGTTAAGCTTTGAGCATTCCCACCATATATGAGTCATGGTCCCCTTAGCTCCCAGACACCTCCAACATAACTCGGAAACAGAGGGATAGAAACAATGCAATTTCTCTGGTGTCCGATACCACCTGGTAAGTATTTTATAATTGAGTTCTTGCAAGTTACACAATATAGAGATCTTATGGGAAAGCGCATGGACTTGAGTTTGGGGTGGGACTCTTCAGATTGGCCAAATAGTAGTAGAGTAGTAGAGAAATAGCATGGCCAGGGGCCGATTGAGCAACACATAACTTTTCAAACTCCGTTAGAGATGTGCGGGACTGCATACCAGGCATCAAGGAATTAACAAACCCTCTGAGCTGAAAATAGAGGAACCATCTTCCGGGAGATGGTGGAAGTATGTGTGATAGGTCTTCTAGAGGGCGCACCCCAGTTGAAGAACAGACGTCTCTCAGTCTGACAGTGACTGCATGGTGATCTTGAAAGGTGGGCACCTGTTTAAGCCCCACAGGTAAATCTGGATGATCAGTAAGCACTGAGAGGTGGGCACCTGTTTAAGCCCCACAGGTAAATCTGGATGATCAGTAAGCACTGAGAGGGGGCCTGGGATCTTGACTATATTTAATTTAGGTGCAAACTTAATCCAGGAGACTGCTAAAGTAGGGAGGAGCATAGCAGATTGGGTATGTGGGAGATTATAAAGGGAATTAGGGGGCAGCCAAAATATGCCTGGTGCAAGGTGGGGGCTCGTTTCATGTTCAATGTTAACCCACAACTTAGTATCCTTGCTATGAAAGAGATCTGGGACGCAGTTCGTAATTGCAGCCCTATAGTATGTCAAAAAGTTAGGTAGACCTGTCCCTCCCTCTAGTTTAGGGCGAGTCAAAAGACCATTTCCAAGCCGTGCTCTAGACTGATTCCACACGAAGTGAGAAGTGAAGCGCCGGAGGCGAGCAAAGTAGACCAGGAGTATCTTACAGGGAATAGTTTGAAATAAGTAGAGTAGGCGTGTTAATATCTGGCGTAGATTTAGACAGCTGGTAGATACGCTGAAGTTATGTAGAGGCCAGCACCCCTACATAAATTTTGTGCATCCAACGCCTGCTAAAGGGGAATTAAGACCGGTGTCTAACATGCCTGTCTTAATAAATGACCCCCATAATTCTCAAAGTGATGTCACAGCCCTGGAATAATGTACACTGGCCTGTCACAGTACGAGTATAATATACACACAAGTCCTAGTACAGGATGTCGCGGATATAAAGCGCAAAAATGCTTTATATACAAAAAAAACAAAAGAAAGGAGCAAAGTAAAAATATCAAAGTTATTGATCCTATTGAGGAGAGGGCGACATAATAACCTCTCAGCTCGTTGACGAGAACCTTAAATTTTTTGTGCAATTAGAAAGAAAACGGGGTACCATCATCTATGCAAAAATATATGCAAGTTTATTATACATAAGTGCTAAATACAAAATCGATGATACAACCTGTACAATGATAGACAATGAAATATAATACCACTACCTTCAATCAATACTGAATATCGCCAATCAATGCAATGATATGCAACAATCCAAATTAAAGAAAAGTACCCCTTTCTATCACATTTTAACCAATTGAGGTATATGGCGGCACTACAAATTTACCAGCTCGGTATCAGGCTAGGGAATAACAAAGTTCCCAAGGACTAAGTACCAATGTCTGATGCTCAATTAGCAATATGCATCTTTGCTAAGAGAATGATCAAACTTGATCAGGAGCCTTATCAATTACAGATCCACAAATGGGGACCTTTGACTATATACCGGGCTGAGTAACTTATCAATACCGCAAGCAATAAGCAAGATATACGTTACCAAGGGTCGAAAGGTGAGTAGGGCTCCGGAGGGACGGTCAGCTCTCCAGAGGGTTCCCCGTGATCCAGGATCAAATCCACGTGTCTGTTTAATCTTTTGTTTGTAGTCTTTTTTTTTTTCTCCTGGAATCCCTTCTCTCATCCCATCTATGATTAATATTCACAGACTTATCAAAAGAATACACCCCTTTTAGATAACGGTCTTCCAACCAAACCAGAGGGTGTGCGCATATGGTAATGGTACTTTGAGATCATACATTACCCAAAATGCTTTGTGGTGAACGTGTAGTGTTACCTGCCGATACATAGGCGGCAATGTTGTATAAGCTATAAATGTGAAGCTTTTAGGAGTTAAATTTATATAATGTGACTTCATTTTAAGTGGTAAACATCCACCACCTGGGACATACATCAAAAGGGAGGCATACCCCTAACACTTGAAGCAATTAAAAACTTAGATTCCCAGAAACTAGTATAATTGTTCTCATGTCAAAAAGTTAAAATGTAGACAACAAATGTGTGGGTTTTGGATTTCACAGGTGCCTTATCTTATGAAAATAACACAACTTTCTCATCAACAACTTCTCATTAAGAGAAGTCCAACTGAGCATGCTTTCCCACATACCTCAGGAAAACACGCTTCTGGTGATACACACACAGGATATATATACGTTAGTATATGATTATAATATGTAACAAAATAAAACCAATATATGAAATAATATAAAACAACACATATATGATATATTGATTAACTTGTGTCAAAACTAAATACGATCCACTATATGAATAAACAGACATTATATGTTTGTCTCACTAATAAATCTCATTAAAAAGATATATGACAGACGAGTCCCAGGAAGAACCTTATCTCGGCTCATAGCCTAGTGATGAGGTAAAATCACTCCCTTAGATAGGCCCACATCTGCCAGGAAGGACCTTTCCTTAAACCCATTTTTCTCTTTTACAATGAAGGTTCATACAGGAGGGTGAATATAAGTACAGCATGGCTGCTTATAGGCCATGAATACACGTTATAACAAAAATAATGTATAAATGTTTATATACTTATGAAAAGGCATGACAAGGAAAAATGTACACATTGGTGTCACAGTCAAGGCATAATGCACACAGTGATGTCACAGCACAGAAATAATATAACAAGTAATGCTACAGTATAGGAATAATGCACACAATGATATCAGAGTACAGGAATAGTGTCTCCCATCTTCATCACAAACTGCACATCATCCCTTAATAGAGGAAGGCTGCCTTGGTTGCTGAACCCTATAGCAGTTGTCTGTTTACTACTCTGAACCCAATTTACCAGATCATTTCTGGCTGGGTGTCCCCAGGCACCAGTGTAACACTAAAGAGAATCTGTGAGCAGATCTGTACCTATGAAACTGGCTGACCTGTTACATGTGCACTTGGCAGCTGAAAGCATCTGTGTTGGTCCCATGTTCATATGTGCCTGCACTGCTGATGCAAATATATGCAAATGAGCCTCTAGGAGCAACGTGGGCAATGTCGCTGGCAGTTTCATAGGTACGCATCTGTTGACAGATACCATTAATAGTGTTAATCGAAGTATCGGAAGTGGACTTCGATCCGAATTTCTGGGAAAATTTGGATTTGCCACAAAGCCAAATTTCTTTGTGCTTCGTGGTAATGAATCAATTTTCAGTGAAATGGCGGTAAAAAAAATCATACTCACATCAGAACAAAGAGGCTGCCTAGCACAAAATCTCCTGCGCTGTGACGTCACCATGCCAGCTAGTGTGATGACGTCAACGCACCGTGCAAGATTTCACGAGGGATCTTCAGTCAAGATGACTGAGGCGGCCTCTTCGCACTTAAATGTATAAGGTATTTCTTTTTTAATGCATTAACCCTGAAAGATCTCATTTTTCATCTCAGCGATGGGCCGCAGCATCTGAGGGGTTAAATGACGAGGGGGTGGCGTTGTAATTGTTGTTTCCTGTCATTGTGCCGTTACTTACAAAGGAATGCGCTTTGTGACAAAGTCATTTGTCACAAAGTGAATTTCTTTGTGAAATTCAGCAAAGTGCCAAATCGTATTTTTGTAAACTTCGCTCATCTCTACCCTTTAAAAAATTAGGAACAATTGTGGTGTTAAGGTTACTTTCACACTAACGTTTAAGATTTCCAGTATTGAGTTCCGTCATAGGGTCTCACTACCGGAAAAAAACGCTTCTGTTTTGTCCCCATTCATTGTCAATGGGGACAAAACTGAACTGAACAGAACGGAGTGCTCCAAAATGCATTCTCTTCCGATTTGTTGCATTCCCATAACGGAGAGCAAACTGCAACATGTTGTATTTTGCTTTCCGTCCTAGGATGGATGCAAGACGGATCCATCATTACCCCCAATGCAAGTCAATGGGGACAGAGCAGTTTTCTCTGACACTCTGCCACAATAGAAATTGGATCCATTCCCCATTGACTTTCAATGTAGTTAATGACAGATCCGTCTTGGCAATGTTAACGATATGTTAAAGATAATACAACCGGATCCGTTCATAACGGATGCAGATGGTTGTATTATCAGTAACGGAAGCGTTTTTGCTGAACCCTGCCGGATCCAGCAACAACGCTAGTGTGAAAGAAGCCTAAAATGAGCAAAAATGGAAGCTAAATATATGAGTCTCTATAATAGCTTTAAAAGCTGACCTCAGTGCAAAAATTGCTAATTCAGTATTTTTTTTACTAATGATCATTAATGTAGATAAATGGTAGACAATGCTTTGGTCTTTTTTGTTAATTAATGCTGAGAAAGGTTAGATGTGTAACTCAATGTCATTTAAGAATAAAACAGGAAAAGGGGAATGAATTACTTTGAAGATACTTTTAATGCAGTGTTTCATTGCTTTCCATCATTGAAATAATCATGTAATGATGATTTTGTGGGAATAAGATGACAGGCAATAAGGTGAAGAGTAATAATATAATAAATATGTAAATATGAGGAATAATGGATGAAGAATGGGTTTCTTTTATTATTTAGCTACATGAACTGCGTTTAAAGTGGGTGTACACAATTATAAGTGGCAGCTTTTTCCAGGCACATAACCAAAAGTGTTCATGAGTTGTGTCTAGTATTGTGGCCGATTGCAGTACCACACATAACCTGTTGACAACTGTGGCACTGTTATTGAAATAGCCATGATTTCCTTTAACACTTTTAAACAAAATTACCCTGCAATTTTTCACTTTTTTTTCATTTTTTGATCAACCAGTTGCAGTAAAAATTGGTATACGGTAGCCTGTAATGCTAATATTTAGTACAGACTGGGATTTCATGGAAACCTTTGTACCCCTGCTACACTAAAGTAGCATAATATAACACTACAACATACTGTTAACTGGAAAGTATGCCATCCATGAACTTGGAAAAGTGTGTCCAGATTGGACTGCATCATTCCATTGGATTCTAAATCCTAATGGGAGCAAGGATTCGCTAGGCTTAATCCACAGCTATTATTCTAGGTGCAAGATTTCAGTGCTGGGTATCCGCAACCACAACCTATTACCAGGTTAAGACAACATCCAATATTCGTAAATTAGCTTTCCTACAGTAAAACCAATGGAAAAGACACCCAATCTGTAAATGTAAGCTGTTTCAGGGTTCTTGGCCCTCATCAGCACAGAGTTGGGTACTGAATGGCTTGATGAGATACCCTTGATGCATCTCTGTGGGGAGAAAACAGCTGTCTACAGATTAGCGTCTCTTTCTTCTGGAGGAGTTTCTAGTTTGGCTGATAGAAATTTTCTTTCTTCCAGATCATATTTCTTTCTCATGGAAAACCAGAGAAGATTTATCATTTAGTTTTTGCCTGAAAATGGCCAAAGCCTCATAAATTAGGCGCATCGTTCAGCAGCACAGGAGACATCAAGACCGGCACAGAAAGCGCTGCTCTTGACAAATCCATAACCGTATAAGGCCTCTTTCACACGGGCGTCATGTTTGACGCCCGGATAAGAGGCGGGTGCGTTGCGGGAATATGCGCGTTTTTCCCGCGCGGGTGCAAACGTTTGTAACGCGTTTTGCACGCGCGTGAGAAAAAACGCCATGTTTGGTATCCAGACCCGAAGCCGGACTTCATCACTGAAGTCCGGTTTCAGGTCTTCTGGAGAATTGATTATTTTCCCTTATAACATGGTTATAAGGGGAAATAATAGCATTCTTAATAAAGAATGCATTGTTAAATGAAGTGAAGGGGTTAAAATAATAAAAGTTAACTTACCTTAGCCACTTGATCGCGTAGCTGCGATCTGTCCTCTCTTTCGCAGCATCTAAGATCTACAGGACCTGTGATGACGCCACATCACATGGTCCAATCACATGGTCCATCTTACCATGGTGATGGACTATGTGATTGGACCATGTGATGTGACGTCATCACAGGTCCTTTAGATCTTAGATGCTGCAAGTGGCTAAGGTAAGTTAACTTTTATTATTTTTAACCCTCCACTTCATTTAACAATGCATTCTTTATTAAGAATGCTATTATTTCCCTTATAACCATGTTATAAGGGAAAATAATAGAGATTGGGTCCCGTGTTAGCAAACAATGCGGAAAATCGCAACGCATCCGCACTTGCTTGCGGATGCTTGCGATTTTCCCGCAGCCCCATTCACTTCTATGGGGCCTGCGTTGCGTGAAAAACGCTGAATATAGAACATGCTGCGATTTTCACGCAACGCAGAAGTGATGCGTGAAAATCACCGCTCATGTGCACAGCCCCATAGAAATGAATGGGTCCGGATTCAGTGCGGGTGCAATGCGTCCTCCTCACGCATTGCACCCGCGCGGAAAACTCGCCCGTGTGAAAGGGGCCTAAGTCTCTATAACCAGCTGGATCTCTTCAATGGGAACCAGGACCACCACCCCATCCTTCAAAAAATGCATAGATAGATAGATAGATAGATAGATAGATAGATAGATAGACAGATAGACAGACAGAATAGACCAATTTTTTACATAGACAGATCCAGTGCCATACAGGGGTTTAGCTATAGGGGGGTGCAGAGGTAGCAGTTGCTACATGGCCCAGAAACCTGAGGGGACCCAAAGACCCCTGTGCCGTATAAGAAGACACCAGTATTATAGAAAGTGCATGTGGTCAAGTTACACGTCTTGCTGGAGGGAAGGGGTTAGGTCAACAATTTGGCATAGGGGTGTGTCATTTCAGTTTTTGCCTCAGGCAATATGAAGGCTATGTGCCTCCCTGCCCCTGGCCACAAAACACTGGGGGAAGGGGGGCCCAAGCTGAACTCTTGCACCAGGGCCAATGAGCCTTTAGCTATGCCCCTGGTCTCATACCTTATGATATAGTATTTCCTTATTTGCCCCTTTTTCCACCAAACATGACTGCTTCAATACTTGCGATAACTCGGAATCAGCCCAAGTAATGCCAAGCTATTCAGCATTTCATAGCAGCCATGACATTTTCATATTACATGTTTTCAGACCATTTGTCCTAACAGAATCTTCCTCTAAATCACCTCCTGACCTAGGCATAGAAAGGAAAGTATATGCTGCCAGTCAATAAATTGTGAAAGCTGTGCTCCCGGACCAAACCAAGCGTAAATTGAGCTAAACACCAATGTAGTTTTTTAGCTGCTTATTCTAAGGATAGAAATGACTGCACAATTCTGCCAAGCATAAAAATACATTTGACCTGTTTTAATTATATCATATTTTTATGACAAGTTCTGGGCATGCTATAGCTAATCCCTTTTCGAAAATACACTGTTATAGTCCATTAGGTACCATTTGCATTGGCCACAAGCTGAAAAAAGCACATAAGGTTAGAGTGGGTATATGGACCAGATGCTAATCACATAATGTAACTTCCTTGCTATGAAGTCATCATTACACAGTACTGGTTTGTCAATTAATTCTTGATATGTATCATTTACTATTCAATAAAGCATATTGTAATTAAAACTTAAGAATGCTTATGAATAATTACAAAATTGTACAGTTCTTATAGAGAATCCTTTAAATAGCCTGTCCTATCTAGGCCACTCCTCATATGAAGTACACCCCAGCAGAATAATGACTACGATATGATACAACTTTATTGATCCATGGGGGAAATTGCATTGCAGGATACGGCATCAGCTTAAGGTTACATCCATATTAGATACAGCTTAATAGGTTATTAAACACAACATAAGTACATAACAACATAACACTCCGAATCTACCTAATGTTTTTTAGATAGCACCTTGTTGTACATGGAGATAGCCAAGGCCAGGAATGACTTCCTGTATCGGTCGGTGTTTCTCCAGAGATTCCTATGCCGGTCACTAAATGAGCTACGTTGTCTTGTTCTCTCCACTACACTATGGTGCTCGACCACTCTCTGCCTTCCAGATTCATTTATTTAGACTAGCTTCATGTATACTCTTACAATGGTCCTTCATGTCACTGCTGCACAGAAAATTACACTAGCCATGACCACCTGATAGACAACAATGCTAACACCAAGTCCACCAGACCAAGGGCTGTTCTTTCTGGCATCCATCTTAGGCCAGCTCCAGACATAACAATTCTGCTAGGAATTTTCAGGTTAGATTTTCCTGGAAATGTCTGCAGCAATTTATAGAAATATACAAGTAGATGGGGTTTGGTTTTCAAAATCCTATCCAAATGTACCAGAAAAAGTTCTACATTGAAATCTGATCATGTGCAGATGTTTTAAGGCTACTTTCACATCAGCGTTTTTTCTGAGATCCGTCATGGATCAGCAAAAACGTTTCTGTCATGATAATACAACCAGAGGCAAGGAAGACCGGCGCTCACTACAAGTTAAGTGACGCGTTTCGACTTGGCAATATAGTCTTTGTCAAACAATCTCTATTGCAGAGTCAAACGAGTCACTTAACTTGTTCCTCCATGTGGCAATAAAAAAGATAAAATTGCATCAACTGTAGCGAGTGCCGGTCTTACTTGCTTCTGGTTTGATGGGACGCCAACCCTAGATGCGTGCAACACTCACCAACACACAGAGTGCCGGCTGTTTTAACTTGATGATAATACAACCGTTTGCATCCGTTATGAACCGATCCTGTTGTATTATCTCTAAAAAAGCAATGACGGATCCATCTCTAAAACCATTGTAAGTCAATGAGGGAACGGATCCATTTTCTTTTGTGTCAGAGAAAACAGATCCGTCTCCATTGACTTACATTTTAAGTCATCACGGATCTGTCTTGCTCCGCATCCCAGGATGCACTCAAAACGCTTTTTGCAGCGCTTGTGTGCGCCATGGGAACGGAATGAAATGGAACAGAATACATTTTGGTGCACTCCATTCCATTTTGTTCAGTTTTGTCCCCATTGACAATAAATGGGGAGAAAACTGCAGTGTTTTCCCCCGCTATTGAGATCCTATGACGGATCTCAATAGTGGAAAGGGAAAGCGCAGATGTGAACGTAGCCTAAGGGTACTTTCACACTTGTGTTAAAGTTTTCCGGGATTGAGTTCTGTCCTAGGGGCTCTATACTGGAAAAAAATGATCAGTTTTATCCTAATGCATTCTGAATGGAGAGCAATCCGTTCAGTATGCATCAGGATGTCTTCAGTTCATTCACTCTTACGGTATTTGGCCGGAGAAAATTCTGGAACACTTGCTGGAATGCCGGCATTATTTTCCATTGAAATGTATTAATGCCAGATCCGGCACCAAGTGTTCCAGCAAAATGGATTCAGATTTCCGGTCTGCGCATTTAAAAATGCAAATAAATAAATACCAGATCCGTTTTCCGGATGACACCGGAGAGATGGATCCGGTGTGTCGATGCATTTATTAGACGGATCTGCATCCAGATCCGTCTACAAATGCTTTCTGTTTGCACACAGATTTCCGGATCCTCACAATGCAAGTGTGAAAGTACCCTAAGGCCCCTTTCACACGAGCGAGTTTTCCGCGCGGGTGTAATGCGTGATGTGAATGCATAGCATCCGCACTGAATCCTGACCCATTCATTTCAATGGGTCTGTGTACATTAGCGTTTTTTTTCACGCATCACTTGTGCGTTGCGTGAAAAATCGCAGCATGTTCTATATTCTGCGTTTTTCACGCAGCCCTAGCCCCATAGAAGTGAATGGGGCTGCGTGAAAAACGCATTGCATCCGCAAGCAAGTGCGGGTGCGTTGCGTTTTTCACTGATGGTTGCTAGGAGATGCTGTTTGTAAACCTTCAGTTTTTTATCACGTGCGTGAAAAACGCATCAAAACGCATTGCACCCGCGCGGAAAAAACTGAACAACTGAACGCAATCGCAGGCAAAACTGAATGGCTTTGCCTGTGAAATCGCACAGCTTTCACTGAACGCATCCGCAACGCATCCGGACCTAATCCGGACACGCTCGTGTGAAAGAGGCCTAAGGCTACTTTTAATTCTGCATTTTTTAAGGTTTTGAGGTCTGAATTAAACTGATCAGTTTTGTCCACTTTCATTGTCAATGGGGACAAAAGTGATGGGGATGTATCAGTTCAGTTAAGTTTAGTTTTGGCACCAGACACAAGTAGTGTCTTTGTGTCCAGTTTGGACTGAAACTGAACAAACCTGATCAGGCATGAAAATCAGTGTAAGGGTACTTTCACAGTAGCGTTATTCTTTTCCGGCATTAAGTTCCGTCCTAGGTAGAGATGGCCCGAACTATCTGCCGGCGAACAGTTCCCGGCGAACATAGCTTGTTCGCGTTCGCCGCAGCGGGTGAACACATGCGATGTTCGGTCCGCCCTCTATACATCATCATTGAGCAAACTTTGACCCTGTACCTGACAGTCAGCAGACACATTCCAGCCAATCAGCAGCATAGCCTCCCTCCCAGACCCTCCCATCTACTGAACAGCATCCATTTTAGATTCATTCGGAATTTGCAGTCTTAGTGAGAGGAGGGACAGTGTAGCTGCTGCTGATTTAATTGGGAAATCGATAGCTAGGCTAGTAAATTCAGTGTCCACTCCAGTCCTGAAAGACTCATCTGATCTCTGCTGTAAGGACAGCGTCCTGACAGCACCCCAAAAAGCCCTTTTTAGGGCTGCAACATTAGTCTGCTTTTTTTTTTTCTCCATATATATATTGCAGTTGCCTGGCCTGCCCATGTGTGAGGAGCTGCAGGCCCACAGACTGTAGTGTGCCCACTGCCAGTGCCCACCCCTGTCATCCCGTGTGGCACATGACTTTGCATCAAAAAAAGGCATTTAATTTTTACACTTTAGTGTAATTTCAGTTGCTTGCCTGCTAGTGTGTGTCAGGCCGACTTCCACTGGCTGTAGTGTGCCCAGTGCCAGTGCCCACCACTGATACCGGGTGGCACAGTAGCTTGCCAATCAATAAGGCATTTAATTTTTACACATTAGTCTAATTTCAGTTGCTTGCCTGCTAGTGTGTGTCAGGCCGACTTCCGCAGACTGTAGTGTGCCCACTGCCAGTGCCAACCACTGATACCGGGTGACACAGTAGCTTGATGATAAATAAGGCATTTAATTTTTAGACAGTAGTCTAATTTCAGTTGCTTGCCTGCTAGTGTGTGTCAGGCCGACTTCCGCAGACTGTAGTGTGCCCACTGCCAGTGCCCACCACTGATACCGGGTGACACAGTAGCTTGCCAATAAGTAAGGCATTTAATTTTTAGACAGTAGTCTAATTTCAGTTGCTTGCCTGCTGCCAGTGTGTGTCAGGCCGACTTCCACAGACTGTAGTGTGCCCACTGCCAGTGCCCACCACTGTCATCCTGTGTGGCACATGACTTTGCCGATCAAATAAAGGCTTTTAATTTTTACACTTTAGTGTAATTTCAGTTGCTTGCCAGCTGCCAGTGTGTGTCAGGCCCACTTCCACAGACTGTAGTGTGCCCACTGCCAATGCCCACCACTCATACTGGGTGGCACAGTACCTAGCACGCGTAGTACCACTTATCTAAAAAAAAAATGACAGGCAGAGGCAGGCCACCCCGCAGGGGCCGTGGTGGTCGTGGTGCTGTGATTTCCACTGTCCCTGGAATAATGCCTAGTGTTCAGAGGCCACGTACCCTGAACCCGAAAAATTCTAAGGACATAGTTGACTGGCTTAGACAGGACAATCTTCAACAGCTTCCGCTAAGAACCTTGACGCACCATCCTCCTCCAGCTCAGCTTCGGTCACCTGCTCTTAAGTTACCATGCTCCCGCCCGCCCGCCTCCACCACCACCACTACCGCGACAGCCACCACAGCCGCTTCACTTGATCCCTCAGAGGAGTTATTTACACATCAGTTGGATGCAATTAGTGATGCGCAACCATTATTGCCAGATGATGTAGATTACAGGGATATGTCTCAGTCAGGCAGGATTACACACATGGACGTACAGTGTGATGATGATGATGATGTTGTACCCGCAGCTGCTTCCTTTGCTGAGGTGTCATATACAAGTGAAGCGGTTGATGATGACGATGTGTCCACGGATGCCACGTGGGTGCCTGCTCGAAGAGAAGAAGAATTGGAAAATTCAGAAGGGGAGACAGAGAAAAGGAGGAGACGAGTTGGAAGCAGGGGGAGGTCGTCGCAAGGAGTTAGTGGAACAGTCAGACAGCATGTATCGAAACCCAGCATGTATCGAAAGCCAGTCAACGCATGCTGTTGCCACCATCAGAATACCGTCATTGCAAAGCTCAGCAGTGTGGCCTTTTTTTTGTGTGTCTGCCTCTGATAACAGCGATGCCATTTGCAACCTGTGCCAATAGAAACTGAGTTGTGGGAAGTCCAACACCCACCTCTGTACAACTGCTTTGCGAAGGCACGTGATCTCACATCACAAACGCCTATGGGATCAACACATGAGTACAAGCAGCACACAAACTCAAAGCCACCATGCTCCTTCTAGTCCAGCATCTTCAGCCACGTCAACAACTGCTGTCCTCCCTGCCCCCTCTCAACCAACCGCCACTCCGCCTCTCACCTTCAGCAGTTCCTGCTCATCTGACCACAGTCAGGTGTCTGTTAAGGAAATGTTTGAGCGTAAGAAGCCAATGTGACGGAGTCACCCCCTTGCCCGGCGACTGATAGCTGGCTTGACGGAACTCTTTGCCCGCCAGCTTTTACCATACCAGCTGGTGGAGTCTGAAGCCTTCAAAAAATTTGTCGCTATTGGGACACCACAGGGAAAGGTACCCGGACAAAAATTTTTTTCAAAAAAGGCATTCCCAAACCTCTACAATGTTATTGAAAAGGAAGTCATGGCATCTCTGGCATACAGTGTTGGGGCAAGGGTCCATCTGACCACTGATACCTGGTCTGCAAAGCACGGTCAGGGCAGGTATATCACGTACACTGCGCATTGGGTCAACCTGCTGACGGCTGACAAGCATGAAATGCGTGGCTCCGCAGCGGAGTTGGTGACACCGCCACGACTTGCAGGCAGACGTACTGCCACCTCCTCTACTCCTACTCCATCCTCTTCGATATCCTCCTCGGCTGAGTCCTCTTCTGCTGCGGCATCTGGCTGCACATCAACTGAATCCCCCCAGCTCCCCAGGGGCTATTCCACATCCCAGATACAACAGTGTCACGCTGTCTTGGGGTTGACTTGCCTGAAAGCAGAGAGCCACACAGGACCAGCACTCCTGTCCGCCCTGAACGTACAGGTGAATCAGTGGCTGACCCCGCACCAACTGGAGATTGGCAAAGTGGTGTGTGACAATGGAACAAATTTGTTGTCGGCATTGAATTTGGGCAAGTTGTCACATGTGCCGTGCATGGCACATGTGTTGAATCTCATCGTACAACGTTTTGTGTCTAAGTACCCAGGCTTACAGGACGTCCTCAAGCAGGCCAGGAAGGTGTGTGGACATTTCAGGCGTTCCTACACGGCCATGGCGCACTTTTCCGATATTCAGCGGCGAAACAACATGCCAGTGAGGCGCTTGATTTGCGACAGCCCGACACATTGGAATTCAACACTCCTAATGTTCGACCACCTGATCCAACAAGAAAAAGCCGCCAACGAGTATTTGTATGACCGGGTGCTAGGACAGCCTCTGCGGAGCTGGGAATTTTTGCCACGTTACTGGACGCTCATGCGCAATGCCTGTAGGCTCATGCGTCCTTTTGAGGAGGTGACAAACCTAGTCAGTCGTACCGAAGGCACTATCTGCGACCTCATCCCATTTGATCTCTTCCTGGAGCGTGCCCTGCGAAGAGTGCTGGATCAGGCTGTAGATGAGCGTGAAGAGGAAGAAGAGTTGTGGTCACCATCACCACCAGAAAAAGCCTTGTCATCATCGCTTGCCGGACCTGCGGCAACGCTGGAGGAGGAGTATGAAGAAGAGGAGTCAGAGGAGGAGGAATGTGGCGGCTTTGAGGAGGAGGAGGAAGACCAACCACAGCAGGCACCCCAGGGTGCTCGTTGTTGTCACCTATCTGGGACCCATGGTGTTGTACGTGGCTGGGGAAAGAACAGACCGTCAATGACATCAGTGAGGACGAGGAACGGGAAATGAGTAGCTCTGCATCCAAACTTGTTCAAATGGGGTCTTTCATGCTGTCATGTCTGTTGAGGGACCCTCGTATAAAAAGGATGATGGAAAACGACCTGTACTGGGTGGCCACGCTACTAGACCCCCGGTATAAGCAGAAAGTGGCAGAAATGTTACCAAATTGCCGAAAGTCGGAAAGGATGCAGCAGTTCAAAACCAAACTAAAAATATGCTTTACACAGCTTATAAGGGGATGTCACAGCACAATGGGAATCTAACAGTGGAAGAGGTGAATGTAATCCTCCTCCTACCATGGCGGCAAGGACTGGACGATTTACAGATGTGTTGTTGATGGAGGACATGCGGAGCTTTTTCAGTCCTACACATCGCCACAGCCCTTCGGGATCCAGCCTTAGAGAACGACTCGACCGACAGGTAGCAGACTACCTCGCCTTAACAGCAGATATCGACACTCTGAGGAGCGATGAACCCCTTGACTACTGGGTGTGCAGGCTTGACCTGTGGCCTGAGCTATCCCAGTTTGCGATAGAACTTCTGGCCTGCCCTGCTTCAAGTGTCCTGTCAGAAAGGACCTTCAGTGCAGCAGGAGGCATTGTCACTGACAAGAGAAGTCGCCTCGGTCAAAAAGTGTTGATTACCTCACCTTCATAAAGATGAATGAGGCATGGATCCCGAAGGGACTGACAGTGGGGGATACGTTTGACTAACAAAAGGCCTGATTACATGCCTTGGCCTCAAAATGGTCCCCACGCTGCTGTATTTAATGTCTGCATACCGGATGACTTTTCGTGAATTCTCCACCACCAACTAGGGTTCAAGCCGCAATGTTTTAGTCACTTTTCTGCCTGGAAAACATCAATTTTTCCGGCCGCTGCTACAATAGCGGCTGCAACAATGCCATTATTTTTCAGGCATGTGTACATGCCTAATTTTTCTGTCCTATGGTGCAGCACTGTGGCTGCAAAACAAAACAAAAAAAAGGCACATACAAGTGTCAATTCCCCTTCGTGATCGTTACCTTGTTGTGGTGAAGGGGCTTGCGTATCACAATGAAGCAATCATCACCTCTATGAGTGTGTTGGCAATGTTGCCACACCCCAGATGATAAGGCCGTTGCTTCATTATGGTCAGACCAAAAGCGATCGGACGGCTGGATAATATTTCATAGAAAAACATTAATTTACCTTTTTTTAAAAGTTGTATGGGTTTTTATTAGAAATAATGCAGACAATTAAAAAATCCCCATCAATTCCAATACAAAGCAAGTACAGAGCTCAGAACTAAATTATTTCATGATGTCGTAATGGTTCGTTAATTCAACAATGTTTAATCAATTCGACACACGTCCCCGGATAGGGTACGTAACAGGGATTAAACTGATAGGAATAGTACTAGTTAAGACACCACTCATATAGGGTGTCACAGCACAGTGCTCTGTGCACGCGCAGTGCCCCAATTTGGGAGTAAGAGGACCGACCAAGCTGCTTTTTCCATCTCCCGGTTCCTAAAATCAATTCAGTTTGGTGTATGAGAGTTTGGTCTGTCACTGTGAAGGCAGTCGAAGGTACCCGGCCTAAATTTTTTTTCACAAAGGCAATCCCTGATATGGGATGTAACAGGGATTAAACTGATGAGAATAGTACTACAGAAAATACCACTCATATCGGGTGTGACAGTAAATTGCACGGCGCAGACGCAGTGACCGTGGATTAAAACAAAGGGGAGGGAGCCAGCGTTTTTAACCATCTCCCCGTTCGAAAAATCAATTCAATAAATGGACCCCAGATTGGGGACGTTAGAGGGATTAAACTGATGAGAATAGTACTACAGAAAATACCACTCATATCGGGTGTGACAGTAAATTGCACAGCGCAGACGCAGTCACCGTGGATAAAAACAAAGGGGAGGGAGCCAGCGTTTTTTTAACCATCTCCCCATTCGAAAAATCAATTCAATAAATGGACCCCAGATTGGGGACGTTAGAGGGATTAAACTGATGAGAATAGTACTACAGAAAATTCCACTCATATCGGGTGTGACAGTAAATTGCACGGCGCAGACGTAGTGACCGTGGATAAAAACAAAGGGGAGGGAGCCAGCGTTTTTTCAACCATCTCCCCATTCAAAAAATCAATTCAATTCACCTTTCGGGGACCCTTGGTGTTGTACGTGGCTGGGTGGAGGAAGAAACCTTTAATGACATCACCGGGACATGGCTAGCTTGGTATCCAACCTTGTGCAAATGGGGAGTTTGTGGTTGTGCAAATGGACTGTTTGCGGTTGTTTGCGGTACATTAAAAGGGGAGTTTGGTCTGTCAATGTCTGTGAAGCGGGCGTAACACTTACACTACCTGATCGATACAACATCATACCTGATCGTATACACAAACTGGATGTTTTAAAGCATGTTATTCCAAACAATTTAGGAATGTTCAGTTGATTTATGCCCTTTATGGATTAAAACCCGACTCTGCGTCCACTACGTAATTTTCCATGGGAGTTTTGCCATGGATCCCCCTCCGGCATGCCACAGTCCAGGTGTTAGTCCCCTTGAAACAACTTTTCCATCACTATTGTGGCCAGAAAGAGTCCCTGTGGGTTTTAAAATTCGCCTGCCTACTGAAGTCTATGGCAGTTCGCCCGTTCGCATGTTCGCGAACATTTGCGGAAGTTCGCGTTCGCCGTTAACGGAAAATTTTATGTTCGCGACATCACTAGTCCTAGGGGCTCAATGCTGGAAAAGAACTGATCAGTTTTATCCTAATGCATTCTCAATGGAGATTAATCCATTCAGGATGCATCAGGATGTCTTCAGTTCAGTCACTGCACATTTTTTGGGCGGAGAAAATATCACAGCATGCTGCGGTATTATTTCTGTCCAAAATTTCAGAACTTGCCGAAATATCAGATCTGGCATTAATTTAAATTTATTAGTGCCGGATCCAGCATTGAACATACTACATTGACGGAACCGTACCTTTAAAAATGTAAAAAAAAAATTATAACGGATCCGTTTTTCCAGATCACAATCGGAGAGAAGGATCCGTTATTGCAATGCATTTGTGAGATGGATCTGGAGCTGCGGTATTTTCTCCGTCCAAAAAATGTGCAGTGACTGAACTAAAGACATCCTGATGCTTCCTGAATGGATGGAACTCAATGCAGGAAAAGAATAACGCTAGTGTGAAAGTACCCTAATTCAGGTTTTGAGATCTCTCTTTGCCTAATGCAAAGAGTAAAAACTGCAACAAAATCATTAACAAATCAGGTGATTTGTTATGGATTTGTAGGAAATCTAATTCAGAAATTTTCAGCTTAGAGCTGTATACATAGAGCTGTACATTGCCTATACATGATCTTTTAAATTGAAGATTTTTACATTGTTCTTACAATCCTGTGTATTTAAAGTAAATGTGTCACCAAAAAATGTTTCTATCAGTTAAAACCAGATTGTAACTCATCTCCTTTCTTTCTAATCTCTTTTTATTCTTTGCAGATTTTTTATTCTGTTTTCTGAACATGATTATGGTGGCGGCCTGATTATGGTGGCCTGATTATGGTGGCGGCATCTTGCCTGACTTGTTCTTAACAGCATTTACAAAACATTAAAAAAATTGCTTTATGGCAGCCCCATGGTCCATAGACACAATGAACAGGAGGGACCCTAATGGCTTCTATGGGGGAGTTTTCTGAGCATTCTCTGTGAACTGTGCAGAGGTCATTGTACAGAAGGAGTAGATAAGTGTTGATAATCACTTATTGTGAATCAAGATCCTGTTTTATCTGTCATTATAAAGCCTGTATTACACCTGACGATCTTTTGGCAGATGATCACTAACAAGCGGTCGTATGTACGCTCGTTAGTTATCATCTTGCAGTGTAATACTGCAGCCGATTACCCGATTCATCATGCAATTGTGATTTTTAAGCATGCTTAAAAATCATAATTTGCCAGCGGAAGATCGCACTAATTACGATCTGCCTCTAGCAAACCACTATGCAGTATGGGGATGAGCAATGGTATAGCCATCGCTCCTCCACATGCTGCGGAGGAGATTGCTGCATGTAATAGCAGTGGTCTCCTCCACTAGCTAGCATAGAAATTGCCAGGGGCGAATGATACCCTCCCGACAATCACTTGCTCAATGGACTTTATGCTGCCTGTAATGATATCACCTCTGTGTATAGATAAGCAAGTAACATGCAGCAAAGTGATCTGTATAGAACAAGAAGTGGCCAGTGTAAAAACTGCAGGATTTTATGGTTTTTGTTTAAATATACATAGTGACATGGAAAATTAAAATAACATCATCAAAAATTATTAAAAAATGTTAAGCTTAAAAACATGATTTAAAGAGTAACTAAACCTTTATCTAAACTGCTGCCTGTTCCACTAAGCTAAGCGAACTACAGCTTCTCCTGCAAAAGAATAAGCCCTAAAACAGCTCCTTCAACAAACAAAATAAAGTTATAGCCTTAATTCCATGTTAAAAAGTCAATATGTTGCTTCTTCCCTTCTGAATGCTGCCATGCCCCCAAACAGCAGTTTACAATGACAAATAGGGTGTTTCTGTATTTAGAAAAAAATGCATAACAAGTTGTGGGGTGCATTTTCTCCTGTTACCCCTTGTCAAAATGAAAAATTTGGGGCTAAAGCAACATTTTATTAGAAAAAAAAAATATTTAGCATTTTCACAGCCCAGTGTTTCTTTATTTTATGTAACTGTTTTGGGATAATACAATCACCACACCCCTCAATGAATGCCCTGGGGTGTAGTTTCCAAAATGGGGTCACTTTTCAGTGGTTTCCTTTTAGGGGTACTTCAGGGTTTCTTCATGTCATGGGGCACCAAACCGACCGATGCACCCGCAGACCTGCTGCTTAGCTTCGGGAGCAAGGATCTGTGTTTGGCCTCGTTTCCAGGGCGGCTTTGCTAGGGCGGAGGCTCCCTGCTCCTAGGTCTGCCTTGAGCGCCGAGCTGATCACTCGACACATCACATGACCCTCAGATCCCACTATAAATACAGGCAGCCTGCTGACCACAGGTTGCCTGTTAATTCTAGGTTCCTGGCTATTTGTTGGACTTCTGAATACTCACCTGATCCTGTTCCCTGATGATCCTTTGCCTGCTCCTCTTGTACTGCGCATCCCTCCTGGTATTGTGACCTAGGCCCCCACCTGACTACTCTTTGTGGACTCCTCTGGTACTTCTCTACTCTCCTGGTATTTGACCCCGGCTTCTCCTGACCATTCTTTGCTTAACCTTTTGTACTGCATAGCTCTCTTGGTTCTGACCAAGTCCATTCACGTTCCGTATTTTGTCTTGTCTGTCTTCCCTGCACATATCCTAAGTAAGGAACTGTCGTCCAGTTGTCCCCTGTCATCAGGACTCATGAGCCAAGTAGGCAGGGCCAGGGGTGAGGGTGGAGCGCAGTGGTCACTATCCTTCCCCCTGTGTGTGTGGACGTGACCGTTACAGATTAACAGGCCCAATAACTACTGTATCATGAATGATCTTGAGACCCTGACTGACCATGTCTCTAACCTGGCACAGATGGTGCAGGAGCTTTTGAGTTAGGGCAAGGTTCTTCCACTCCTCAGCCCTCCAGTCCACATTTTGAGCCCCAGATCAAGCTCCCAGAACCCTTTTCTGGAGACCGGAAGACGTTTGTCTCCTTTAAGGAGAGTTGCAAACTCCTACTTCCATTTGCGCCCCGTGTCCTCCGGTCCAGAGAGCCAACGCGTGGGTATTATCATTTCTCTACTTCAGGGTGATCCCCAGGACTGGGCATTCTCGTTACCTGGGGCCAGTTGTCTAACTTCTGTGGAGGTTTTTTTTCAGGCCCTGGGTACCCTCTATAATGAACAGAACAGGGCCCTGGTAGCCGAGACCGCTCTTAGGGCACTGGTTCAGGGTCATCTCCCTGCAGAGGACTATTGCACCCAATTCAGACGGTGGTGTGTTCCCTCTGGATGGAAAGAACCAGCCCTGAAGAGTCAGTTTAGGTCTGGTCTGTCTGATAATTTAAAAGATCTATTAGTCAGTTATCAAGTCCCAGAGACCTTAGAGGAGATGATAACCATATTTGCCCGACTTGACAGACGAGTTAGAGAGAGATGACAAAAACGACAGTTCTGTTCTCAAATGGTGGTCCAGCCAGAGGCCTTTTCCAGGGACAACCCTGAGGTCTCCACCGAGGAACCCATGCAGGTTGGCATGACCCGGGTAATGTTCATCGCAGACGTGGAGAATGCTTCTACTGTGAAGATCCTGGCCATTGGATCAACAAGTGTCCTAAGAGGGTCCTCTCTGACAAGTCTCCTAAGGCAAGACAACCCAAAGACCAGGTACACCCTGATTTTTCTAAATGTAAGCTTTTGGTACCCATAACAATTTCTCTGGGGTTTGGGTAAGGCCTTTATTGATTCCGGTTCAGCGGCCAGCTTTATTGACTTTGAATATGCTAGTAAATGGGGTATTCCAATGTTTGCTTTACCTACTGTACTCTATCCATGTCATGGCTATTGATGCTACTACCCTGATTGGTGGTATGGTGAGGTCATGTACCTCTGAAATTTCTCTAACCGTGAGTGTGTGCCTCTAAGAGAGATGTTCTCTTTTAGTCCTAGAGAACCTATTGGTTGAGGTGGTACTAGGGTTGCCTTGGCTCTGTTTACATAACCCCACAATTTATTGGTCCAAAGAAGAGTTGGTGAAATGGGGACCTAAGTGTGACTCATGCTTATCCGTGGCCCAGGCCAGGGTTTCAGTAAGGTCTAATACATTACCCTCAGTTATTAAGGAATATTCTGATGTATTCTCATCCCCCACTCCAGAGGTTCTACCCCCCCCCATAGACCTTATGATTGCACCATGGAGCTAGTAGAGGGTGCCAAATTTCCTAAATGGCGAATTTATAATCTTTCTAAGCCTGAACGCAAGGCTATGGAAGATTATATTAAGGAAAGCCTTGCTAAAGGGCATATTAGACCTTCAGTCTCTCCTATGGGAGCAGGGTTTTTCTTTGTTAAGAAAAAGGATGGTGGTCTTATGCCTTGTATTGGTTACCAGAGATTAAATCAAATCACTGTCTAAAATAGATACTCTCTCCCATTGAATCCGGATTTATTTAACCCGGTTCTGGGGGAAACCTGGTTTTCCAAGATTGACCTGAAAGGGGCATACAATCTAATCTGAATCAAGGAGGGAGACGAATGTAAGACAGCGTTCAATACTCCGATAGGACACTTTGAATATCAGGTGATGTCTCTTGGCCTCAGCAATGCCTCAGCTGTATTCCAAAATTTAATGAACGATATTCTTAGGGAGTTGTTAGGTAAATTTATTATTGTCTATCTTGACGACATTTTAATATTCTCTCCTGATTTCGAATCTCATGTGTCTCATGTCAAACAAGTATTAGAGGTGTTGAGGGAGAACCAGCTATCCGCTAAGCAAGACAAGTGTGTCTTTGGTGTACAGGAGATACTGTTTCTAGGGCATGTTCTGACTCCTCATGCCTTTAAGATGGATCCTGGTAAGGTTTTGGCAATTAAGGAATGGGTAAGGCCTTCATCCCTAAAGGCCTTACAACGGTTTTGGGGTTTCGCTAATTACTATCGTAAATTTATCATGAATTTTTCTGTAATTGCTAACCCATTGACCGACCTTACTAAGAAAGGGCGGATTTATTAAATTTATTTTTCATTTTCACAGCCCACAGTTAAATAAAATAATCACCACACCCCTTAATGAATGCCCTGGGGTATAGTTTCCAAAACTGGGTCATTTTTCAGTGGTTTCTTCATGTCACAGGGCACTAAACCGACCAGCGCACTTTTTCTCCCATCAGCCGCAGACCTGCTGCTTAGCTTCAAGGTGCAAGGATCTGTGTTTGGCCTCATTCCCAGGTCAACTTTGCTAGCAGGGAGGCTCCCTGCTCTTAGGTCTGCCTTGAGCGCCGAGCTGATCACTCGGGGCTCGACTAGTCTATCTGTCTATCTACCCTCAGACCCCACTATAAATACAGGCAGCCTGCTGACCACAGGTTGCCTGTTAATTCTAGGTTCCTGGCTATTTGTTGGACTTCTGAATACTCACCTGATGCTGTTCCCTAACGATCCTTTGCCTGCTCCTCCTGTACTGCACATCCCTCCTGGTATTGTGACCTCCGCTCCCACCTGACTACTCTTTGCGGACTCCTCTGGTACTTCTCTACTCTCCTGGTATTTGACCCTGGCTTCTCCTGACCCTTCTTTGCTTAACACTTTGTACTGCGTAGCTCTCTTGGTTCTGACCAAGTCCGTTCACGTTCAGTATTTTGTCTTGTCTGTTTTCCCTGCACATATCCTAAGTAAGGAACTGTCGTCCAGTTGTCCCCTGTCATCAGGACTCGTGAGGCAAGTAGGCAGGGAGAGGTCAGGGTGGAGCGCAGTGGTCTCTATCCTTCCCCCTGTGTGTGTGGACGTGACCGTTACACTTAAAATGTGACAAGGCATCTAAAAACCATCCCAGCAAAATTTTACCTATAAAAACCACATGGCATTGTAGTAGTTCTCTTTTCCCTTTCATTCTTTATAGTTCACACTCATATGCACCACATAATCGCGGTAACCAGTTGACACTCCGATCTGCCAACCCACAAATCACAAAAGACGCTCTGCACTGGAGGCTTCTTCCCCCATTGCACAGGGTCCTCCCAAACTGGAACGCCTGGGCGGCAATTGTCACCTTTAGCAAGACGAGTACTGTCTCACATGTGGATACTTTGCGCTATGCCGCGTGAATTCTCAAGACCCGCATAATTTGACCCAGGTATTCCAATGTACTGCACTTCTGTGTTATGGTATCTTTGAAGCATTGTCACTGTGGCATCATGTATTAACCTACCCTGGAAAACTACTCTAATTCTACTGTATCGAAGATAAGAAATATCATTTCCATCATTCTTAGCCAAGTTTAAATTTGTATTGATACTACATGATGTAAACTCTAATCCGATACATTTCTATTTGCCATTACATTGTACCACATACTGTGTCATGTTGCTGTACTGAATTACTGTTCAATGCACCTTATATATTAGGACATGTGCACCTTGTTTTTGTACTTCTTGCAAAAAATGTTTTTCAATAAAAACTTATTGAACGATAAAAACCACATGGCACTCCTTCCCTTCTGAGCCCTGTGGTGTGGCCATACAGCAGTTTACGACCACATACAGGGTGCTTCTGTAAACTTCAGAATCAGAGTAATAAATATTGATGTTTGGTTGTAAAACCTTGCTGTTTTACAGAAAAATTGGTTTGAAATGGAATATTTGAAAAAATAAGTGACATTTTGAAAGGTCTACTGTATTTTGGAATGGGCTTTGGAAATTTTCTTGAGTGTTAATTTTTTTTCTAAATCTTCTAAAAAAACAACAAAAAAAATTACATTTACAAAATGATGCCAACATAAAGTAGACATATGGGAAAGGTTAATTAATAACTTTAATGAGGTGTTACTACCCATCGTAAAAGCAGATAATTTCAAATTTTTCAAAATTTTTGGTAAATTTGGGATTTTTAAAAAAGGTAAAACATATCAACTCAAATTTACCACTAACATGAAGTGTGACATGTCACGAGAAAACAGTCTCAGAATTGGATAGATAAGTAAAACCATACCAAAGTTATTACAGCATAAAATTACATGTCAGATTTGGAAAAGTTGGCTTGGTCCTTAAGGGGAAAAATGGCTTGGTCTTGAAGGTGTTAAAAACACACTGCGCTGTCACCTGTGTTATGCTTTCTCATATTTGAAAGACTCCAAAATGGTCCCTTATTGGGGAATGGTGGTCCCAAAAAGCCAGTTTTGTGAGAACACCATGGATGTTTATATTCCAAGTGGCCAAAAATTAAGCCTTAATGGGGTGGATCCCTAACCCAATATCATGTTAAACAGTGGCTTGTTGTACACAAGCATCCAAAACTTTAGTGTTGATGGGGGCAGAATGCACACACAATTGTTACTTGTCATATGTGATATAGTATTAATTGGTGTTTAAAGGATTTATTATACTACACACTGACCATCTACAGTAATGCACAAAGGGAAAGGAAGGTTTGTATGGGGATGTCAAGACCTGTATTTGAAGTTTTCCATATATGAAAATGTAAATATACATACATGAGTAAGACACACATATGTCTATGGTATATATGACTGACAGAGACAGACAAGGGGGTTCTCTTGCTCTCACTATCTGTTAGGAGTTGCTGCTGAAAGGACAAGATGGGAAGACACACCTGAGACCCGAGAACGTGGTCTCTGACCTCCAGCAATGACACTAATATGTGGACATTCTTATTCACATTTGGAACTGTAAGATTTTTTTCTTAAATTATTCTTGTAATCAATCAACTTTTCTAAAGACTGAAAATAAATCACATTATTATTATTGTTTTTATATACAAATATTGTTAAATCCTGGTGAATGAGTCCTCCTATATTTGAGAGGATAACCAAATTTTTTTATTTTACCAAATTTTTCTTACACTAATAAATCACATTATTATTTTATATACAAATATTGTTAAATCCTGGTGAATGAGTCCTCCTATATTTAAGAGGATATCCAGATTTTTTTATTTTACCAAATTTTTCTTACACTATGTAATGGTAGTGGCAACAGGGGTTAGTAGAGGCATTTGCAGCAGTGATTAGCAAATGGGGATGTGGTAACAGTAGCCATACAGTATGGTGCATGATAGTTTTCAGGCAGATACCAGCAGTGGCATGGTGGCGGCAGCAGAAGCCATACCATATGGATCATGATGGTAGCCATGACAACAGCGGCAGTGGCATGATGGCAGCAGCCCTATGTTATAGAAAATTATGCTAGACAGGCAAACAGCAGCAGAGGCAGCCATAAGGTACAAAACATGATGGCACACAGGCAGACAGAGGAAGTGGCAAGATGGTGGCAGCATCCATTCAGTATGAAAACATAATGGTAGGCAGGCAGATGGCAGCAGTGGCATGATGGAGATGGCATCAGCATCCATATGGTATGGAACATGATTAGTGATGAGCGAGCATGCTCAGCCGAATATCTGTTCGGCTAGAGCATCGCTAAGCTCGTCACATGGAGGTACTCAGCCGAGTACCGCATGTGCTCGAGCAAAATGCTTGAGTCTCCACCCCGCACATTTTGCGGGTTTTAAGCAGCCAACAATGGTGCAGGTAAGTACTGCCCTCACTGTAATGCTAGTAGCCATGTTGGCTGCTGGCATTACAGTGATTGGCTGGCCAGAACACGTCATCGGGTGCTATATAGACGTTGACAGGGAGAGCAGAGCATACGAAGGGAAAGAAAGTGTAGGGAGCGATTTTCAGTTTTTATTCAGAGAAAGCTTTTCCAAGACCCAAAGTCCTTTTAAGGACTACTGTGTGTGTGTTTTAGAGCAGCAATCCATTTACCTCTTGCAGTCTAAGGGACAGTGCTTCAGAAGGGACAGTGCAGGGAGAGACATTTGCTGGTTTTACTACCAAAAGCTTTTCAAGACCCCAAAATCCTTTTAAGGACTACTGTATGTGTTTGACAGCAGCAAGATATTTTTATTTTATACCTATTAGTGACATATACTGTACATTATCCGCAGACTGTCTTTAATAATCTGGGCCACATCTAGTGTCCATAATCTGTGGTGTTCTGTAACCAATACTGTAGAACATCTGCAAACAATGTCTGTATTACAAATTCCAATAATCTGGTCCTAATATAGGGTCCATATTCTGTGGGTTTCTGTGACATACACTGTCCTGCATCTGAAAACTGTGTCTTTAGCGGACAGTAAAACAATATGCACCACATCTAGTGACAAAACCATTAATATGAAGAAGGGAAGTGGGCGTGTTGCTGATGGTGCACGCAGTTGGTCGGTTGGATTGGTGAAGATAATGCTCCCAGTCGGTTAAACACCACCCTCTCGTCCAGTCTCTTTAGCCAAGAGTCTGGTCAACCGAATCCGCAGTCTAATCATCCTTCCTCCCACCATGGTGAGGCTTGCCAAACGAGTGATCCCACACTCGGATATTCTGAGGCGCTCTTTCCAGCGCCACTATTAGATTTGGCCCTCGCCCAGCACGCTTAAAGAGGTACCTGAGATATTGTGCCCTGATTCCCAACCTCTTGAGCCTTCACAGTCTCAAGAAGATGACGGTGGTGAATGGCTGGTGGTGGTGAATCATTTTTTCACAAGGTGGATGATGATGTGACACAGTTGTCAATCACTGTGGTTGTGGTTAGGTCAAGTCAGGTGGAAGAGCAGAGTGAGGAAGTGGAAGTGGTGGACGATGAGGTCACTGACCCAACATGGTTAGGTGAAAAGCCGAGCGAGGACAGCAGTACAGAGGGAGGGATCCACAGCACCGCAACAGTCTGGAAGAGGCAGTGGGGTTGCAAAAGAGAGAAGTTGGCAAACACCAAAAAGGCCTGCAACCATTAGACTGAACACCCCCATACATAACTCTACCTTGTCAAGGGGTAGGTGTTCCGCAGTATGGTGCTTTTTTGAGGAAAGTGCAGATAACAAAAGAGTGGTAGTTTGCAACCTGTGCCATACCAAAATGAGCCGGGGTGTGAACACTAGCAACTTCACAACCACCAGCATGATCCGCCACATGGCATCCAAGCACCCTAATAAGTGGGCCGAACGCCAGGGTCCACAATCTGGGTCTACGGGTAACACCACTGCCTCCTCTTCCCCTGTGTTACGCACTGTTGGCCAATCCCCTGTCGAAGGCGCAGGTCCGGATGCCCCTCGCCCTGCACCTGGACCTTCGCATGAACCGTCAGCAACAACTTCCACTTCCCTGTTCCAGCTCAGCGTACAAATGTCTAACATAGGAATTTGAACACAAACGCAAATACCCACCCACCCACCGGCTATAGCACTAAATGTGAAACTTTCGAAATTACTGGCCCTTGAAATATTGCCATTTAGACTTGTGGACACTGAGGCATTCCGCAGCCTGATGTCGGGTGCCGTCTCTCGGTATGCAGTCCCCAGCCGCCACTATTTTTCATGGTGTGCCATGACCTTCTTACACTAGCATGTGTCCCAGAACATCACCAAGGCACTTACTGGGAAGGTACCACTTTACCATGGACAAGTGCTGGTGGCCAGGGACGCTACATTTCCCTGACACTGGCTGAATGTTGTGGAGGCCGGGAGTGAGTCATACCCTGGGATGGCACAGGTGCTACCCATGCCCGGGATTTCGGGCCCTACATCCATCAGGATCTCCGCCAGCAGCTATGTTACTGGCTCCAACCACCACTTGTCCTGCTCCGCAGCCTCCTCTTCCACTTCCATCTCCAGCAGCAATCAGTCATCAGTCACTAGCTGGAAGGAGTGTAGTGCTGCTGTCGGTAAGCGTCAACAGGCTGTGCTGAAGCTGATCTGCTTAGTGGACAAGTCGCACACCATCACACTCAACCAATCAACCTACAACCATGCATGGTTGTATCCGACAATGGCCGTAACTCGGTGGCAGCTTTGGAGCTTGGCAATCTGACACACATTCCATGTCTAGCCCACGTCTTAAACTTAGTGATTAAGCAGTTTATCAAAACCTACCCCAATTTGCAAGAGCTGCTAGTGAAGGCGCATGTGTGCCCATTTCCGTAAGTCGTCCACAGCTTCAGCCGATCTGTCCACGCTGCAGCAGCGCTTGCGGCTACCAGCTCACAGACTGTTGTGCAACATGAGCACGCGTGGAACTCTATGTTCTACATGTTGGCCAGGCTTTGTGAGCAGCAGAGGGCAGTTGTGGAATACCAGCTGCAACATGGTCGTCGCCTTTCGAGTCAACTGCCATTATTCACAAGCGAGGAGTGGGCATTGATGTCAGATCGCTGTGGTTTTACTTTCAGGAATCCACACATATGGTTAGTGGTGATATTATTATCAGCGTAACCATCCCACTGCTGTGTCTACTCAAACAATCGCTGCTCACAATTAAGGACAGCGCTTTGAATGTGGCAGATGAGGAAATGGGGAGGACATTACACAGGGTGATAGCCAGACCACCCTCAGTTCGTCTTCTCAGTGCAAATTGAACCATGAAGAGGAGGAGGAGGAACTGGAGACAGTTGCCTCTGCTAGAGAGGCTAGTATCCATGGAATTTTAATTCCATCTGTTCATTGTGGATGGGCAGAGGAGATGGAGGATGAGGAGATGGAGTCATAATGACGTCGACATCAATGTCTTGCCTGATGGTACGCTGGCACACATGGCTGACTTCATGGTAGGCTGCCTTTCCCGCGCCCCTCGCATTATACGCATTCTAGATAACATGGATTACTGGGTGTTCACCCTTCTGGACCCCCGCTACAAAGAACTTCTCATCTCTCATTCCTGTGGTGGAGAGGACGAGTAAAACTGTGAAATGCCAGAAGGTACAGTTGTGTTCAAAATTATTCAACCCCCCACTGAAATTGAGTGTTTTGGCCAGTTTGACATTGATTTTGATCATTTCAGTCATCTTGTTTACAATTAAATCAAAGAGGCACTTGTAACTCAGACAAATATAGCATAACATTTATAATGAAATAACCACAAATGTCTTTTCTGTGCTCACATCATTATCAGTTTTATTCAACTCCCAAGTGACATTCAATCTTAGTACTTAGTACAGCATCCTTTTCCAGTTATAACAGCTTTTAAAAGTGAAGCATAGCTTGACACAAGTGTCTTGCAACGATCTACGGGTATCTTCGCCCATTCTTCATGGGCAAAAGCCTTCAGTTCAGTCACATTTTTAGGCTTGCGCGCTGCAACTGCTTTCTTTAAGTCCCACCAGAGGTTCTCAATCGGATTTAAGTCTGGTGACTGCGATGGCCACTTCAAAATGTTCCAGCCTTTAATCGGCAACCATGCTCTAGTGGACTTGGAGGTATGCTTGGGATCATTGTCCTGTTGAAAGGTCCAACGTCTCCCAAGCCTCAGGTTTGTGATGGACTGCATCACATTTTCATCCAATATCTCCTGGTACTGAAGAGAATTCATGGTACCTTGCACACGCTGATGCTTCCCTGTACCTGTAGAAGCCAAACAGCCCCAAAGCATGATTGACCCCCCGCCATGCTTCACAGTAGGCAAGGTGTTCTTTTCTTCATAGGCCTCCTCCAAACATAACGTTGATCCATGGGCCCAAACAGTGCTAACTTTGTTTCATCAGTCCACAGAACACTATCCCAAAACTTTTGTGGTTGTCCACATGACTTTTGGCATACTGCAGTCGACTCTTCTTATTCTTTGGAGACAGCAAGGGGGTGCGCCTGGGAGTTCTGGCATGGAGGCCTTCATTACGCAGTGTGCGCCTTATTGTCTGAGCTGAAACTTCAGTACCCGCATCTGACAAATCTTTTTTCAGTTCCTCAGCAGTCACACGGAGACTTTTCTCCACTTTGTGCTTCAGGTAGCGCAAAGCAGTCGAAGTCAGCATCTTCTTTCTGCCACGACCAGGTAGCGTTTCAACAGTGCCCTTTGCCTTGAATTTGCGAATAATGCTTCCTATGGTGTCTCTTGGTATGTTTAACATCTTTGCAATCTTCTTATAGCCATTGCCCTTCCTGTGAAGAGAAATCACCTCTTCTCTTGTCTTCCTGGACCATTCTCTTGACTTCACCATGTTTGTAAACACACCAGTAAATGTCTAGAAGGAGCTGAGTATCACAGTCATTTTAAATCTGCCTAATTGGTGCTTATTAATTATGCTTAATTGCTGCTCCTTGACATCCACAGGTGTTTTCAATACCTGATCGAAAACACTTGAATGAACCTCTGTTCTTAGAGTGGTAGTCTTTAAGGGGTTGAATAATTGTGTCAATGAAGAAATCACAAAAAAAACATTTAATACTGTATTACAAAAACAATTGATGTCATTTTAGTTGCATTTGGTTCTTTAAAAAGTCCTTGTAAGATTTCATTTTGAACACAATTACAAATGTACACTAAATTCCCTAAAACCCTTTACAGCATTGGGGTTGAATAATTTTGAACACAACTGTACTTGTTGAGAGAGTGCTCCAAAATTTTCCATCTGACAATGCCGTCAGCAGAGTCCGTACTTTCTTAGGCAACTGAGAAAGTGAGACAAGGCGAACACACAGCAGTTCCAACAAAGGCAGGGCAACACTCTCCAAGGCACGGGGCACTTTCATGACACCCCTCCAGCAACCTCACCCTGAAGCGTGACCTAGTGCTACAAAGGGGGAAAAGTTTTGAAAGATGTCTAAGGAATACATAGCAGACCTGGTCAGCCTCCTAAATAATCCCTCAGTGTCTTACAACTACTGGGTGTTCAAGCTGGACAAGTGGCACGAACTTGCGCTCTACGCCTTGGAGGTGCTGGCCTGCCCTGCCGCCAGCGTTTTGTCTGAGCGTGTATTTAGTGCTGCTGGTGGCATTAAAACAGATAAGCGTATCCACTTGTCCACTGGCAATGCTGACAGGTGGACTCATAAAAATGAACAAGGCCTAGATTGCCTCTGACTTCTCAACTTCACCAGAGGAGAGCTGAGCTGATGATTAACATAAAGGCAATTTCCATCTATCATTTATAATGTACTAAATCTACTGTAGTGTATTCCCATGCACCTTTTCCACCACAAAGAGTATACGGTTGAATCTTGTTTCCTTCTCCTCCTCATCCAGACTGTATACATTCCCTCCACTCTAATTTTTTTATAGGGTCGGCTCAACTGCAGGCCCTGAACTCAAATTTTTTATAGGGTCAGCTGAACAGCATTCACTCGCATATAATGTTTTAGAGCCTCAGCTCACTTGCAGGCACTCACATATAATGTTTTAGAGCGTCAGCTCACCAGTAGGTAAAGTTCGGGTTCGTACCGAACACTACGGTTTTTCGCACCCAGACCCAAACCTGAACATTTCCGTAAAAGTTGGGGTTCATTGTTCGGTGATTTCTTCCCCCTTTTTGAAAGGCTGCAGGGCAGTCAATCTACAAGCGTTTCACTACTTTGCCCTAAGAAGCCATCACAGTCATGCCTACTATTAGCATGGCTGTGATTTGGCTAAGTGCAGCATGTGACTCAGCTTTTATTTAAGCTGGAGTTACATAGCGCCGCACGTCACTCCGCTGCTGCTGGTGCTCTAAGGGAGAGATTAGAGAACACATCTGTTTAACTTGGTGGTGTTAACTCTTTAAACTACAGCAAGCATTAAGGGTGTCATGCTACATATTTGTACCCAGCCCTGAGCCCAGTTATACTGCAAAGTAATTTTCCATTAATCCATTTGTTACTGAGGTGGGGGTCAGCAGCCATTTTAGCAACTGCAGTGTCCTTGGAACTGCATGTGACCTGCATGTGTGCCAGCCTGCCAGGGACATCTTTTTAGCTCAGTGGAGGAAAAATTCTTTTTTTTCTGGCAGGTCAAATCCCCCTACATTACCAATTTTAAAGTTTTGCGGTGAAAAACTGCATTTCTGTAGTTGGGTTAATAAACCCGTACTGTTGTGCCACAGAGCACGTTTGCATACCACACTGAAAAAACAGTTAAAATTTTGCGGTGAAAAACTGTATTTCTGTAGTTTGTTTCAATAAACACTGGTTTTGTGCTACATAGCAGATCTGAGGCCTACCCTGTATTTCAGTCATTTTAGGTAACCCGTGGTACTCCACATTTACATAGTTGGTTGCAAAAACACCAGTTTTGTGGTAGATGGCACATTTGCAGTGTACGCTGCATTTCTGACAGTCAAATTAAACCGTTAACCTCTGCTGTTACATTGTTGGTCTGAAAAATCCAATTTTTGTTGATAGTGAAGTAATTGTATTGAATTGCTCAGTTACACTGTTGTGTGACCTAAAGAAATGTATTCTGTTTGACACAGGCTCTGCCTTACTTTTAGTGAACTTCATTGTTGACTTTTGGCAGTTAAATTGACACCTGAAATAAACCATCTGTTAGTTTGGTACGTGAACACAAATTATAAGAACATCAAATAAGGGACGTGGACATGGTCTTGGTGGTGTTGGTGGAGTTCCTGTTGCTGGGAGAGGACGTGGCTGTTCTGCGCCAGCTACAGATCCAAGTGAAACACCTTCCTCAGGTGCGAGTAGGCGACAGAACCTGCAGCGTTATTTGGTAGGCCTTAATGCCGCTCTATGGATGGTGAGGCCAGAACAAGTACAGGCGATAGTAGATTGGGTGGCTGACAGTGGCGCCAGTTCCTTCACAGTATCTCCCAACCAGTCCTCTGTAGAAAGCTCAGAGTTGGCACCTACAGCCCATGCCCATCAGTCTTTAACCTCACCCCATTGCAAAGCGGCCAAGCAGCCTGAGCTCCAAATCATGCAGCAGACTCTTAGGCCTCTTTCACACGGGCGTCATGTTTGACACCCGGATAAGAGGCGGGTTCTTTGCGGGAATATACGGGTTTTTCCTGCGCGGGTGCAAACGTTTGTAATGCGTTTTGCACGAGCGTGAGAAAAATCGCCATGTTTGGTACCCAGACCCGAAGCCGGACTTCATCACTGAAGTCCGGTTTCGGGTCTTCTGGAGAATTGATTATTTTCCCTTATAACATGGTTATAAGGGGAAATAATAGCATTCTTAATAAAGAATGCATAGTAAAATGAAGTGGAATCATGGTAACCATGGTAAGATGGACCATGTGATTGGACTATGTGATGTGACGTCATCACAGGTCCTTTAGTTCTTAGCTGATGCTGGGAAAGAGAGGACAGATCGCAACTACGCGATCAAGTGGCTAAGGTAAGTAAACTTTTATTATTTTTAACCTCTTCCTCTTTATTTTACTATGCATTCTTTATTAAGAATGCTATTATTTCCACTTATAACCATGTTATAAGGGAAAATAATAAAAATCGGGTGCCGTTGCTAAGCAACCATGCGGGAAAATCACAATGCATCCGCACTTGCTTGCGGATGCTTGCGATTTTCCCGCAGCCCCATTCACTTCTATGGGGCCTGTGTTGCGTGAAAAACGCACAATATAGAGCATGCTGCGATTTTCACGCAATGCAGAAGCGATGCGTGAAAATCACTGCTCATGTGCACAGCCCCATAGAAATGAATGGGTCCGGATTCAGTGCGGGTGCAATGCATCCTCCTCACGCATTGCACCCGCGTGGAAAACTCGCTGGTGTAAAAGGGGCCTTATGCTTTTTGATGACTCTGCTGGCAGGGTTTCCCCAGGCCATCCACATAGCCCTGCCCCAGAAGTGGAAGACATTAAATGCACTGATGCCCAACCACTTATGTTGCAGGATGAGGACATGGGAAGCACGTCTCTGATGATAACGAAACACAGGTGCCAACTTCTGCGGCTTTCTGCAGTGTGCAGACTGATGAGGAGGGCAGGGGTCTAGAATAAGTGGAAGCTGATGTGGAGGACGATGAGTGACTGGACTCAAGTTAATGCTAGTGACGTGTGCAGTTCTGAGGAAGAGGCAGTGGTCGCAGAGCAAAAGAGGGAGAAGACTGAAAAAGCGGAGCGACCGTCCTTGAGACAGTACGCCTGCTACTGCCCACCGCACCCAGGGACCTAGCACACCAAAGCCAGCTCCAAGGAGTTCATTGGTGTGGCAGTTCCTCACACAATGTCCTGACGACAAGACACGAGTGGTTTGCACGCTGTGCCATCAGAGCCTAAAGCAAGGCATAAACATTCTAAATCTGAGCACAACCTACATGACCAGACATCTACATGCAAAGCACGAACTGCAGTGTAGTAAACACCTTAACCAAGAAAGGTCTCAGGCTCCTCATGCTTCCTCTTTTGCTGCTGTCTCTGCCTCTTCCTCCACCTCTGGAGTCACAGTGGCACCTGCCACCCAGAAAAAAGAGGATGTGCCACCACCTCCACCATCATCACCAAGCATCTCCACCATGTCACATGCAAGCGTTCAGCTGTCCATATTCCAAACACTGGAGAGAAAGAGAAAATACCCACCCTCGATCACTGGTCTTGACTGCCAGCATTTCCAAATTACTGGCCTTTGAAATGCTGTCATTCTGTCTGGTGGAGACGGACTGTTTTAAACAGCTGATGGCGGTGGCTTCCACAGTACTAGGTTCCCAGCTGCCACTAGTTTTCCAGGCGAGCCATCCCTTCCCTGCACAACCAAGCCAGCAAGTGGAGGATAAAATCAAGTGTGCACTGCGCAACGCCATCTTTGGCAAGGTCCCCATAACCACAGACCAGTAAGCACGTGCAGGGACGCTAAATCTCCCTAACTGCACACTGGGTAACTGTAGTGGCAGCTGGGCCCGAGGCGGAGAGCGGTTTGGCGCATGTCCTTCCACCACCGAGGATAGCAGGCATTATTCTTTGCCTGCTACTCCGCTTCCTCCTCCTCCTCCTCCTCTTCTACCACCTCCTCATCCGGTCAGCGAAAGACCTTCACCATCTTCTTCAGCACAGCCAGGGGTAAATGTCAGCAGGCGGTTTGAAAACTCATGTGTTTGGGGGACTAACCCCACACCGCACAGGAGTTGTGGAGGGGCATAGAAGAAAAGACCAATGAGTGGTTGCTGCCAGTGAGCCTTAAGCCCGGACTGGTGGTGTGCGATAATGGGAGAAATCTCGTAGCAGCTCTGGGACTAGCCGGTTTGACGCACATCTCTTGCCTGGTGCATGTGCTGAATTTGGTGGTGCAGAAATTCCTTAAAAACTACCCAGACATGTCAGAGCTGCTGCAGAAAGTGCGGTCCATCTGTGCGCACTTTCGGCTTTCTCACCTTGCTGCTGCTCGCCTGTCTGCGCTGCAGCGTAAATTTGACCTTCCCACTCACCTCATATGTGACGTGCCCACCAGGTGGAACTCCACCTTGCACATGCTGGAGAGACTGTGCGAGCAGCAGGCGATAGTGGAGTTTCAGCTGCAGCACGAACGGGTTAGTCGCTTTGTGGAACAGCACCACTTCACCACCAATGAGTGGGCCTCCATGCGAGACCTGTGTGACTTGTTGCAGTGTTTCGAGTACTCAACTAACATGACCAGTGCCCAAGACGCGGTTCTTAGCATTACAATACCACTTCTATGTCTCCTTGAAAAAACAGGGCGATGATGGAAGAGGATGTGGCACAGGAGGAAGAGGGGGCATTTCACAGGGTTTCAGGCCAGTCATTCAGAAGTGGCTCAGAGGGTGGGTTCCTGCACCAGCAGAGGCCAGGTACACATGTGGTCAACCAGGGCACAGTTCTGGAGGATGAGGAGGAGGAGGATGAGGTAGAGGAGGAGAAATGGGTTCACAGCAGGATGGCACCCAACGCAGATCATGACCATCAATGGAGCGTGGCTGGGGGGATACGGAGGACACAGACGATACACCACCTACAGAGGACAGCTTATCCTTTCCTCTGGGCAGCCTGGTACACATGAGCGACTACATGCTGCAGTGCCTGCGCAACAACCGCAGAGTTGTCCACATTTTATCTTGTGCTGACTACTGTGTTGCCACACTGCTGGATCCCTGTTACAAATACAATGTGCCGTCCTTAATTCCCTCACTGGAGTGTGATAGGAAGAATGCGCGACTACAAGTGCACAATGGTAGACCCTCTCGTGAGGGTATTCCCAACTGACACAGAGGGACAAGTGGAAGCACAAGGCGAAGCCAGAGGAAGAGGAGGAAGAGGTCACCAATGCAGCTGGGTCACGACCAGCACCTCACAAGGCAGGGTTAGCATGGCCGACATGTGGAAAAGCATTTTCACCACGCCACAACAACCGGCACCACCAGCTGATATGGAACATCTTAGGAGAACAACATGGTGGAACAGTACGTGTGCACAGGCCTACACATACTGACTGATGGTTCTGCCCCATTCAACTTCTGGGTCTCCAAATCGTCCACATGGCCTGAGCTTGCCCTTTATGCCTTGGAGGTGCTGGCCTGCCCTGCAGCCAGTGTATTGTCTGAACATGTATTTAGCACAGCAGGGGGCGTCATTAAAACGCAGCCGCCTGTCCACAGCCAACGTGGACAAGCTCACATTCATTAAAATAAACCAGGCTTGGATCCCACAAGACTTGTCTGTACATTGTGCAGAATAGAGTTATACCTGCCTCAATCATACATTCTTGTACCTAAGTGCACTTATTCTTTTGTTTCTTTTTTTTTTATTTGTCTCATTATTTTGGAGGCTACCCCAATAAAAAATAAAAAATATTGTTACCTGGCTACCTTCTCCATTGCCTCTTTCACCTACAACACCACATTCGCTGCCTTCTCAACCTCTGAGTTGCAGGTTTGACCTTTCCGCTCACCTCATATGTGACGTGCCCACCAGGTGGAACTCCACCTTGCACATGCTGGAGAGACTGTGCGAGCAGCAGGCGATAGTGGAGTTTCAGCTGCAGCACGAACGGGTTAGTCGCTTTGTGGAACAGCACCACTTCTGCAACTCAACCTCTGAGTTGCAGGTTAATAATTTTTAATTTTGATTTATTTTAAGTTATTTCCCTATCCACATTTGTTTGTAGAGCACTTGCCATGCTCTTAAACACATGTTGCTGCCTTTGGCAGCCCTCTAGCCCTTTCCATTACATTTTTAGGGCCATTTTAGTGCCCAAAAGTTCGGGTCCCCATTGACTTCAATGGGGTTCGGGTTTTGGGTTCAGTTCGGATCCTGAACCCGAACTTTTTTTGTGAAGTTCGGCCAAACCTGTCGAACCCGAACTTCCAGGTGTTGGCTCAACACTACTCACCAGCAGGCACTCGCATATATAATGTTTTGGAGAGTCAGCTCACCAACAGGCTCTTGCCCCTAATGTTTTAGAGGGTCAGATGAGCAGAAGGCCCTCGCCCCTAATGTTTTAGAGGGTCACCAGCAGGCCCTTGCTCCAAATGTTTTTGAGGGTCACCAGCAGGCCCTTGCTCCAAATGTTTTTGAGGGTCACCAGCAGGCCAGCTATCATAATTTTTCAATGGTCTGTATGATGCCCTACTTTATGTGTAATAAAGGGTATGTTGGAGTGCCGGTTTCTTGTGATTTTTGGCAGCCTTATCACTTAGTGCATGGGCTTTATGAGTGTAGGAGTCCCACTACCTGAACAATTGTACCACAATGTGAATGAGGCCCTCCTTTATGCGATATACAGGCTGTTTTGGAGTGCCTCTTGCTTGTAATTTTTGGCAGCACTTGCACTTTATATACAATTGAATATACTGGAAAGAAAGTTTCCAAATTTTTTTTATTTTTTTTTTTTTTGGGGGGGGGCTTATTTTTGTCAGTCTGTTAAAGTGGAATACAACTCGAACAACATGGTTCCCATGGGAGTCCAAGATGCATCCAGACATCATCCCCATGCTGTTCCCGATTCATTTCTGTGGTGTTTGTCACTTTCTGACCTTTTTCCAATGGACCAGGCACCCTCCCCTCTTCAGAGCAGGGGGTGCCTAGTTGTGTCCCATTGATTTCCATTATACTCGGATGCTCGGCCGAGTAAACGAATATAGCAATGTGTTCGGACCGAAAACCCGAATACTTTGGTGCTCGCTCATTACTAAACAAGATAGTAGGCAGATAAACATTGGTAAGGACATGATGGTAGCAGCTGCAGCAGCCGCCATATGGTACAGAACATGATGGTAGACAGGCCAACAATGGCAGTTGTATGGTGGAACACCTTCAGCTATGGCAGATCTATTAATTGCCCTCAGCCAGAGAAAACTGAAAATCCTCATGGATCCAGGCCTTGTTCATTTTGTCAAAATTGGTGTTTTGTACACTGGCAGAGAACAACTTTGTCAGTTTGGGTCACGATTCCCCCTGCAGTGCTAAAAACTGTCCAGAGGCTGGACAAGACAGAACAGATAGAGTATACTGGGCCAGTTTGAGTCATTGTTTCACTCAGTTTGATCAGAAGTCCGTTAAGTGTGCTCTGGAGAGTTCAGGTAGGACTGAACTTGGGGGTTCAGGCAGTATGCAGCATTTGCATCAGACTGGCATTGCACATAAAAAAATTACTCCATCATGCCCATGATGCTGAACTGGCTGCTGTGGTTTTTACCACTTGTAGTTGCGAAGATGATGGGAAGTGGGTCACTTGTTGGGGGGGTGTAGAGGGGCCTTAGGCATGCAAGCGACAGACATTTGCTCTTCGAAAGCTGCAGCACACCTCATATACAGTGTATGCTGGTAATAAAGCAATTTAGCCTCCTTTTCATCAATAGAAAAACATTTCCCCTAGGGATGAGCGAAGCAAGCTTCGGATCCTAGATCCAAAGTCGCTTCATCCAAACCTTCAGTTTAATGCTGTATGAAGATCCATCTCAGTACAGCATTAAAATGTATGGATTCCATCAAGGTGAAGTGTGTAATTCCTGAAGTCTTTTGAGACTTTGGTGAATAACTTTGATAATTGATTTTTAAACTGAAAAAAAAAAACATTTTAAAATTTGGATCCGAAGTCAGCTTCGGTTCCGACTAGTATAAACTGAATGGCTTTTCAGTTTAAAAATCAAACTGAAAAACCATTCAGTTCATACTAGTCAGAACCGAAGCCAAATACGGATCCAAGTTGTTCACCAAAGTCTCACGAGTAGTGTTAAGCGAACTTGCGATAGCTGGCCATAGACTTCTATTATGATGGAATGCAATACAGAATGCCTCTTATAGGCTTCCGTGGTGTATGCTGCCATAGAATTCCAAGTTCGCTCAACACTACTCATGAGATTTCGGGAATAACTCACTTTGCCTCATTGGAGTCCATCACAATGCTTGACTTTACACATATGATAGGAATACGGGAGAGTGGGAGTGACGTTCTACCCTGCTGCAGTTAGGGGCAGGAAGATTTCCATGCGGGAGGACATGGAGGAATTGAATAAGTGCCTGGTGTGGAAACCAGTCCATCACTGCCCCTACCACCACCACAGTGGTTACAGGTAGTGATGTCGAGAACATAAAATTTTCAGTTCGCGAACAGCGAACGCGAACTTCTGCAAATGTTCGCGAACGGGCGAACCGGGCGAACCGCCATAGACTTCAATTGGCAGGCGAATTTTAAAACCCACAGGGACTCTTTCTGGCCACAATAGTGATGAGAAAGTTGTTTCAAGGGGTCGAACACCTGGACTGTGGCATGCCGGAGGGGGATCTATGGCAAAACTCCCATGGAAAATTACGTAGTGGACGCAGAGTCGGGTTTTAATCCATAAAGGGCATAAATCAACTAACATTCCTAAATTGTTTGGAATAACGTGCTTTAAAACATCCAGTGTGTGTATACGATCAGGTATGATGTTGTATCGATCAGGTAGTGTAAGGGTTACGCCCGCTTCACTGACATTGACAGACCAAACTCCCTTTTAATGCACCGCAAACAGTTCATTTGCACAACCGCAAACTCCCCATTTGCACAAGGTTGGATACCAAGCTAGCCACGTCCCGGTGATGTTATTGAAGGTTTCTTCCTCCACCCAGCCACGTACAACACCAAGGGTCCCCAAAAGATGAATTGAATTGATTTTTCGAACGGTGAGATGGTTAAAAAACGCTGGCTCCCTCCACTCTGTTTTAAACCACGGTGACTGCGTCTGCGCCGTGCAATTTACTGTCACACCCGATATGAGTGGTATTTTCTGTAGTACTATTCTCATCAGTTTAATCCTCTAACGTCCCCAATCTGGGGGCCATTTATTGAATAGATTTTTCGAACGGGAGATGGTTAAAAAACGCTGGCTCCCTCCACTCTGTTTTAAACCACGGTCACTGCGTCTGCGCCGTGCAATTTACTGTCACACCCGATATGAGTTGTATTTTCGGTAGTACTATTCTCATCAGTTTAATCCCTCTAACGTCCCCAATCTGGGTGCCATTTATTGAATAGATTTTTCGAACGGGGAGATGGTTAAAAAAACGCTGGCTCCCTCCACTTCGTTTTAATCCACGGTCACTGCGTCTGCGCCGTGCAATTTACTGTCACACCCGATATGAGTGGTATTTTCTGTAGTACTATTCTCATCAGTTTAATCCCTCTAACGTCCCCAATCTGGGGGCCATTTATTGAATAGATTTTTCGAACGGGAGATGGTTAAAAAACGCTGGCTCCCTCCACTCTGTTTTAAACCACGGTCACTGCGTCTGCGCCGTGCAATTTGCTGTCACACCCGATATGAGTGGTATTTTCTGTAGTACTATTCTCATCAGTTTAATCCTCTAACGTCCCTAATCTGGGGCCATTTATTGAATAGATTTTTCGAACGGGAGATGGTTAAAAAACGCTGGCTCCCTCCACTCTGTTTTAAACCACGGTCACTGCGTCTGCGCCGTGCAATTTACTGTCACACCCGATATGAGTGGTATTTTCTGTAGTACTATTCTCATCAGTTTAATCCTCTAACGTCCCCAATCTGGGGGCCATTTATTGAATAGATTTTTTGAACGGGGAGATGGTTAAAAACGCTGGCTCCCTCCACTGATATGAGTGGTATTTTCTGTAGTATTATTCTCATCAGTTTAATCCCTGTTACGTCCCATATCAGGGATTGCCTTTTGTGAAAAAAATTTAGGCCGGGTACCTTCGACTGCCTTCACAGTGACAGACCAAACTCTCGTACACTAAACTGAATTGATTTCAGGAACCGGGAGATGGAAAAAGCAGCTTGGTCGGTCCTCTTACTCCCAAATTGGGGCACTGCGCGTGCACAGAGCAATGTGCTGTGACACCCTATATGAGTGGTGTCTTAACTAGTACTATTGCTATCAGTTTAATCCCTGTTACGGACCCTATCCGGTCAAATTGATTAACCATTGTCGAATCCCCCATTGACATCCCCCTTATAAGCTGTGTAAAGCATATTTTTAGTTTGGTTTTGAACTGCTGCATCCTTTCCGACTTTCGGTAATTTGGTAACATTTCTGCCACTTTCTGCTTATACCGGGGTCTAGTAGCGTGGCCACCCGATCGCTTTTGGTCTGATCATAATGAAGCAACGGCCTTATCATCTGGGGTGTGGCAACATTGCCAACACACTTATAGAGGTGATGATGATTGCTTCATTGTGATACGCAAGCCCCTTCACCACAACAAGGTAACGATCACGAAGGGGAATTGACACTTGTATGTGCCTTTTTTTTGGTTTGTTTTTGCAGCCACAGTGCTGCACCATAGACAGAAAAATTAGGCATGTACACATGCCTGAAAAATAATGGCACTGTTGCAGCCGCTATTGTAGCAGCGGCCGGAAAAATTTATGTTTTCCAGGCAGAAAAGTGACTAAAACATTGCGGCTTGAACCCTAGTTGGTGGTGGAGAATTCACGAAAGTCATCCGGTATGCAGACATTAAATACAGCAGCGTGGGGACCATTTTAAGGCCATGGCATGTAATCAGGCCTTTGTTAGTCAAACGTATCCCCCACTGTCAGTCCCTTCGGGATCCATGCCTCATTCATCTTTATGAAGGTGAGGTAATCAACACTTTTTTGACCGAGGCGACTTCTCTTGTCAGTGACAATGCCTCCTGCTGCACTGAAGGTCCTTTCTGACAGGACACTTGAAGCAGGGCAGGCCAGAAGTTCTATCGCAAACTGGGATAGCTCAGGCCACAGGTCAAGCCTGCACACCCAGTAGTGAAGGGGTTCATTGCTCCTCAGAGTGTCGATATCTGCTGTTAAGGCGAGGTAGTCTGCTACCTGTCGGTCGAGTCGTTCTCTAAGGCTGGATCCCGAAGGGCTGTGGCGATGAGTAGGACTGAAAAAGCTCCGCATGTCCTCCATCAACAACACATCTGTAAATCGTCCAGTCCTTGCCGCCGTGGTAGGAGGAGGATTACACTCACCTCTTCCCCTGTTAGATTCCCCGTTGTGCTGTGACATCCCCTTATAAGCTGTGTAAAGCATATTTTTTAGTTTGGTTTTGAACTGCTGCATCCTTTCCGACTTTCGGTAATTTGGCAACATTTCTGCCACTTTCTGCTTATACCGGGGTCTAGTAGCGTGGCCACCCAGTACAGATCGTTCTCCTTTATCCTTTTTATACGTGGGTCCCTCAACAGACATGACAGCATGAAAGACCCCATTTGAACAAGGTTGGATGCAGAGCTACTCATTTCCCGTCCTCGTCCTCACTGATGTCATTGACGGTCTGTTCTTCCCCCAGCCACGCACAACACCATGGGTCCCAGATAGGTGACAACAACGAGCACCCTGGGGTGCCTGCTGTGGTTGGTCTTCCTCCTCCTCAAAGCCACCACATTCCTCCTCTGACTCCTCTTCCTCATACTCCTCTTCCAGCGTTGCTGCAGGTCCGGCAAGCGATGATGACAAGGCTGTTTCTGGTGGTGATGGTGACCACAACTCTTCCTCTTCCTCTTCACGCTCATCTACAGCCTGATCCAGAACTCTTCGCAGGGCACGCTCCAGGAAGAAAACAAATGGGATGAGGTCGCTGATGGTGCCTTCGGTGCGACTGACTAGGTTTGTCACCTCCTCAAAAGGACGCATAAGCCTACAGGCATTGCGCATGAGTGTCCAGTAACGTGGCAAAAGATTCCCAGCTCCGCAGAGGCTGTCCTAGCACCCCGGTCATACAAATACTGTTGACGGCTTTTTCTTGTTGGAGCAGGCGGTCGAACATTAGGAGTGTTGAATTCCAACGTGTCGGGCTGTCGCATATCAAGCGCCTCACTGGCATGTTGTTTCGCCGCTGAATATCGGAAAAGTGCGCCATGGCCGTGTAGGAACGCCTGAAATGGCCACACACCTTCCTGGCCTGCTTGAGGACGTCCTGTAAGCCTGGGTACTTAGACACAAAACGTTGTACGATGAGATTCAACACATGTGCCATGCACGGCACATGTGACAACTTGCCCAAATTTAATGCCGCCAACAGATTGCTTCCATTGTCACACACCACTTTGCCGATCTCCAGTTGGTGCGGGGTCAGCCACTGATCCACCTGTGCGTTCAGGGCGGACAGGAGTGCTGGTCCTGTGTGGCTCTCTGCTTTCAGGCAAGTCAACCCCAAGATAGCGTGACACTGTCGTATCCGGGATGTGGAATAGCCCTGGGGAGCTGGGGGAATCAGTTGATGTGCAGCCAGACGCCGCAGCAGAAGAGGACTCAGCCGAGGAGGATATTGAAGAGGATGGAGTAGGAGTAGAGGAGGTGGCAGTAGGTCTGCCTGCAAGTCGTGGTGGTGTCACCAACTCCGCTGCGGAGCCACGCATTCCATGCTTGTCAGCCGTCAGCAGGTTGACCCAATGCGCAGTATACGTGATATACCTGCCCTGACCGTGCTTTGCAGACCAGGTATCAGTGGTCAGATGGACCCTTGCCCCAACACTGTATGCCAGAGATGCCATGACTTCCTTTTCAATGACATGGTAGAGGTTTGGGATTGCCTTTTTGAAAAAAAATTTCGTCCGGGTACCTTCCACTGTGGTGTCCCAATAGCGACAAATTTTTGAAGGCCTCAGACTCTACCAGCTGGTATGGTAAAAGCTGGCGGGCTAAGAGTTCCGTCAAGCCAGCTGTCAGTCGCCGGGCAAGGGGTGACTCTGTGACATTGGCTTCTTACGCTCAAACATGTCCTTGACAGACACCTGACTGTGGGCAGATGAGCAGGAACTGCTGAAGGTGAGAGATGGAGTGGCGGGTGGTTGAGAGGGGGCAGGGAGGACAGCAGTGGTTGACGTGGCTGAAGATGCTGGACCAGGAGGAGCATGGTGGCTTTGAGTTTGTGTGCTGCTTGTACTCATGTGTTGATCCCATAGGCGTTTGTGATGTGAGATCATGTGCCTTCGCAAAGCAGTTGTACCAAGGTGGGTGTTGGACTTCCCACGACTCAGTTTCTTTTGGCACAGGTTGCAAATGGCATTGCTTTTATCAGAGGCAGACACACAAAAAAATGCCACACTGCTGAGCTTTGCAATGACGGCATTCTAGTGGTGGCAACAGCATGCGTTGACTGGCGTGCTGTCTGGCTGACCCCAGGTGCCGATACATGCTGTCTGACTGTGCCACTAACTCCTTGCGACGACCTCCCCTGCTTCCAACTCGTCTCCTCATTCTCTCTGTCTCCCTTCAGAACTTTCCCCCTCTTCTTCTCTTCGAGCAGGCACCCACGTGGCATCCGTGGACACATCGTCATCATCAACCGCTTCACTTGTATCTGACACCTCAGCAAAGGAAGCAGCAGCGGGTACAACATCATCATCATCATCATCACACTGTACGTCCATGTGTGTAATCCTGCCTGACTGAGACATATCCCCGCAATCTACATCATCTGGCAATAATGGTTGCGCATCACTAATTGCATCCAACTGATGTGTAAATAACTCCTCTGACGGATCAAGTGAAGCGGCTGTGGTGGCTGGTGGTAGTGGTGGTGGTGGCGACGGGCGGGTGCGTGGTAACTTGAGAGCAGGTGACCGAAGCTGAGCTGGAGGAGGATGGTGCGCCAAGGTTCTTAGCGGAAGCTGTTGAAGATTGGGTGTCCTGTCTAAGCCAGTCAACTACGCCCTCTGAATTTTTCGGGTTCAGGGTACGTGGCCTCTGAAAACTGGGCATTATTCCAGGGACAGTGGAAATCACAGCACCACGACCACGACGGCCCCTGCGGGGTGGCCTGCCTCTGCCTGTCATTTTTTTTAGATAAGTGGTACTACGTGTGCTAGGTACTGTGCCACCCGGTATGAGTGGTTGGCACTGGCAGTGGGCACACTACAGTCTGTGGAAGTGGGCCTGACACACACTGGCAGCAGGCAAGCAACTGAATTTAGACTACTGTCTAAAAATTAAATGCCTTATTTATCGGCAAGCTACTGTGCCACCCGGTATCAGTGGTTGGCACTGGCAGTGGGCACACTACAGTCAGTGGAAGTGGGCCTGACACACACTGGCAGCAGGCAAGCAACTGAATTTAGACTACTGTCTAAAAATTAAATGCCTTATTTATCGGCAAGCTACTGTGCCACCCGGTATCAGTGGTTGGCACTGGCAGTGGGCACACTACAGTCTGTGGAAGTGGGCCTGACACACACTGGCAGCAGGCAAGCAACTGAATTTAGACTACTGTCTAAAAATTAAATGCCTTATTTATCGGCAAGCTACTGTGCCACCCGGTATCAGTGGTTGGCACTGGCAGTGGGCACACTACAGTCAGTGGAAGAGGGCCTGACACACACTGGCAGCAGGCAAGCAACTGAATTTAGACTACTGTCTAAAAATTAAATGCCTTATTTATCGGCAAGCTACTGTGCCACCCGGTATCAGTGGTTGGCACTGGCAGTGGGCACACTACAGTCTGTGGAGGTGGGCCTGACACACACTGGCAGCAGGCAAGCAACTGAATTTAGACTACTGTCTAAAAATTAAATGCCTTATTTATCGGCAAGCTACTGTGCCACCCGGTATCAGTGGTTGGCACTGGCAGTGGGCACACTACAGTCAGTGGAAGAGGGCCTGACACACACTGGCAGCAGGCAAGCAACTGAATTTAGACTACTGTCTAAAAATTAAATGCCTTATTTATCGGCAAGCTACTGTGCCACCCGGTATCAGTGGTTGGCACTGGCAGTGGGCACACTACAGTCAGTGGAAGAGGGCCTGACACACACTGGCAGCAGGCAAGCAACTGAATTTAGACTACTGTCTAAAAATTAAATGCCTTATTTATCGGCAAGCTACTGTGCCACCCGGTATCAGTGGTTGGCACTGGCAGTGGGCACACTACAGTCAGTGGAAGCGGGCCTGACACACACTGGCAGCAGGCAAGCAACTGAATTTAGACTACTGTCTAAAAATTAAATGCCTTATTTATCGGCAAGCTACTGTGCCACCCGGTATCAGTGGTTGGCACTGGCAGTGGGCACACTACAGTCAGTGGAAGTGGGCCTGACACACACTGGCAGCAGGCAAGCAACTGAATTTAGACTACTGTCTAAAAATTAAATGCCTTATTTATCGGCAAGCTACTGTGCCACCCGGTATCAGTGGTTGGCACTGGCAGTGGGCACACTACAGTCAGTGGAAGCGGGCCTGACACACACTGGCAGCAGGCAAGCAACTGAATTTAGACTACTGTCTAAAAATTAAATGCCTTATTTATCGGCAAGCTACTGTGCCACCCGGTATCAGTGGTTGGCACTGGCAGTGGGCACACTACAGTCAGTGGAAGAGCGGCCTGACACACACTGGCAGCAGGCAAGCAACTGAAATTAGACTAAAGTCTAAAAATTAAATGCCTTATTTATCGGCAAAGCTACTGTGCCACCCGGTATGCAGTGGTGGGCACTGGCAGTGGGCACACTACAGTCAGTGGAAGTCGGCCTGACACACACTAGCAGCAGGCAAGCAACTGAAATTACACTAAAGTGTAAAAATTAAATGCCTTTTTTGATGCAAAGTACTGTGCCACACGGGATGACAGGGGTGGGCACTGGCAGTGGGCACACTACAGTCAGTTGAAGTCGGCCTGACACACACTAGCAGCAGGTGAGCAGCTGAAATTACACTAAAGTGTAAAAATTAAATGCCTTTTTTATGCAAAGTCCTGTGCCAGCCGGGATGACGTGGTGGACACTGGCAGTGGGCACACTACAGTCAGTGGAAGTCAGCCTGACACACACTGGCAGGCAACTGAACCTTACACTAAAGTGTAAAAATTAAATGCCTTTTTTATGCAAAGTCCTGTGCCACACGGGATGACAGGGGTGGACACTGGCAGTGGGCACACTACAGTCAGTTGAAGTCGGCCTGACACACACTAGCAGCAGGCAAGCAGCTGAAATTACACTAAAGTGTAAAAATTAAATGCCTTTTTATGCAAAGTCCTGTGCCAGCCGGTATGAGTGGTGGACACTGGCAGTGGGCACACTACAGTCAGTGGAAGTCAGCCTGACACACACTGGCAGGCAACTAACCTTAGATTAAAGTGTAAAAATTAAGTGCCTTTTTTAAGCAAAGTCCTGTGCCACACGGGATGACAGGGGTGGGCACTGGCAGTGGGCACACTACAGTCAGTTGAAGTCGGCCTGACACACACTAGCAGCAGGTAAGCAGCTGAAATTACACTAAAGTGTAAAAATTAAATGCCTTTTTATGCAAAGTCCTGTGCCAGCCGGTATGAGTGGTGGGCACTGGCAGTGGGCACACTACAGTCAGTGGAAGTCAGCCTGACACACACTGGCAGGCAACTAACCTTAGATTAAAGTGTAAAAATTAAATGCCTTTTTTGATGCAAAGTCCTGTACCACACGGAATGACAGGGGTGGGCACTGGCAGTGGGCACACTACAGTCTGTGGGCCTGCAGCTCCTCACACACAGGCAGGCCAGGCAACTGCAATATGTATATAAAGGAAAAAAAAAGCAGACTAATGTTGCAGCCCTAAAAGGGCTTTTTGAGGTGCTGTCAGGACGCTGTCCTTACAGCAGAGATCAGATGAGTCTTTCAGGACTGGAGTGGACACTGAATTCACTAGCCTAGCTATCAATTTCCCAATTAAATCAGCAGCTACTACACTCTCCTTCCTCTCACTAAGACTGCAGCTTCAGAATGAATCTAAAATGGATGCTGTACAGGAGGTGGGAGGGTCTGGGAGGGAGGGTATGCTGCTGATTGGCTGGAATGTGTCTGCTGACTGTGAGGTACAGGGTCAAAGTTTGCTCAATGATGATGTATAGGGGGCGGACCGAACATCGCATATGTTCGCCCGGCAGAGGCGAACGCGAACAAGCTATGTTCGCCGGGAACTGTTCGCCGGCGGATAGTTCGGGCCATCTCTAGTTACAGGTGCCAATGCTACCACCACATAATTATGCATGGGGTCCCCCACCTTCACCTGAACCTCCTCCTAATAGCAGTTCTTGCGACTACTGTTATCAAATCATCAACAGGGACATTTTTTTTGAGTCTCTTCCATAGTGCATGGAGGGATTTGTTGCCCCTTCATAGAAAAAGGGAAGATGCCCCACTAGGAGGGGGTAATAATGCAGATTTTGTGCTGTAAAATGTCTTTAAACTATGTTTTCAGTATCATGAATATAACTAGTGATGAGCGAATTTTTCAAAAATTCGATTCACCGATTCGTCTAATTTTTTGGGAAAGTTCAGTTCGATCCGAATATATTCGCGGTGAATTACGTTAAAAAGCGGCTATTTCCTGGCTGCAGAGAGCCTTTATGTTGGTGTAGAACACTGTGTAGAACACTCTTAGAAACACTGCACACTTCACTTATTTGGGCACTCACGAGGCCAAAACTGACCAAATAACTTAAGTATGAACTCAGCCTTACAGGTCGATGTTGGCACCAAGAAGAAGCGCAAATGGCACAATGACAGAGTCTGGAGGTGGCGGCAGAAGTAGCATCAGGAGAAGGCCATCGAGTGGCACAATGACAGTCTGAAGTTGGCAGCATCAGGAGAAGGCCAAGAAGTGGCACAATGACAGAGTACGAAGGTAGCTGCAGCAGAAGCATCAGGAGGATACCGCAAGGTGACATAGTGTGGAGATGGCAGCAGCAGCATCAGGATACCACAGAGTGGCAAGGTGACATAGTGTGGAGATGGCAGCAGCATCAGGATACCACAGAGTGTGAAGGTGACATAGTGTGGAGATGGCAGCAGCAGCATTAGGATACCACAGAGTGGCAAGGTGACATAGTGTGGAGATGGCAGCAGCAACATCTCACAAAGTGACCTGTGACAGAGTGGAATGGAAAAAGTGGGCTACAGCAGCATGTTCAAAACTAATCTTCATTTATTCAAAACTCCATAGCAAAGTGTACAGAAAATGCAACGTTTCGGCTAGGTATAGCCTTTGTCAAGCATATAATTCAAGTGACTATACAGACATATATATAGTTGAAACCAAACACACCCCAAAATTGCATTGCCAATCAGATCACAAAGTTCAATTTGGCCAATCGACAAGTTTGTAGCATTCCAATACCTAATTTGCATATCAAGTATACGCCCTTGTGGCTCACCACACTTGGCATTCTCCCTATGCAAAAGCGCAGCCCACTCTGTGACAAAGTGCGGCGGTGGTGGCAATACCAGTACCCACTGACGAAGGTGGGTGAAAGAAGGAGCACTTAGCATCAGATGTGTGGCATCAGGTGGGTGGCAGCATCCCAGAGTAGTAGCTGAGGCAGGTAGCCAGAAGAAACCGGTCTCTTTTTTTCAAGGTTTGGGTGAGACGGCATGGATGATCTAATCAGATGCATCAGGAATTGGTGTGTGGAAATCCTGGCTGATCCAAGCCTGATTCATCTTGACACGGGTAAGTCTCTCCACTTTTTGGGTGGACAGGCGAGTTCTCCTTGGGGTAACTATGGCCCCACCCACACTAAGCACCCGCTCTGCTGCAACACTACTGGCCGGGCAGGACAGCTTTTCCAGGGCAAACTCTGCCAGTTGCAGCCACAAATCCAGTTTGGTTGTCCAGTAGTCCAGTGGATCTTCAATGTGGGTGGCAGAGTGCTGTCCAAGAATGCAACCACCTGCTGGTTCAGGTCCTGCTCCAGCTCTACCTGCTGCTGCTGGTGAGTAGTTTCTTCACTATGCGGGTAAAGAAAGCTGCTCATCAGCGTCTGTAGACTAAGGCTTCTGCTGATGGAGCTGGTACTGCTCCTGCCAGCCCACTCCTACCCAGCAGCCATGGCAGACACAGAGGGCCCTCCCCGGTCAGACATGCGAGAGGATGGACGATGGCGCAGATAGGCAGCAGCCAACTGACTACATAGATTGTCTCTGTTGTAATTAAGTTTGTCCTCATTCTCAGTGGGTGTAAAAACGGCCCCCATTTTGGACCGATAGCGAGGGTCCAACAAGGTGGAGAGCCAAAAGTCATCCCTCTGCCGAATGGTGACAATTCGGCTGCCACTATGCAAGCAAGTGAGCATGAATCGGGCCAGGTGTGCAAGTGACTCAGAGGGACTCCCTGCCTCCATCTCCACTGCATACTGCCATGATGTGTCTGGGTCCTCTGTCTCGTCTTCCTCATCGCCCTGTAGTTCCTCTGGATTCTCCTGCTCCTCCTCTCCTGTTAGCTGAGTAGAAAAACCACCCATTTGGCTACACATTGCCTGTGCTTCATTGTCCTCCTTCAAATCCTCCAGTTCAGCCCCCACAGGGCTCGTGTGGCCATGAGATCTTTGCTCCACGTCTCCTGTCCCCTGACCAGCCATTGTTACCACCATCTGTTCCAGGACAGGAAGCAGTGGAATGACGTCGTTCATCCCGTAGTCCTGGCGACTGACAAATGATGAGCGGTAGGGGCTATATTCGAATTTGCGATATGTGACGAATATTTTGTAGAATATTAGTCATATATTCGCGAATATTCGAAAATGAATATATAGCAATATATTGAATATAATGCTATACAGTATATTCGTTTTTAGAATATTTGTAATTTTTCATCATCCATCTGAAGTGAAAAGTATACATGATTCCTCCCTGCTTAGGGTGTCTGGTTCCCAAAAAAAACATTATATGTCCGGGCTCCCTATGATTTCAGCCCACTGAGTTTTCACGTTTCATAGTCTTATAGAATAGTCTTGTCATAAGACTATGCAACCAATAGAGGGCAATGTTCATAACTCATGAATAGCATCCTCTATTGGTTGCATAGTCTTATGACAAGACCATTCGCTGTTGTCAGATCGTGAAAACTCAGATCCGATGGTATATTCTAACCCTGAGGTGTTCCCATGGTGATGGGGACGCTCCATGCGCACAGCAACGGGCACTGACTGGAGTGGGCTGAAATCCTAGGGAGCCTGGACAGATAAGGACTGTTTTTTTGGGAACCAGACACCCTAAGCAGGAAGGAATCATGTGTACTGTTCAGTTTTCACTTCAGATGGATGATGTAAAATGACGAATATTCGAAAAACGAATATATTGCAATATATTCTAAATATTGGCTAATTATCGAAGTGGCGATATTTGAGTTTTAAATTCGTTAAAATTCGTGCTCAACACTAGTCACACCTGAGCTGCCACTGGCTGACATTGAAGTTACACAGGTGAGTACTCCTATCCGCTTGGATCTTCAAGAAATCGTTGATGGCCTTTCTCTGTTCGTATAGTCGGTCCAACATATCGAGGGTGGAATTCCGATGGATGGAAACGTCACATATCAACCTATGTTTGGGGATACCGTTCTGCCGCTGCAGCTCAAGGAGGGTGTGCTTTGCGGTGTATGAGTGGCTGAAAAGTGCATGCAAAGTTTCCTGGCCATTTTTAGGATTTCTTGCAGAAGGGTGGAAGACTCCAGAAACCACTTGACAACCAGATGAAACATGTGTGCCATGCAGGGCGTATGGCTCAGCCTTTCTTGATGTGGCTCCAATACTATGTTCTTCCCGTTGTCGGTCACCATGGTTCCGATTTTCAGTTGTAGCGGAAAATGCCAGGATTCAATTTCTTGATAAATCACACGGAGCAGTTCCTCCCCTGTGTGACTCCGTTCGCCAAGGCAAACCAGATGCAGAACAGCGTGACACCAGCCATGCCCTGCACATGTGGTATGCTGGAGGGGCACTATGACTTGTCCCTGCAGTGGAGGCTGAGGACATGGTGGAGGATGAGGAGGCGGACATTGTCGCAGGACCAATGGCGTGACAACATGGAGTCGGAAGCGGAGTGACCTGGCCAGGTTGCTGGTGTGGCTGTGCAGGAACCACATTCACCCAGTGGGCCGTAAAGGACATGTATTGTCCCTGACCATAGTTACAGCTCCACACGTCGGCGCTGCCATGCACTTTGGCAGACACTGACAGGCTCAAGTACTGGCTCCCCTTCTGTTCTACATATCAGTGCAGGGCTTGTACTGCCTTTTTCGCAAAGAAACAACGGCTTGGGACTCTCCACCACTTGGAAAGGGAGGGACTGCAGCACCAGCAACTTGCCCAGGAGCACATTCAGCTTATGCGCTGTTGGATGAGTTCACGCATACTGCTGTCTCTTGGCAATCACTTTAGTGATCGATTGCTGATGGAATGAATAACGAGGAGTAGGAGCATCGGGACCAGCAGATGATAGGAATGTCAGACAGCTCCCTTCGGCTGAGGTGGAGCCTTGACTGACTGAAACCGAGTGCGTACCACTGGGTGATGTGGCAGGCTGGACCACAACATCAGAGACACGGTTCTCCCAGGCCACTGTATTGCGATGCTGCATATGTTGACGCAGGGCCGTAGTGCCAACAATGGCACCTGGCCATGCTTCACCCTCTGCCCACAGATTCTACATATGGCCACGTTCACCTCCTCAGGCGGCTTAACAAAAAACTGCCACACCGCCGAGTAGGTGATTTTTTTCCCCCCCCCGAACAGTCTGCACTGACTGCTACCGCCGCTGCCCCCGTGAACTGGGCAGACTAGATGGGCCAAATGGTTCTTATCTGCCGACACATTCTATGTTTCTATGTTTCTATGAACCCCTACACCACTACTTCCCAGGCAGGTAGGCTGCTGCAAAGCAGGTGATCTACCCTGGGCATGTTTGGCTCCTGACCTCCCATTGCTGCCACCCTGCTGACTCCCAGCCATGCTACCACCTTGCTGGCTCAGCCACTGCCTTACAGGCAAGCTGACACCCTCTTCTCCTGATGATGATGAATCTCCTTCTGCACCCGGCTCCCAAGTGCGATCAGCTTCATCATCATCGAATAGTCTCTGGGTAAGGAGCCTGACCGCTCGCACCACCACCTCCCATGCCACTCTCCTCATCACTAGTTGCCTGCCTAGCGGAGGAAGCGGCGGATGTCTCCTCCACATCTTGGCTGGACAGTAGCTGCTGACTGTCCTCTAGTAGCTCGTCCTCTCTGTATAGTGGAGCTGAGCTCACAGCATACAATATTTCTGTGGCTGAGGGAACAGCAAAGGACAGAGGCATGTTGAGAACAGGTGAGGGCACAGGGCCTGCTCACGGGCCATGCCAACTAAGGGTTGTGTCCGACGAACCCAACGACCCTTGGCTGGGGTTGTCTGATGTCACTTGGGATGAAATGGGTGACGAGTCAACAACTGAAGAACTTCTGGGTTTCTGGTCAAGACATGACTGGTAGATGACACCAGAAGCTAAGGCCTCTCGCTGCGAATACTGCTGCCACGCCCCCTTACTCTGCTGCGACCTCTGCCTGCACAAGAAACATTTAGGCCTCTGCCACTTCTGTCTGACAGACTTTTAGCTGAACTAGTTAAATTAAAAGCAAATTAAAACACCCCTAAAAGCGACGAAAATATTTTTCTTTTTGTACTGAAATGGGCCACTAAACGCTTTCGCCACAAATACCTGCAACAGTGAAGTGCATGTATGTTTTGCTTTTTGTACTGAAATAGGCCAATAAATGCTTTTACCACAAATAACTGCAACCGTGAAGTCCATATATATTTTTCTTTTTATACTGAAATAGGCCACTAAAGGTTTTCACCACATATAACTGCAGAAGTGAACTGAGAATATATTTTTTGTTTTGTACTGAAATAGGCCACTAAATGCTTTTAGCGCAAATAACTGCAACAGTGAAGTCCGTATATACTTTTCTTTTTTAGTGAAATATGCCACTAAACGCTTTCACCACATATAACTGCAGAAGTGAACAATGTATATATTTTTCTTTTTCCACAGATATAAGCCACTAAAGGCTTTTCAACATAGCCCTTGCACCCCAAGAACAAATTGCTGGAATGACAGGGCTGTCTAATGGCTATTTGGATCCCCAAATAATCTTTCCCTGCACTTGTAAATCGCTATGAGGATTTTCCTAGCACTGCCTCTAGTGCCTTCTGACCTAAGATGCTGTGAAATGATTCCTCCCTATCCTTTCCCTCCACTTCTAAATCGTTTTTTCAGGTTGGTTTTTTTCACAATGAGGTTTTTTCTATTGCTGTCCCTAGCACCTTCTTACGTCTGTCCCTGCAATCAGAACGATGGAAAATGTCTGAATCCAAGATGGCCGCCGTATTTATAGGGCCGTGACATCACAGGGCTGGCTGGCTGCTGATTGGCTGCATGCATGGCATTATGGGTCATCCCAGAGTTTCTTGCCCCATGTCCTCACACGTGTAGCTGCCATTTTAAGAAAAATTGCGATTTTTATTTTTTTTACCATGAAGAGAGAGGAAATTCGCATTCAAATTTTCCCAGAAATTCGTGACGAATTCCACTTCGTCAGCTTTGATTCGCTCATCTCTAAATATAATTAACAATGCAATTTTGGTGGTAAAATGTCTTTGTACTACATGGTCTGATGCAGTAATACATTTGGTAACAAAATGGCATTAATGCAGTATTGCTTTTGCTGTAACTACTTTTGCTGTTATCTTGCAGCAGTATTACAATATTGCTTTTATTGTAACTACCCGTTATCTTGAAGTAATATGCCACATGTTTAATTAAATAGGTAAAATGCACTGAAATGGTTTTTAGAAGGAAATAAATGCACTATTGCTAAGTATTTGAAGCTGATTGCTATTGGGATGTTGCTGGCAATAAAGCCTATGAGCTGAGTTTTTTTTGTTTTGTTTTTTTAAAAGCTGTCTTTCTGTTCATATACAGGAAAAAATGACTTTCTTAGGCGGTTTTGTAATCAAGAACTAGCAGCCGGCAAACAGTCAGCGACAGCCTTCACTGCTTCAAAGCTTCCCCTAATCAACTTCCCTAAAATGTACCTGATTATCGGGCTTTATTCTCTACCATATCCTCTACTTATAATGTCCCTATCACAGTACATTAGTGGACTGTGTCTGTAATAGCTTTTTGTCAAACACTGCCACAATGACATCCTCGAAGGTCAGAAGCTGAATATAGAAGACCGTTCTATGACGTTCTCAGCAAATCTTCCTCAACAGATCTTCCTCAATTCTACCCCTGAGATTGGCTGATCATGTCAGCCTGTGAGCCAATCATGGCATACCATTCTCCCCCTTCCTCCCAGTGTCATGCGATCCTTAATCTTTTTCCTCCCTTAGGCCACATTCAGACGTCCGTAGTGGCGTTGCGGATTCGCAACACACCATGCCGGCATGCCCCATAGAGATGCCTATTCTTGTCCACAGGCATGCTCTCTTTTGCAGAAGTTCGGGGCCACGGCTCCGGAAATGCCGATGCGGAGAGCACATAGTGTGCTCTCTGCATCACGTCCGGCCCAATTCACAATGAATGGGTCCGCATCTATTCCACAGAATTGCGGAATAGATGCGGACTAAAATGCGGACGTGTGAATGGGGCCTTATGGTTATCCTCATCTGTTTTGAAGATTAAAAATATGAAAATCTGTTCCATGTAAAATTTGCCCACTGCCATCCTCTGTGGAGGAAAAAAGCGTTTAATCTCCAGAGTGGTGAATCTGTGGAATAGTCTATTTCCAGAGCTGGTCAAAACTGAAACAGGTGAAGGCTATAGGAGTGTTGTCCCAAAATTGAAACTTACCACCTATAAATGTGTGATCAATAGCGGATACCATCTCTGGGACCCGACCAATCACAAGAAACAGGGTCCCATCTCCTCCATTGAAATAAATCGGACATGAGCAATGACAATCCAATAAAAGTCTATGGGACTGATGGAGACACTTGAGTTCAGTGCGCAGACTTCTGTTCTCATAGACCCCACAGTGCGCAAACACTTGTGGAAAGATGAAAAGTGTTGATCTTGAGACAACCTTTATAAGAAAGGAATGCATGCACATTTAGGAGACTGTGATCATCACCTATTGTAAATGGTAGATCCTGTGTTATCTATTCCGAGGCCTTATCTGTCATTATAGTCCTGCTTCTGATGATAATTAAATGACTGCTCAAAAGTGATCCTTACAGAAAAGGAAGTTTCAGCATACTATTAGTGACCAGTGGGCTGCCAGATACTAGGCATGGAAAATTTTAAAATACAATTCTTAAAAATGATTTTAATTTAAAATGTGATTTTTATTCTTTTTTTAACTTGATGAACAACGTATGTAAACATGTAAACGTGTAATTTTACAATCATACTATATAAGATTGTTCATTGTGTGATGCATATATCAATTATGATTCACTCATACAGTAGATCTTACCCTAAGTTCACACCTGAGCGTTTTACAGAGCGTTCAAACGCGCTGTAAAACGCTCAACACATGAAAACCAATGCTTTCCTATGACCCTGGTTCTCACTTGAGCGTTTTACAGCGCGTTTGAACGCGCTGTAAAACGCCCGACGCATAAACAAGTACTTGAGCTTTTTTTGGGGCGTTTGTCGCCCGTTTTGTGATTGAAACCACAGTAGTCAATCACAAGAACGCGCGTACGAACGCGCGTTTCCTATTTGCAAAAACACGCTGAAATACGCGCGACAAAAACGCACGTAAAACGCGCGTTTTTAGAACGCTCAGGTCTGAACCCAGGGTAACACTGACAAGCGTTCATAGGAACGCTCGTTAGATCTGATCTGACTGTGTAATACTGTGCCGATTACCCGATGCTCCTTCACCTGATGATCAAGATTTTTTAGATCATGCTGTCTAATCATGTTCTGCTGCCAGCAAACAATGATTCAGTATAGAGATGAGCGAATTTCTTCAAAATTTGTTTTGGCTGCTTCGCCAAATTTTGCAAAAAAATTTGCTTTATGACGAATTACCTTCTCATGAAGTGCATTTTTTTTGTAAGCAGTGGGTCCAATGACAGGGAGCTGCGATTGCGCCGCTCCCTATCTTTGCATCCTTCAGATGCCGTATTAATACATGATCACAGCATCTGAGAGTAAAAACAGTGTAAAATTAACAGGAAAAATGTTTTTTAATTATACTTACCTCCTCCATTTGCTCGTGACAGGCCCCCGCCACCATCTTGCTTGAAGATCTGGTGCGAAATCTCGCGTGGCCCGAGATTACATCATCATGTCGGCCGGCGTGGTGACATCAAACGTCACCACGCACAATCTTCAATCAAGATGTCGGCGTCCGGCTCGTTGTGAGCAAATGGAGGAGGTAAGTATGATATATTTTTTGTGTTGGTTTTTGACACTATTTCAGGTTAAATTGATTTGCTACCACGAAGCACGAGGAAATCTGGTTTCACGGCAAATTGAATTTATCCCGAAATTCGGATCAAATTCTACATTGGATTTGATTCTCTCAACTCTAAATTAGTAGGGGGGATGAGTGATGGCATTAGCAACCGCTCCTCCTCCTACTGTGGAGGAGATCACTGCATGTTAAAGCAGCGGTCTCCTTTATTAACAAGCAGGTGGTTGCCAGGAAGGAACACTTCCTTCCTGACAATCGCCTGCAAAATCTTTTAATATAATACAGCCCTAAAAGTCCTTTGACACCTTTCCTAAATCCTGCATTTTGAGTCGTTTGTATATTTTCTTTTTACATCATGCATACAATGTATTTTAGGCTTTAAAGAGGACCTTTCATGACTTTTAAATATATAACCAGGATGCTCACATAGAGCGGCGCCAGGATCTCCCTGCACCTATTATCCCTGGGCGCGCTCCATTCTCCGGTATAGGCTCCGGTCCCTTTCCTCACAAAGTTATAGTAGGCGGGGACTTGGTGGAATTGGTTATAGTAGGCGGAGCCTGCCCTTCATCTCCTTCTCCCCGGCTGTAGCTGGCCAGTCGCAGCGCAGAGCTCATAGCCTGGGAGTTTTTTTTCTCTCAGGCTATGAGCTCTGCGCTGCGATTGGCCAGTGCTGCAGCCTGGGAGAAGGAGATGAAGGGCAGGCTCCGCCCACTATAACTTAGTGAGCACAGATACCGGAGCCTATACCGGGAGAACGGAGCGGCGCCCAGTGATAATAGTAAGTGCAGGGAGATCCCTGGGCGCCGCTCTCCATGTGAGCATACTTGGTTCATATATTTAGAAGTCATGAAAGGTCCTCTTTAACAGGTTAGCGCTATTCTAATATTAAAGTCCATGTTTGTTTTACAAAAAACAAGAATTTTGAAAACCCCATCAGACATGGATTTACTACATTTAATTCCCCTCATAAGAAATAAATATTAAGCTCTGGAGCATATTTGCAGCAGTGTTCCTAATTAATTCAATAAACCACAAGACTGGCTGGATGCCATGTTTTCACAAACATGTGTTGTGCTGGACCCAGTGGGGTTACGTTAACAACTGTTATTAAACATAAAGGAGATCTTGGACAAACTCAAAAGCCTAAGCATGTGGAGAACTGGCTGGTTCATAGCTTTCCTTAAGATTATATCCAATTAATTAACCTCCTATTTTCTCAAAGTGTATAGAATGTTCTATAAACAAATTATTGCCAAAAAAAAAAAAATGAAGAAACAAGCTGCATTTATTGTATATACTCTACCAGCGGTTGCAGGTAAACAAAAAAAACAAAATAATAGCAAGCAAAGCACTAATAACACCTAAATCAAGGGTGTACAGTGCACGGGTGCTTGAGCACTTACCGAATATATTATGGTAACCAAGGTACCAGCTCAAAAACTGCAAACATACAAAGAAGAAAAAAGCCCAAAACAGTACCCATAAAATATAATAAAGCTTTATTGTGTTTGCAAACATCATAAAAAAAGTTTTTTGTTAAAAATCACAAGATGCAAGGACAGGTGGCAGAAAAAGCATCGTCATAATTTACAAATGGGGGTGAATATGGAAAGACGTGTGTATATTATAATTATGGTCTGGACTACACCCACTGGGATAGTACCCTGTAAACAACATAGCTACAAATAGTGCCAGGAATAAATAGTAATAACTGTGTACAGACCAGAGTATAAAAAACTAATACCACCATTCAACTTATGTCGGCTGCAGGGGTGGGAGGGTGACTTTCTCCTTGCAGCTCACATTCAGACAACACAGTGCTGCTTTCTGAGTGAGCTTTTCAAAAGGACATTCCCATGTCCATCCAGGCACTGCGCCGGATGGAGGACGGAATCTGAAAGCCGAAATGTCCGGCCTAAAACCAGAACTCTCGCCACCCTAGGGGCAGGCTGCTGTGGAGGTTACAGTTAAGGGGACGGTCCGCTATGGAGGTCAGTGTTAAAGGGCAGATGGCTTTAGAGGCCACTGTTAAGGGGACTGGGTATGGTGAAATCACTGAGGAGATGGGGATGTGGAGGTCACTAATAAAGGGGCGGCCACTATGGAGGTCACTGTTAAAGAGGCAGGCTGCTGTGGAGGTCACTGTTAAGGGGCTGTAATGCTGTGTAGGTCACTGTTAAAGGGACGGGATGCTTTGGAGGTCTCTGTTAAGGGGCAGGGAATGGTGAAGGTCACAGTTAAGTGGATGGTCCGCTATGGAGGTCAGTGTTAACGGGTGGGGTGCTATAGAGGTCACTGTTAAGGGGTGGGGTGTTGTGGAGATCACATTTTAAGGGAACGGAGTTCCATGGAGGTCACTGTTAAGGGGTCGGATTATTGTGGAAATCACTGTTAATGAGACGGGGTACTGTGGAGGTCACTAATAAAGGGGCGGCCACTGTGGAGGTCACTGTTAAACGGGAAGGTGCTGTGGAGGTTACTGTTAAGGGGGCAGGTCGCTGTGGAGGTCATTGTTAAAGGGGTGGGGAACTGTAGATGTTACTGTTATAGTGGATACTGTCGATAAATTAAATAGATTAAATATACCTATGCAATATCAGGTCCTTCTGCTAATTATATATATATGTATATATATATATATATATATATATATATATATAGTGGTTCAAAAATAGCAAAGCAGCACTCCAGTCTTCAAACGTTCAAGTGTTTATTCAGCCCAGTGTGGCAACGTTTCAATTGTTCACTACAATCTTTCTCAAGCCATACCAAATAAAGTGCTCAGTGCAATATATATAGTCAAGTCACATGATTGATCATCAATTAATTAGTGATAAAAACATGATTACAATAAAGTATATAAAAATATGATAATAAAGTGCTAAAAGTGCCAAATGTGCAAATTACATAAACAAATACATGTGAAAAATACTCATTTTCCATGCGATAAATTTCTCTATTAGTGTAAACCTTGTGAATAATTTAATTGACTTAAAAACCCACAGGTGTATAGAATGATTAATAACTATAATAAAAAGACAATCTCACAGCAGGCGGAATTATCATAGGATCCCCGACGGCGTCTCACAAAGTGTAGCACGCATGCGCGAGATTCACAAGTCTCGCGACCTTCTTCGTATGTCAAACTCGATGCCCTCAATAGAAATGGTATTCACGGACTTCACGCTATCTCTGCGGCTGCGCGGACTAATCACTTCTCGCGAGCATTGTATCCCAAAACCTCCAATCCGGACCATATCAAATATGGCGACCCCGGCATCTCAAGTGTGGTACGCATGTCATATATAACAACTCCATGTCCACATATCATATATAAGCATCCAGCATGCCCTGTAGATATTGTAGTGGGGGCATAGGATTGTCCAAAAAATCGGACTCGCCACAGCACCCACATATCCCTATGGGCCATACACACTCCAAACTCCCCATTTAAGTGTATAATGCAAATGACAGATCCATCCAAAAGAACGGACTCGCCATATCATGCCAACACCCTTGGGGCAAAACATCCATAGCAACCACCATCGCTAGGAAAACCTGTCAGTTAGGGATGCATGAAAAGACCTGTCACAGTCATCATGTTAAATCCCCTTCCTCCAGTCACCTATTGCTAGGTGATTTAACTCATATCACTCATTCATCACGGAGTGTTCAAAAAAGAAAAAATAATAAAATATAAATAAGCGGCAGAGAAAACCTGATTCCCATGATATCTAATAATAATTTTCATAATTCATAACACATCCAGTCCTATAGATAAACTTCCATCTGTGAGAATGTCCATTGCTTGAAAAAATCTGAAAAAAATAAAAAAATTAACAAACAATTAATAAATGATTATACATTAAGCAAATTTAAAACAAGAAAACTACTGAACACTTCATTTAGTCTTCCTCCCAGATATAATTACGGTGAAAACACACCTGAGGGCAAATCAAAGCACAACATCCTATGTCACACGGAAATCTACATTGAGTCCCCTAGGTTTAAGGGTCCCCAATGTATAGATCCAATATAATTCTTTGTTTTTTAATAACTTCACTCTATCTCCCCCTCTTCGTGTCAATGGGATCTGATCTATGACTCTAAATTTTAGATCCCTTTCCGTATGTCCTGCCTCCTTGAAATGCCTAGAGACTGGGAGATCCATCTTTTGCTTTCTGATGGAGAAACGATGCTGGTTAATCCTGGTCTTTACATCCCAGGTTGTCTCCCCCACATACCACAGGGCACATGGACATGTAAGCATGTACACTACATATGTAGAGTCACATGTTAATAGGGATCTAATCTTAACCTCTTTGCCTGTTGATGGATTAGAAAATGTATTTCCTCTGATCAATAATGGACAGTTTACACAATTATAGCATGGATAACATCCAGTTTTTTGAAAACCAAAAAGGCCTCCTTCCCTTACTTTGGAAGGTCCAACATCCGACCTGACTATTTTATCCCCAAGGTTACTACTTCTCCGATATGAGAACAATGGGGGTGTTTGAAACTCCTGAATCTGAGGGAAACTCGATGTCAAAATACCCCAATGTTTCCTAACCACCTTTGCTATATTATTACTTTCGCTGCTGTATTCTGATATAAACAGAATCCTTTTAATTTTTTCTTTAGGTGTTTTTCCACTTCTTTCATTACTGATCTTTTTAATACTTTGATCGATCAATCCCCTGGGATATCCCCTCGCTCGAAACTTGGCACCCATCTGATCAAATCTCCGCCTCTTCACCTCAGCATCCTCCACAATCCTGTCCACTCTCACCAACTGGCTATAAGGTAGGGATTTCACCATTGAGGGGGATGGTTGCTTTCATATCTTAATAGTGTATTTTTATCTGTCTTTTTGACATAAAGATCACTAACCAAACACCCCTCCTTGATAGAAATCTCCGTATCCAAAAACTGTATCTTTTCAGATTAATGTGTCAATGTAAATTTTACCGTGGGATCCACATCATTTAAAAACGTGTGGAATGCCTGGAGGTCCAACGCAGTGCCCACCCACACCAAAAAGATGTCATCTATATAACGCCACTACCCCAGCACGTGGCTGAAGTGGTGGCTCCTGTACACAAATGTGTCCTCCAGGTGAGTCATATAGATATTAGCGTAGGTGGGCGCCACGTTGGACCCCATCGCAGTCCCATGCAACTGCACATACCAATTATCTCTAAACAAGAAAAAAATTTGTGTCAGTATAAACTGAAGTAGTTCAATCAGAAATTGTTTGCACTCAGGAGTGAAATTACTATTGGCCAAACATCTCTCCACTGCTGCTATACCTCGTGTATGATCTATGGAGGTATACAAACTGCTGACATCAAAAGATGCCAGCAGAGCCCCTTCCGGTATTTGTATCTCCCTAATCTTATCCAGAAAATCTGAGGTATCTCGTACATATGACTTGGCATTAGTCGCATACTCTCTCAATACCTTATCAAGGAAAATCGCCACATTGCAAAACAAAGAACCCCTCCCAGATACTATAGGGCGTCCGGGGGGGTTCCTTAAATCCTTGTGGATATTAGGTAAGGTGTACAGGATGGGTGTAACAGGTTTGTCACAATATAGAAACTGCAAAAGTTTATCATCAATAATCCCCGCATTACGGGCTTCACTTAAAATAGCTTTAAGTTCCCTCAGGAAAATAAATTTCGGATCCTGTGCTACCCTCCTGTACACCTGTTCATCCATCAATTGTCCCTCAATTTCTTGGATAAAGGCCACAGTGTCCATGACCACAATCCCACCACCCTTATCAGCTGATTTGATGGTGAGATTGTGGTCCTTGGACAGAGAATCTAATGCTCGTATTTCACCTGAGGCAATATTAGCCCTCCTTAAAGGGACATTACAGGAATACTCTTTTACTGTTTCCAAATCCCGTTTGACCGCTGATTGAAATGCCTCAATTGCTGGATTATTAACTATAGGTGAAAAGTCACTTTTTAGAAAAAGTCCAACATTTGACAGGCTTAATTCAGTACCAGACTCTCTGCTGGACTGCTCCCGCCACTCATTTTGTGCAAAAATAATCTTCAGTTTAATGGAACGAAAAAACCTTTGAATGTCAATTTCTGTATTAAACCAATCTGTTCTTTTTGATGGGCAAAACGATAAACCCTTATTCAGGACTAGTTGTTGTTCTGGATCTAAGGTAATAGAAGAGATATTTACCACAATATCCTCTTTTTCTGGGTCTGTCTGTTCCTTTGAGGTCTGGATGATTTCCCTTTTCCTCCTTCTGTGCTGGCGCCGACCTCCCCTTCTGGTGCGGACGGACCTGGAGATTTGTCTAGGAAAAGGATAACATAAAACCATATTCCTATCACCAGACCCTACAGAATACAACGGGTCACCACCTGCCGTCCTTTTTGGTGTACCGCTGTTCAGATTTCTCTTGTCATTGCCCGACCGTCGGGCCTTCTTCATGTCATTTTGCCAATTATAAATATAGCCGTTAGTGTAGTCCTCATTATCTCTCATCCATTTTTTTCTTTTTTTATCCTGGAGTTCTTCCTTAAATTTATCCAAGAAGTTTTTACATTGCAGCAAATACCCATCCAAGTCCTCCTCCGAGAGCAACACCTTTAACTGTTGAACCTACTGGGTAACTTTTGCTTGAATCAAAGACAGTTCTTTTTGTAAAAATTCAATATTCAATAAGATAAAATCAAATGAATACTTATTTGAAATCGCTATAAACCGATCGCAAAACTCATTATTCTGAAAAATCAAGTCAGGTCTTAAACGTGACCTCATGCCCCTTGGTATTCTATGTTGACGATAATATTCATACAAGGTCGACATGTGCATTTCAATATTTATCAGTCGTTTAGAGTCATACTCATACCCTTTCTTGATTTCAGTCACATTTGGAGTGGACAGGAATGTTGTGTCTCCGTGAATACCATTTCTATTGAGGGCATCGAGTTTGACATACGAAGAAGGCCGCGAGACTTGTGAATCTCGCGCATGCGTGCTACACTTTGTGAGACGCCGTCCGGGATCCTATGATAATTCTGCCTGCTGTGAGATTGTCTTTTTATTATAGTTATTAATCATTCTATACACCTGTGGGTTTTTAAGTCAATTAAATTATTCATAAGGTTTACACTAATAGAGAAATTTATCGCATGGAAAATGAGTATTTTTCACATGTATTTGTTTATGTAATTTGCACATTTGGCACTTTTAGCACTTTATTATCATATTTTTATATACTTTATTGTAATCATGTTTTTATCACTAATTAATTGATGATCATGTGACTTGACTATATATATTGCACTGAGCACTTTATTTGGTATGGCTTGAGAAAGATTGTAGTGAACAATTGAAATGTTGCCACACTGGGCTGAATAAACACTTGAACATTTGAAGACTGGAGTGCTGCTTTGCTATTTTTGAACCACTATATTGAGGACCTGGTTGCTGGTCGTCGGCAGGCTTTGCACCCAATGCTTTAAAGTGTGCTGCTTTCTCATTTTTTACTATATATATATATATATATATATATATATATATATATATATATATCTATCATCTTGAGCAAATCAGTTTTTTTAAAATATAGGTTTGCTACAAAACTCCCCCAAATTTGTCTGCAAAACAAACCGGAAGCTTTTTAGGCTGTGGGGGTAGCATTTTAAATCTCAATGAAAACATCCGTAATCTGGGATAGGGCATCTTTAAACAGTTCAAGTGCTGGTGTGGTTTGCAAAAATAGCAATATAAGTGTACATGCTGTTTTACAATCTAGAGGGTACCATTTTAAATATCAGTGAAAAGACCTAAACTAGTGGTCAAACATTTTTGACAGGGCATCTTCAAACAGTTCAAGTGTACAACATGTGTTTTTCAATCCAAAGGGTACTGTTTTAGATCTCTAAATGAAAACACCAGAAATAGTTGTCCAAACTAATTTACTATTGGGATAAAAGGAAAGCAAAATGAAGGTTCCAGAGTAGAGTTGAGCGAACCTGAACTGTATAGTTTGGGTTCGTACCGAACTTTACGATTTTCAGCAGCCGGACCCGAACATTTCCGTAAAAGTGCGGGTTCGTTGTTCAGCGATTTCTTCCCGTTATTTGAAAAGCTGCAGGGCAGCCAATCAACAAGCGTTTCACTACCTTGCCCTAAGAAGCCATCACAGCCATGCCTACTATTGGCATGGCTGTGATTGGCTAAGTGCAGCATGTGACCCAGCCTCTATTTAAGCTGGAGTCACGTAGCGCCACACGTCACTCTGCTGCTCTTAGTATAGGGACAGGTTGCTACTGCTGCTGTGAGGGAGAGATTAGGGAAGAAATCTGTTGAACTTGGTGGTGTTCAACCTTCAAACTACAGCAATTATTGAGGGTGCTATGCTACATATTTGTACCCAGCCCTGAGCCCAGTGATACTGCAAAATAATTTTTAATCCATCTGTATTTGAGGTGGGGGTCGGCGGCAATTTTGCAGTCCTTGGAACTGCAACTTGGAACTTTGAATTTTGTCCTTGGAACTGCATGTGACCTGCATGTGTGCCAGTCTGCTAGTCTAATTATTTTTTGGAAGCTCAGTGGAGGAAGAATTCCTTTTTTCTGGCAAGTCAAGTCCCCCTACTTTACCTATTTTAAAATTTTGCAGAGGAGCTGTGGAGGAGCATAGAAGAAAAGACCGATGAATGGTTGCCAGTGAGCCTCAAGCCTGGCCTGGTGGTGTGCGATAATGGGCGAAATCTTGTAGCAGCTCTGGGTCTAGCCGGTTTGATGCACATCCCTTGCCTGGCACATTTGCTGAATTTGGTGCTTCATGTTGAGCGCAATTATTCGAATAGCTAATTTTTTTAGCGAATATCTGCACTTTGCAAATTCGCGAATATTGCAAATTTAGTGCTCTATATATTCGCTTTTTCGAATATTCGTGTTTTTTTTTTTTTTTAAAGTTGTTAATCCTTGTTGCTCTCTGGTTGTCTTCCCACTTCCCAAAAGCTGTTCTTACCTGTCCGGAGGATTCCTGGCTCAATGCCTGTTGCTGCTTCTGCTGACTTACCGTGTGCATGGGAACACCTCCATGCTAAAATGTACTGTCGGATGTGAGAATCATGATCTCACAAATTTGACTAAGTTGTAATCACAATGCGATTAATATAACCTGAATTACTCGCATTGCGAATTCAACTTAGAGCTGGGTTCCTAATGGTTGTATTGTTAGAATATAACGAATATCACGAATTCACGAATATAGCACTATATTCTCAATCTTCGTTATATTCTAGCAAGCCAACCATTAGGAACCCAGCTCTGAGTTGAATTCGCAATGCGAGTACATATGTTCGCATTGCAAATTCAACTTAGAGCTGAGTTCCTAATGGTTGCTTCTAGAATATAACGAAGATTGAGAATATAGTGCGATATTCGTTATATTCTAGCAATACAACCATTAGTAACCCAGCTCCAAGTTGAATTCGCAATGCGAGTATATGTTCACATTGCAAATTCAACTTAGAGCTGAGTTCCTAATGGTTGTTGCTAGAATATGACGAAGATTGAGAACATAGTGCTATATTCGTGATATTCATTATCTTCGTCAATTCTAGCAATACCACCATTAGAAACTTGGCTCTAAGTTTAATTCGCAATGCAAATATAAATTCGTGTAACATTCGCAATATATAGAATATTAGATTTCGACGAATATATGGCGAATATTCAATCGAATATTCGCGAAATATCGCGAATCGAATATGGCATGCTCATCACTATTGGTGGTGCAGAAATTCCTTAAAAACTACCCAGACATATCAGAGCTACTGCAGAAACTGCGCACTTTTGGCTTTCTCGCCCTGCTACTGCTCGCCTGTCTGCACTGCAGCATAACTTCGGCCTTACCGCTCATCGCCTCATATGCGACGTGCCCACCAGGTGGAACTCCACCTTGCATATGCTGGAGAGACTGTGCGAGCAGCAGCAGGCCATAGTGGAGTTTCAGCTGCAGCACGGGTCAGTCGCTCTGCAGAACAGCACCACTTCACCACCAATCAGTGGGCCTCCATGCGAGACCTGTGTGCCTTGTTGCAGTGTTTCGAGTACTTAACCAACATGGCCAGTGCCGATGACACCGTTATCAGCGTTACAATACCACTTCTATGTCTCCTCGAGAAAACGCTTAGGGTGATGATGGAAGAGGATGTGGCACAGGAGAAGGAAGAGGGGGCATTTCACAGGGTTTCAGGCCAGTCATTCAGAAGTAGCTGAGAGGTTGGGTTCCTGCACCAGCAGAGGCCAGGTACACATGGAACAAAAATATAGTGTAGCAGGGGGGCACTCTGTTTATCCAGAAACACTTGGGCAAATAAAGTAGAAACACATTTATTAACAATCCCTCATAAAAGCATCAAAATATACAAAAAATACAAAAATAGCAGCAGTTCGCTCAATTAATAGACACAAGTGATATAGCAGCACTGATGGATTAATATCAGCTATCATGCATATACCAGCAGATTCTGTCGCGGCAATAATATATATCTAATGCGCCCAATATCACATGTGTAAGGCCGATTCGTTGGCATGTATTTGTGGGAGGGGCACCGCTGCCTACTTCAACGGCCAGCGTCCCTCCCACTTTGTAAGTCGTTACAGCGTTTGGTAGAACAGTACCTGGTGTCCCTGATTGCAGTGAGTGGCGTGCTGCGATCTTCTAGTGTCTGCGAGGGTAAGCAGCTGCTTCTTCGGCAAGGCTGTATTGGAGTCCGGCCGGTGGGCACAATGCCAGAGAGCTGCACGGCTCCCCACGCGGCACGGGTGACCAGGCGGCGGTGGGTCGGTCCCTGGCTGAAGGGGGGCACCCCAGCACTGGTGCCCTCTGCCAGGGAGCTACGTGGCTCCCCACGCGGCACACGAATCCAGCCAGCAGGTGGCGGGGCCCATGGTGAAGGAGGGGCCCCCCCACCCCGGTGCACAATGCCAGGGAGCAGCGCTGCTCTGCAGGCGACACGGGTGTCCATCCAGCAGCAGGTCGGCCCCCTGGTCGAAGGGGGGCAACCCAGCATTAGTGCACTCTGCCAGGGAGCAGTGCAGGCTCCCCACGCAGCAGTCATGTAAAGTGCAGGGGACAGCGTGTCCCCGCTCATCGTCCTAAGTAAAGTCTGTCACGGGCCGCTGTGCCGTTAGTTAGGCAGGGATCGGGGGTGCGAGTACCAGGCTCAGTCAGGGGGAACAGTTCGAAGGCTGTGGCTGATTCCTTCAGTCGGCCATACATAAGGTTTCCCAGGGGGTTGTTTAGGTCCAGGGTGCTAATGAGTCCATGCAGGTGGTTACTAGGGGTCTTAGGCATGTGTGTTCGGTCTGGTTTGGTAGGGACAGGGTTAAAATTATAAAAAAAATATAAAAAATTAAGAAAATAAATTTTGTAAAGAGGGGCGGGTATTTTTTGTCTGTGAAGCAAGGTCACCGGGAGGGGGGGGGGGTCTACCGAGTACCGCACGGTCTCCATGCCTGGTCTGCCGTAAGCAATCCTAGCTGAGACTGCAGGTCAGGGCCCTAGGTTTCGCTTTGTGTCAGTGTTATGCTAGCACAGGGGCTTAGTAGGTGCGGCCTGCCACGGTATTATCCTCTCCCCAGGATTATTTGCAAAGGGTTAATTTGTAAAAATAGATAAATAAAAACAAAAAAAGAAACTCTGCTCTTGTTCCATCATTCAAGTTTACAATTGTTCATGGTTTCCTCACGACGTGTGCACAATCCAGTGTTGATACTGTTTTGCTTCTAGGTCTAAACCTTTTCTCAAGTTACATCCTGAATTTTGGCTTATCCGCAAGGTAGTAGGGGCACTCGTCGGGGAGGGGGGAGGAGAGTAGTCACAAGCTTGGTTTGGTCTCATGCACTGTCTCACGTCCAGGTTGTGCTGTATTCCTAGCTTTCTGCGGTCAACAGTCCGTAGGTATTCTGAGCGGGTAAGCGTATGGTCTCATCCTCTGTGTGTTACTTTCTGGGTGTCGGTTCCTGACCACTCCTTCACGGTCCTCCTGTTGTCTTCTATCATGTGTGGAGTTGCACGGTGGGTGGGGGACTCATTCGCGCACTGTTAGGCAGGTTGCACCGGTGCTTGTGGTCGTGCAGTTCCAGCCGATCGATTTACGTTACTGTCTCCAGAGTTGTGATGTCACATGCATCTGATATCGTCGAGGCGTCTGTGGATGAGAATGTGGCAGGAATGTAAGAAGGGGCAGTATACCGTCCCTGCGAGCATGGACTATCCCCAGGTTTACTTCGGAACTGTCAAAGAGGGGTATTCCTTTCCTGGCTTCCGCCAGTAAGGTGCAATTATATCGGTTGTTGAAAGACTCTGTGGCGCTGTGTGAAGATGATCTCTCCATGACCACGGTGCAAACGTCTCTCACCCAGTTGCATGTCATGCTGAACAGCCTTACGTCAGCTGTTACTTCCATTCAAGCGAGATTGGTGTCTGTCGAGTCTCGCGGCTTGGTCATTCCTGTTTCTCCCCCTGATGTACCCGTTGACGCTACCTCCGCAGCGGGGGGAACACGTACTACCCTGGCAGTTCCCAATGTCTCTCCTTCTCATTTTGTTCCGGCCAACATCAGGAAGGATATCTTAGAGGGTAGGGATGTTAACCTCGCTTCTTTGCTGATAGCTTCTAGGGACTTGTCCGACAGTAGAGTTATTGCTTGTGGGGAAGTCTTAGTGGAGCTGAGAGATATAATGTGCTCTGTTAGGCCTGACAGGAGGGAAGAACTCGACCTGTACCTTTTCCGAGTCACAGAGTTGGGATATAAGTACGGAGGGTGCTCGTTTTACAGTTACCATTGTTCTTTTGCAGGCCAAGGCAGCGGCAGCATTAGCGCAGTTTCAGTTTGTCACAGATTGGTCTAACCTAGACACAAGTTATTTTGCAGGCATTTTGCAGGTCTAAAGGCTCCTTCCTGTACTTCATGTCAGTCCATCTTTCACTCAGCCGAGTGGTGCCACAAATCAGCAGCCAGTATGCCGTCCTACCCTTCCGGTTCGTCGGCCAGGCCACTTGATGTCTTCAGGGCTGCACATCTGTTCCAATTGCTTCAGGGCCCATCCCAGAGTTGCATGCACATTAAAGTCAGTCAAAGCCTACATGAGCCTACATGCAGGGTCATCATAATTCAGGGTTCGTGCAGTTTCTAATTTCAGGGTTTTGCAAGGGTTTTCATACTGGGCTAATCACGACACCAGAGTTCACGTATGAGTGCAGGAACCTTCAGTCTGCCGAGAGGAATCCTAGTGCTGTAGACAAACTAATTGAGACCGAGCTGGATAAGGGGTTTTGATTGGTCCTTTTAGAGTGCCCCCCTTTCAGCGGTGGAGAGTTAGTCCCGTTGGGGTGGTCACGGGCAAGTTTAGCAAGAAGGAGAGACTTATCATCGATCTGTCAGCCCCTCATTGTTCACACGTCCCTAGTCTTAACTCCCTAATCCCTTCAGAGGAAGTGAGCATGAGGTATTCTTCTATTGACCAGGCCACCGCCATCATCACACAGTTATGACCCGGAGCGGTGTTGTCTAAGGCCAATATCTCCTATGCCTTTAAATTACTTCCCATTATGCCAGCGCTCTGGCAATGGCACGGCATTAAGTGGAAGGATCTGTACTACTTTTCCACCAAACTCACTTTCGGTTCTAAGAGCAGCTCATGGCTCTTCGATCAGTTGGCTCAGGCCCTCCACTGGGTTTTAGAAAATAAGGTACGCTGTGAATTTGTTATTCATTATTTAGATGACTTCCTGCTGATCGAGAGGCCAGGGTCAGCCCCCTTAGGGCTGATGAAGTTGAGCTGATTTTCCCAGTTAGGTGTCCCGGTCTCCCCCAAGAAAGTTGAGGGCCTGTCCACTATCATCACCTTCCTGGGCATTGAGCTAGATTCGCAGTATAAGTTAGCCAGGTTGCCATCGGACAAACTAGTTAGGTTTAGGAAAGTAATTCACAGGTCTTCTTTCACAACTGTGGTCACGAAGGCTGATTTACAGTCATTACTGGGTATGTTGAAATTTGCCATGCGTATCATTCCGCAAGGAAGGTCGTTCATCTCCCGCTTGCTGGCACTCCTGGCCACAGCTCTGGATAGTCAGGCCTTAGCTGACCTGCACATGTGGGACCACTTTCTTTGCCAATGGAATGGGGTGTCTTTGTCCCCGAGTTTTCTAGCCAATCTCCTGTAGTTTTCTCGGACACGGCTGCTAGCTCAGATTTCGCTGCTATATTTGGCACCCACTGGGCCGTAGGCGAGTGGCCTGCTGAGGTGAGACAGATCCCAGGCTTTCCGCAAACCTCAGCACTTTTCGAGCTGTGCCCCATAGTGGTGGCAGCCCATGTTTGGGTCGGCTGCTGGGTAAATCGCACTGTCCTGCTTGTAAAAGATAACGCTGCGGTGGTAGATATCTTAACTAGTGGGTTGTCCAAGTCGCCTCATGTCATGTGTCTCTCGAGACGTCTAGTTCAACTCTCCTTGAAACATCATTTTTGTGTTAGTAGCACGCATGTGCCAGGTTCTCAAAATGTGTCAGCTGACGCTTTATCGAGGGCTAATTTCTCCCTTTTTCCACAGGTCATGCCAGAGGGAGATGTTGTAGGCGCTACCATCTCCCATCACGAGTCACTAATACTGGTTTAACTGGCCACCTAGAGACTGCCCACTCCTTACTAGCCAAATCTCTCTCGCCAAGTACAGCAAGGCTATATCGTACTGGGTGGGGGGCATATTGCAGGTTTTAGGAAGTATGCCCTCAAGGGGAGTCCAATTTTGTTGAGTACATCCTTGCCTTCATTGGGTACTGCCACTCGGAGCTCAAATTGTCCTACAACACGGTGAAGTCATACTTGTCGGGGTGCAGCATTTCCTCTCTGTCAGTCATCATGAACGGGCATCGTTGTTTTCTGTGCATGCTGTCAAAGCTATGTTGAGGGGATTGAGCAGATGTGGACCAGGAGGCCAAGTACGCAGACAGGCTGTCACTGGACAGCTTTTCCGTAACCTATCTGACATTCTGGATAAGAATCCTTTCGGGGCTTTGCCCAGCCAGGTGCTTAAAGCCGCTGTTTATTTAGCCTTCTATGGTTTCTTGAGGACTGGGGTGTTTACTTGTTCCACTCATAGTAGCAAGTTTCTCACAGTCAGAATGTTGGTCCAGAATCCCGAGGGTTACGTGCTACTGCTGAGGACGTCTAAGACCTCGCAGATGGGTCCCCCGTCCCAGTGTCCTATTTTCCGAACTTCTGCAAATGTTTGCGAACAGGCGAACCGCCAAAGACTTCAATAGACAGGCGAATTTTAAAACCCACAGGGACTCTTTCTGACCACAATAGTGATGAAAAAGTTGTTTCAAGGGGACTAACACCTGGATTGTGGCATGCTGGAGGGGGATCCATGGCAAAACTCCCATGGAAAATTACATAGTTGACGCAGAATCGGGTTTTAATCCATGAAGGGCATAAATCACCTAACATTCCTAAATTGTTTGGAATAACGTGCTTTAAAACATCCAGTGTGTGTATACGATCATGGTAAGATGTTGTATCGATCAGGTAGTTTAAGGCCCCTTTCACACGGGCGAGTTTTCCGCTCGGGTGCAATGCGTGAGGAGGACGCATTGCACCCGCACTGAATCCGGACCCATTCATTTATATGGGGCTGTGCACATGAGCGGTGATTTTCACGCATCACTTCTGCGTTGCGTGAAAATCGCAGCATGCTCTATATTGTGCTTTTTTCATGCAACACAGGCCCCATAGAAGTGAATAGGGCTGCTGGAAAATCACAAGCAAGTGCGGATGCAGTGCGATTTTCCCGCATGGTTGCTTAGCAATGGGACCAGATCTTTATTATTTTCCCTTATAACATGGTTATAAGGGAAAATAATAGCATTCATAATAAGGAATGCTTAGTAAAATGAAGATGAAGGGGTTAAAAATAATAAAAATTAACTTACCTTTGCCACTTGATCGCGTAGTTGCGATCTGTCATCTCTCTTCATGCTTTAACTAACAGCTTAAGGACCTGTGATGACCCGCATTACAAACGTTTGCACCCGCGCGGAAAAATCGCGCATATTCCCGCAACGCACCCACCTCTTATCCGGGCGTCAAACATGACGCCGGTGTGAAAGATGCCTAAGAGGCGCCTGCTTCACAGTGACAGACCAAACTCTGACAGACCAAACAACCGCAAACAAGCCATTTGCACAACCGCAAACTCCCCATTTGCACAAGGTTGGATACCAAGCTAGCCATGTACCGTTCTATGTCCTCACTGACGTCATTGAAGGTCTCTTCCTCCACCCAGCCACATACAACACCAAGGGTCCCCGAAAGGTGACAACAAGCCCCCTGGGACGCTGCTGTGGTTGGTCTTCCACCTCCTCAAAGCCACCTTCCTCCTGACTCCTCTTCTTCAGACTACTCTCTCTGCGTTGCCGCAAGTCCAGCAATCGACGCCGACAAGGCTGCTTCTGGTGGTGATGGTGACCACAACTCTTCCTCTTCATGCTCATCTACAGCCTGATCCAGCACTCTTCGCAGGGCACGCTCTAGGAAAAACGCATATGAGATAAGGTCGATGATGTTGCCTTGGGTTTGACTGACCAGGTTTGTCACCTCCGCAAAAGGACGCATGAGCCTACAGCCATTGTGCATGAGTGTTCAGTAAAGCGGCCCAAAAATACCCAGCTCTGCAGAGGCTGTCCTCTGACATGACGTGCACGCATAGCATCCGCACTGAATCCTGACCCATTCATTTCAATGGGTCTGTGTACATCAGTGTATTTTTTCGCGCATCACTTGTGTATTGCGTGAAAATCGCAGCAAGTTCTATGTTCTTCGTTTTTCACGCAGCTCTAGCCCCATAGGCCCTTTCACACAAGCATGTCCGGATTAGGTCCGGATGCGTTACGGATGCGTTCAGTGAAAACTGAGATTTCACAGTGCGATTGCGTTCAGTTTTTTCCGTGCGGGTCCAATGCGTTTCGATGCGTTTTTCACGCGTGTGATGAAAAACTGAAGATTTACAAACAACATCCCCTAGCAACCATCAGTGAAAAACGCAATGCACCCGCACTTGCTTGCGGTAGCAATGCGTTTTTCATGCAGCTCCATTCACTTCTATGGGTCTAGGGCTGCATGAAAAAGCAGAATATAGCACACGCTACGATTTTCACGCAACGCACAAGTGATGCGTGAAAAAAAAACGCTCATATACACAGACCCATTGAAATGAATGGGTCAGGATTCAGTGCAGGTGCTATGCGTTCACATCACGCATTGCACCCGCGCGGAAAACTCGCCCATGTGAAAGGGGCCTATGGGGCTAGGGCTGTGTGAAGAACGCAGAATATAAAACATGCTCGCCCGTGTGAATGGGGCTGCGTGAAAAACGCATTGCATCCACAAGCAAGTGCGGATGCGTTGTGTTTATCACTGATGGTTTCTAGAAGATGTTGTTTGTAAACCTTCAGTTTTTTATCACGCGCATGAAAAACGCATCAAAACGCATTGCACCTGCGCAGAAAAGACTGAACAACTGAACGCAATCGCAGCCAAAACTGAATGGCTTTGCCTGTGAAATTGCACAGTTTTCACTGACCTAATCTGGACACGCTCGTGTGAAAGAGGTTGATGAGTCTTTGAGGACTGGAGTGGACACAGAACACTAGCCTAGCTAACGCTTTCCCTATTAATTCAGCAGCAGCAGCTCTCGCCTGCTCTAACTAACACTGCAGCTTCAGAATGAATCTAAGATGGATGCTGTTCTTGCTTTTTGATAGGAAGTGGGAGGGTCTGGGAAGGAAGGTATGCTGATTGGCTGGAATGTGTCTGCTGACTGAGGTACAGGGTCAAAGTTTGCTCAATGATGACATATAGGTGGCGAACCGAACATCGCATATGTTCACCCGCCGCGACGAACGATGTGATGTTCGCCAGGAACTGGTCGCCGGCAAATAGTTCGGGACATCCCTAGTTACCACTCGCTACTCACCAATTCGTGTCTCACATACGCTCCTTAGTTGCGAGTTTGGGAGGCGACCCAGCTACGATCATTCATTCCATATAGGTGCAGCATCCGCGGCCTCCAAGAATCAGGTACCGGCGCATGTCATTCAGAAGTTGGGTCGTTGGCACTCCTCGTGCTATCAGCAGTTAGATACCTCATCCCAAAACTGAGATGTCAATGGCTTTCCAGAGTCTGATTTGTGCTGTAATAAATTACTCTTGCTACTCAGTATGTCTTTTGCCCTCTTTCAGGTGTCCCTACTACGGTGCAGTTGTGGCACAACTCTAACCGCTTAGGGGCAGGGTAGTCTCAGGTGGGACGGGGTGCATTCTCTTGGTAGCCACAAGCACAAGTGTAAGGCCGATTCATTGGCCTGTATTTGTGGGAGGGGCGCCGCTGCCTACTTCAACGGCCGGTGTCCCTTCCACTTTGTACGTCATTACGCAAGCGCTTCCCCACCCACCCACCCTTACTATCCACTACTCTTAAAGGGGATGCCCTCTTTCAGGTGTCCCTACTATGGCGCAGTTGCTGCATAACTCTAACCACTTAGGGGCAGGGTAGTCTCAGGTGGGACGGGGTGCATTCTCTTGTAAGCCACGACCACAAATATTGTATGTCACCATGTACTGACAGAAATTCCTAGGTATTAATATAGTTTATTTCTATACCGGCCAAGAGAGACGGTTTGAGACCCAAGTATCCGGAGTTAACTGTATACTCACCAAGTGGTGAGTCCACATTCATTTTGCATAGTTCTGTCTAGATTTATACCTAGAAATGCACAATCTGATCTTGTAACTCTCTTCTGGGCGTTTGTTTTACTGATGGTCCTCAAACAATGTTGAACTCCGCTTGTTACAGGGCTGCAATTTAGTCCAGTTTTGATATTTAAATTAGATATCTGTTTGAGTGACTAGCATTATACTGCTATGTGGTTCTATATTTATGCCCCCCCCCCCCCCTCCTTTCCTGTGCTTACATCACAGGCACAATGAATTGGGGGTAGGCAGGTGTTAATATAGTAGCAACACACCTAGCCACTTGGGCATTCCTCACCTGTGAAGTCTTAGATGATGGAAGTAAGAACATCTTACATTCTAAGGCTAAGTATCTGTCATATATATATTAGACTATAGGCTAGTTACATAGTGTACAGTATGTCAGTATGTATACTGATATGACCGACGTATTGTCGAGTACCTTACCTCTTTACCTCCACCCCCACCCCCCACCCCAATAATGACAGACTCAGCAAGTGGATTCTATGGCCACGGCAGCCTTTTATTAAAAACATAAATACAAATAATTAACATAAATAAATAACTTAACCCTTGGCCTTCCCACCTGAAGGCTCCGCTCTAAAACCTTACCAAGAACCTATGAATGACAACACGGGGAGGGTCCATGGAGCCCCGTAAATGATGGATAACTGGCCCCGCCCTCAGTTAAATTACCTCTTGCCGATAAACGCCAGCTCAGAGGCAGGAACCGGTAACCAAGAGCAACCAACTTGGGCCGCTACCTGCCATATCACACCTTAAACCAGTACCTGGGGAGTCCAGAGCCTCCTTTAGCTCCCTCCCCACCACGCCAGAGCCACTATAACCACCAACTCCAAGGACCCATCACCGCCCACGACTCAAGAAGGTGAACACCTCACCTACTTGCGTCCCGCCACACCCGTAGCGCTAAATTCAATATTGTCCTGCAAACCAGAACACCAGAGATCAATCCCCACTGCGTTCAAGTGCACCCAATCACTCCTCCAAAACGCCCCCTCACCAGACTCCAGCTCCCTATGCCGAACAACAATGCCACCGTTTCATGCTACAAACCCGCCTCCCTCCAATGCTGGCAAGGCACCATATCTGACCAAACCATCACCAGTCGCGGTTACTGAACCGACAATCGTAGCAAGTTAAACTTAATATCCCTCGCTAACTCTCTGAAGGGGCGCTCCCCCAAATCATTCCCCCTACATGTAACACCAAAACACCAGGAGGCCTATCCAACCGAGCAAACCTGTGAAATTCAGGAAGAACCTGACTCCACAGCATCCCTCGCATCCCAATCCAACGAATCACCGCCACCTCTCTCGAAAACTACAACTGCCTCCCGTCTGGCCTGACTGCTGCTCGCAATGCTCCCCAGAACACTTAGAAGTTCCCCATAATCGAAACCAAGCACAGTGGAACACCTACAAGAAACAAAGAAAAACAGTCAACCAAATACCCCCTCCTACCCCAGCCGCCGCCAAGTTCCTTATACCCAGTGGCGTAGCGTGGGTTGCCAGCACCCGGGGCAAGCCATGTATTGCGCCCCCCCCCCCCCAACCTGTGGGCACGCCCCTTTTTACAGATAACATAGTGGATGTCACTTGCAGTCCTATGTAACACTACAGATAATACAGTGATAGCTCTCAGAGTACAGATAATGCAGTAGATGGGTGTGAACCCCCAAAATTCAGAACACACACAGTGTGACCTGAAGTCTGGGGCCAGGATATGGCATAGTGGGCCACCGTCTTCATTCGGAAATTAGAACATCATGACGCCTTTTATCAGCCATGTCTCGTCTCTGCAGAGTTTCACAGAAAACATTTTTAAATTCCTCTCTTTACTATCATCCTCTTCTATCATTATACACAGGGGCAATTATATATCCTAATAATACAGAGGGGCCAATATATCCTAATAATACAGAGGGGCCAGTATATATCCTAATAATACAGAGGGGCCAGTATATATCCTAATAATACAGAGGGGCCAATATATCCTAATAATACAGAGGGGCCAGTATATATCCTAATAATACAGAGGGCCATATATATCCTAATAATACAGAGGGGCCAATATATCCTAATAATACAGAGGGGCCAGTATATATCCTAATAATACAGAGGGGCCAGTATATATCCTAATAATACAGAGGGGCCAATATATCCTAATAATACAGAGGGGCCAGTATATATCCTAATAATACAGAGGGCCAATATATATCCTAATAATACAGAGGGGCCATATATATCCTAATAATACAGAGGGGCCAGTATATATCCTAATAATACAGAGGGGCCATTATATATCCTAATAATACAGAGGGGCCAATATATCCTAATAATACAGAGGGGCCAGTATATATCCTAATAATACAGAGGGGCCAGTATATATCCTAATAATACAGAGGGGGCCAGTATATATCCTAATAATACAGAGGGGCCAGTATATATCCTAATAATACAGAGGGCCATATATATCCTAATAATACAGAGGGGCCAGTATATATCCTAATAATACAGAGGGGCCATTATATATCCTAATAATACAGAGGGGCCAGTATATATCCTAATAATACAGAGGGGCCAGTATATATCCTAATAATACAGAGGGGCCATATATATCCTAATAATACAGAGGGGCCAATATATCCTAATAATACAGAGGGGCCAGTATATATCCTAATAATACAGAGGGGCCATATATATCCTAATAATACAGAGGGGCCATATATATCCTAATAATACAGAGGGGCCAGTATATATCCTAATAATACAGAGGGGCCAGTATATATCCTAATAATACAGAGGGGCCAGTATATATCCTAATAATACAGAGGGGGCCAGTATATATCCTAATAATACAGAGGGGCCAGTATATATCCTAATAATACAGAGGGGCCAGTATATATCCTAATAATACAGAGGGGCCAGTATATATCCTAATAATACAGAGGGGCCATATATATCCTAATAATACAGAGGGGCCAGTATATATCCTAATAATACAGAGAGGCCATTATATATCCTAATAATACAGAGGGGCCAATATATCCTAATAATACAGAGGGGCCAGTATATATCCTAATAATACAGAGGGGCCATTATATATCCTAATAATACAGAGGGGCCAATATATCCTAATAATACAGAGGGGCCAGTATATATCCTAATAATACAGAGGGAGCCAATATATCCTAATAATACAGAGGGGCCAGTATATCCTAATAATACAGAGGGGCCAGTATATCCTAATAATACAGAGGGGGCCAGTATATATCCTAATAATACAGAGGGGCCAGTATATCCTAATAATACAGAGGGGCTATTATATCCTAATAATACAGAGGGGCCATTATATATTATATTAATACAGAGGGGCTATTATATACTAATAATACTGTGGGGCATTATATACTAATAATACAGATCTCTGCTGTCCATATACCAGGCCTACCAGTATTACCCCTTCATATACCGCCTGGTCAGTGTGACTAGGCGGTATATGAAGGGGTAATATTGGTGGTAGGCCTGGTATATGGATAGCAGAGATGGCATCCTCTGAGCAGTACTGTCTTTGGTCATCCTTTACCAGCACCCTGACTGCCACCTGCGTAGCCTTTGACACTGACTGTCACTCACTGATCGCTAAGGGTACTTTCACACTAGCGTTAGTGTGATCCGGCAGGCAGTTCCGTCGTCGGAGCTGCCTGCCGGATCCGCTGTTCAGTGTGACAACTGACAGCATTTGTAGTCGGATCCGGTGCGGATCCGTCTGCAAATGCATTGCAAGAACGGATCCGTCCCTCCGCTTGTCATGCGGATGAACGGATCCGTCTTTCAGTCTTTTTCACAGTGTTACGTCCTTCAGTTGTTTCAGAATGCCGGATCTGGCACTAATGCAAGTCAATGGGAATTAGTGCCGGATCCGGCATTCCAGCGACTGATCAGGCATTTTGGATGGACATAATACTGCAGCATGCTGCGGTATTATGTCCGGCCAAAACGCCTGACAGTGAGTGAACGGAAGGCATACTGATGCAAACTGAACGGATTTCTATCCCTTCAGATTGCATGGGGATATGACTGATCAGTTCTTTTCCGGCATAGAGCCCTTTTGACGGAACTCTATGCCGGAAAAGAATAACGCAAGTGTGAAAGTACCCTAAGCAGCAGGCAGTGAAGTGCCATGAGAGCCAGGCTACGCAGGTGGCAGTCAGGGTGCTGGTGAAGGATGACCAGAGACAATACTGCCCAGAGGATGCCATCTCTGCTCATCTCAACTATACCAGGCCTACCACCAGTATTACCCCTTCATATACCGCCTGGTCACCCTTACCAGATGAGCAGGTGGTGTATGAAGGGGTAATACTGGTAGGCCTGGTATATGGACACCAGTACTGTCTCTGGCCATCCTTCACCAGCAGATTCCTGACTGCCACCTGCTTGCCCTGGCTCTCAGTGTCACAGTGTGAATAAGTCACCCCACACCTAACACTCAGGGAGTGATTCAGTCACACTGTGACACTGAGAGCCAGGGCAAGCAGGTGGCAGTCAGGAATCTGCTGGTGAAGGATGGCCAGAGACAGTACTGCCCAAAGGATGTCACCTCTGGTGTCCATATTCCAGGCCTACCACCAGTATTACCCTTAATATACCACCTGCCCACCTCACACCTAACACTCTGGGAGCTGTCACACTGACTGTCTGACTGACTCACATTCAGACTGCCTGCTGTGGAGTCCTGAAGCGACACACTGCAGCAGCCTTCTTCTTCTTCTTGCCCCAGCTCCACTGTGTCTTTCCCGGCTGGAAGGCGGGCGGAGCTTTGCACTGCTGTGGGCGGAGCTTCGCGCTGCTGTGGGCGGAGCTTCGTACTGCCGTGGGATTGATCAGGGGCACTTGTTCTGATGATGCTGCTCCTCACTCTGTGGCGCTGCTCTCAGCAACTTCATGGATTTTTTTTTTTTTGTGCAAACGGCTGCCAGCGCCCCCTGCAGTCTGGCGCCCGGGGCAACGGCCCCCCCAGGCCCCCCCCACGCTACGCCCCTGCTTATACCCATGCGGGCCTCACATATGGCCGAAATCGAATAGACTCCCAACGGCCAATGCGCCGAATATCATCACCCAAACCCCTTCTGGCAGCCTCCGTGGCCATCCCTATCCGAAACGAATGTCCCCCATACAAAGAGGGATCCTCATCCAAGCCCATCAAGCACGATCGCAGGACCGCTATTAACTGGAAACGAGAAAGATAAGACCCGTCACTATGAACTAATAAAGAGCTCGCTCTCCCTGTCCTACCCCATCCCCAAAACTCCGTGAGGCATCGAACCAGGCCCACGATCGATCCCTCTATGTGGAACAACACCACCTGACAACCTCGACCCAGTTGGTCTGTTTTTTGACCGTCTAATGCAGAATTCAAATCGGTCATCAAATTCCACATCCTGCCAACAAAGGCCCCCTCCCACCCCTTACTCGGACTAACCAACTCCCCAATCCTCAAGGCCCCAAAAAAGGCGAGCGAAAAAGCCAGTTTAAACAGCCTGACCTCCCCTGCCGAAATACAACTGACCCAACAGATCCACCAACAAAGTAAAAGAAATCGAACGGCGACTATCCACCTCGGATGCACGCCTACTCCAACCCCATAAAGCTTGCTCAACCCAAAATGACTTGGTTACATCCCCCACCCCTTGGCTCCGACAACCAGAAGTCCCACCCACCATAAACTTAGTCAACCTGGAATACGACCACCCCTCCTCCCTACAGTGCCCCACTCAAAGCAACATCAACGCTCTATCCTCCAACCCACAACCCTGCAAACGCCGCCTCCAGGCCTCCCACAGGGCCCACGACCGGTCATACGGGCAGATTCCACAGCTCCGGTGGAAAGCTGGTTCTCTCCATCTCCGCCTCCGATGCCAACACTCGAAAACAGTCCCACTGGAAACAGAGAAAGCATCCACAATTGAGTTACTAACACCCGGTACATGAAATGCCACCACCCATGCGTTCAAGGATAGGCAACCCAACGTCAAATACTGAAGCAACCGCACAACCGGCGGCGACAAAGCGGAATTGCAATTAATGGCCTCAACCACCCCCATCGCAAAAGATTCCTCCCCAAATGGACACCGCCACCACAATGGGGAAAAGCTACAGTAACACCAGGTTCTTCACCAAGCCCTGCTCCCTCCACACTTCCGGCCATTTCCCCACACACCAACAGTCCCCCAGATATGCCCCAAAACCCCGACCCCCCCCCCCGCCGCATCCGAAAACAAATCTAAATCCGCCACCAACACTCCTTCTACCATCCACAAGGACCGCCCGTTATACCCTCCAAAAAAGACACCCACACCGTCAAGTCGTCTTGCAACTCACGGGTAACCCGAACAAAATGGTGGGGAAACCGCACCCCCGCCCTCTCCAATTTTCTACAAAAAATCCGCCCCATGGGCATTATGCAACAAGCTAAGTTGAGCTTGCCCAATAGGGACTGCAACTCGCGGAACCGCATTTTGTGTTTGCCACAAGCCGCAGACACCTCCCGCCGTAAATCCACAAGTTTATCCTCAGGCAACCTGCATTCCATAGCCACCGTGTCAATGACTATCCACAAAAAAACTCAACTGCGTTGTCGGGCCTTCCGTCTTCTCAGACGCCAAAAGAAGCACCGAAAAGGCGAGACATGGCTTCAAAGGAATGCAACATCACAGAGCAGCCATTAGAACTTGGCGGCCCGATAAACAAAAAATCATCCAAATAATGAATGATAGAGTGCCAACCGGACCATTCGCGTACAACCCCTCCAGAAAAGTACCGAACTTTTCACAATAAGCGCACGAAACCGAACAACCCATAGGCAAACACTGGTCAACAAAATATCCCAGAAACACCCCAAGTGCTGACACTCCAGGTGCACCGGCAAAAGGCAAAACGCCGCCTTAATGTCAACCTTGGCAAACAGCGCCCATTGCCCATACAACCTGACCCAACGAACCGCCTCATCTAACGACGTATATATAACCGAACACAATTCCGGCGCGATCCCATCATTAACAGAGTTCCCTTTCGGGAAAGAGAGGTGATGTATAAGGCGAAATTTATTCGGCTCCCTCTTAGGCATGACCCCCAAAGGAAACACCCGCAAATCCTGCATCAGCAAGTCCCGAAGGGGCCCTACCATGTAACATAACTCCACCTCTTTCCGCAGTTTTTTGGTCACCACTCCAGGAAGTTCCGCCGCAGAACGTAAATTTTTTCCCCCCTGAACCAACAACCCCCTCAACAAACGGTATCCGAAAACCCTCCTGAGAACCAGTTAGCAAAAATTCCGCCGCCTCCACATCAGGGTATTCATTTAGAAAACGCACCGTCTCGGTTACCCGTCTTGGCATCCGCCCCTTTTCCCGCTGCATGACTCCCCACTCTTTCCCCTGCGCCCCCTGAAGCACCGCTGCTCTCCGTGGTTTCCACCGCAAGAGGAAAATTCATGCTTGAACTTGCACTTGTCCCCGTACTTGCATCCCCCTTCATTGAACAAAAAACAGAGTCCCTTAACAGAGGCCGCCGAGCACTTCGATTGCCCAGAACCCCCGACACCCCCGGAAAGGGCTTCCCAGCCCTGGCCGGAGTCATAACCCGCATCCACAGGCCAATGTCTTACTACTACGCCGGACCGCTTTTCGCTGCCTGAGCTGTTCAACGTACCTCAACCACCCCAAACCCCCATACACTCGGTACGCCTCACCTATTGCATCCAGATAACAGAAAAGTGCTGAACAATTGTCTGGCGCCTTCTCCCTGATAACACTGGCCAAGATCATAAAACCCTGTAACCAGTTTGAAAAGGTCCACGGAATCAAACGAGAACGTCGCTTATCCTCCTCCTCCTTCTTCCTATCATCCCGACTATAGAGATGTCCCGAACTATTCACCGGCGAATAGTTCCCGGCGAACATCGCATGTTCGCGTTCGCCGCGGCGGGCAAATATATGCGATGTTCGGTTCACCCCCTATACGTCATCATTGAGCAAACTTTGACCCTGTACCTCACAGTCAGCAGACACATTTCAGCCAATCAGCATACCCTCCCTCCCAGACCCTCCCACCTCCTATCAAAAAGCAAGGACAAGCAAACTGCGGATCCTCCCACCTCCTATCAAAAAGCAAAAAGCAAGCAAATTGCGGATCCGCAACACACCATGCCGGCACTCCCCATAGAGATGCCTATTATTGTCCGCAGGCTGCGGACAAGAAGAGGACATGCTCTAGCTTTTGCGGAGCCGCGGCACATAGCGTGCTCTCTGCATCATGTCCGGCCCCATTCACAATGAATGGGTTCGCATCCATTCCGCAGAATTGCGGAATGGATGCGGACAAAAATTGCGGATGTGTGAATGGGGCCTTAGGTCCGCATGCGTTGCGGATTCGTTCAGTGAAAACTGTGCGATTTCACAGGCAAAGCCATTCAGTTTTGCCTGCGATTGCGTTCAGTTTTTTCCGTGCGGGTGCAATGCATTTTGATGCGTTTTTCACGCGCGTGATAAAAAACTGAAAGTTTACAAACATCTCCTAGCTACCATCAGTGAAAAATGCAACGCACCCGCACTTGCTTGCGGATGCAATGCGTTTTTAATGCAGCCCCATTCACTTCTATGGCCCCTTTCACACAGGCGAGTTTTCCGTGCGGGTGCAATGAGTGAGGAGGACGCATTGCACCTGCACTGAATCTGGACCCATTCATTTCTATGGGGCTGTGCACATGAGCGGTGATTTTCACGCATCACTTCTGCGTTGCGTGAAAATGGCAGCATGCTCTATATTGTGCGTTTTTCACGCAACGCCGGCCCCTTAGAAGTGAATGGGGCTGTGGGAAAATCGCAAGCATCCGCAAGGAAATGCGGATGCAGTGCGATTTTCCAGCATGGTTGCTTAGCAATGGGACCAGATCTTTATTATTTTCCCTTATAACATGGTTATAAGGGAAAATAATAGCATTCCTAATAAAGAATGCTTAGTAAAATGAAGATGAAGGGGTTAAAAATAATAAAAATTAACTTACCTTAGCCACTTGATCGCGTAGTTGCGATCTGTCTTCTCTTTTCCAGCTTCAGCTAACAACTAAAGGACCTGTGATGACGTCACATCACATGGTCCAATCACATGGTCCAACTCCACAGAAAGGTTGCTAAAAACTATTAGAGCCACAATGAGGATAGAGGAAGTGAAGGAACTTCAGTCGGTCCAACATAAAATGTTCCAGGGCCTGGGAGAAAAAAAGAGGACGTTTTTTCCAGTACATAACAATATTAAGATGTTAATCTCTAAATTGTGGCAGGACCCAGAAATATAGTACCATCCTCCTTTAAGAGAAAATATCCAATGTCGGAGGAACATTCGGTATGCTGGGATTGGCAAAAGTTAGTGGAAATTGACTTTTTTTTTTTCTCACAAAGTCTCCCTTTCCGCTAACTTTTGACAAAAAATAAAATTTTACATGAACTTACCATACCCCTCACGGAATACCTTGGGGTGTCTTCTTTCTAAAATGGGGTCACTGGTGGGGTATTTATACCGCCCTGGCATTTTAGGGGCCCTAAAGCGTGAGAAGAAGTCTGGAATCCAAATGCGTAAAAATGTCCTCCTAAAACGTACTCATTGGAATTTGGGCTTCTTTGCGCACCTAGGCTGCAAAAAAGTGTCACACATGTGGTATTTCGGTACTCAGGAGAATTCGGGCAATGTGTTTTGGGGTGTATTTTTACATATACCCATGCTGGGTAAGAGAAATATCTCTGTAAATTGACAACTTTGTATAAAAAATTTTTAGGTGTCATTTACAAAGATATTTCTCTCACCCAGCATGGGTATATGTAAAAATACACCCCAAAACACATTGCCCTACTTCTTCTGAGTACGGCGATACCACATGAGTTACACTTTTTTGCAGCCAAAATGCGCAAAGGGGCCCGAATTCCAATGAGTACCTTTAGGATTTCACAGTGCATTTTTATGCATTTGGATTCCAGACTTCTTCTCACGCTTTAGGGGCCCCTAAAATGCCAGGGCAGTATAAATACCCCACAAGTGACCCCATTTTAGAAAGAAGACACCCCAGGGTATTCCGTGAGGGGCGGTATGACTGATCCGGCAGGTAGTTCCGGCGACCAAACCACATGCCGGATCCTCACAACGCAAGTGTGAAAGTAGCCTAAGTACAATTAGCACAATTCATGTTCATTAACCATTTAATTTCTTTCACAATATGAAACTGGCTGATCAGTTGAATGTGTGCTTGGAATGTGTGCTTGGCATATATATATATAAATGAGTTTGAATGGGTCGCACAGCTGACACAAAGTGTCTTAGTATACGGAGTGCCAGTGGACTCAGGAACCGTCCTCCACAACCATATGAATAAAAAAAATTTCCACGGCACATCCAAAAATTAGTGTAAATTTATTTACCAGAAAATCGCGACGTTTCGGTACGCCCAATGGTACGTTTCTCAAGCAGTGGTAACAACATTATGGTGCAGCATTTATACATACAAATTAATCAACCAAATCACCAATCAATCACATAATTAATTACATATAGTGTTAAAAAAAAACGTGAAAAATACATATCAAACATATAAACTGTGAATCAACATGTGTACAAGTACATGATTACAATCTGTGCATAATTACTTGTGTAATTATACATTCCCACATACATAAATTTCAGTGTAATTTATCTGACAAACATGTGTTCTCACTGATGATGTGCGTGATTAAAAAATTAAAAACAACTATACCGGTGATGGGGGGAGGGATCCCGATCTATACAAGTAATGGTGTCTTCCATTGAGTCTGAGCATCAGTATTTTCAAACTGGGCATGCTCAGCCTAGAGACGTAGCTTTTATTCTGTGTCACATGACCCATCATGTGACTATTTGGGTCACGTGACAAATCAGCTGATCTGACATCACATAAAACGTCATTCAAAGGTCCTAGATCAGCTAACATTAATTCACAGACGTATCAATTGTACTATATGTGGGAAAGGAATGCTGCAATCGCACCAATGGCATTAAAGCTATATGTGATCCGTAACTTCATTCAAAGAAAATAAAAAAATAATAAAAAAATAAATAAAAAAAAATAAAATACATCGGAGCTTATTCAGTGCTGTCATATTAGATATATATTGTAATAAGGGTATTGGAGTCACCATAACACTTATGTCATGTTAACCCCACATTACATTATGACCAAGGATCCAGAGTCCGCTTGCTCCGTTAACATTCAGTGATTGCTCACTGTTTGTCTCACGGGCCGCGGAAAAAGACGCACCCGCCGTGTCAACAGCGGGAAAACATCAATCTCTGTCCCCCTCAGGTCTAAATGGTGACCTATTTCTATTGACAGCAGCTCCCGATCACAGCAGCTATTATAAACAGTAGTTCCCATGACATATACATATATTGAATGAAGTTTTGGTTCAGTTATTGAAATTAAATCTATACAGTATTGCAATCAATTTCCCCACATATAAACTCTACAAATAACTGTATATAATCATATAATCTCCTTTCGGAGATCTGAACTATTACAGAAAAAAATAGTCAAAAAAACTAGTGAAAATAGAATCCCGTTAGTGACGACATATACAGAGGATAGTTGTAAAATAAGAGATATAGTATTAAAACACTGGTCCATTTTAAGAAGTGCCCATAACAACATAGGGAAATTCAAATCACCCCCCCCCCTAATGTCCTATCGCAGGACGGGTAATTTCAGAGATAAGTTGGTACGGACAGATATAGGTCCACAAAAAAAGACAGACCAGTGATTTTTACAGACACAAAGGATAGGTTGCTTCCCATGTTTAAATTGTGTTACCTGCAAACATATACAGAGGGGTAATCAATTCACCCATCCTTTGACATCTAAACAGTATCCGATCACACACTATTTGACATGTGATTCTTCATTTATTATATATGTCCGTTGGTGCCCTTGCAGCCTAATATATGTAGGGGAGACCTCTCTTGACTTTAAAACTCGTTGCAATTATCACCGTTAGGCAAATCCTGTCTGTTCTTCCTGATTGTATGTCTCTAAACATTTTTTAGAGGCGGGACATAAAGAAAAAGATCTCAAAGCTATGATAGTGGATCATGTCCCATTGTCCGGACGTGGGGGTAATAGGATGTTAGCACTTAACGTGAGATTTAGTGGATCTCCAAACTAAATAGCCTCAGACCTGGGGGTCTAAATATAGATTTCAAGCCGTGGATCCTTTGATATCCATCAGAGGTATGGGTTTTCATCATCAGATGTGGATAATTGGTTTTTTGCAAGATGTGATTTATAGTCAAACATTTTTCTTTTTCTCTTGTTTTCTAACTACTATATCTATTTCTTGCAGATATGGTCCGGAATATGGGGTGAAGGATCCCAATATGTACCAGCAGAAAAATACTTTTTTGAGTATATACAGTTATTTGTAGAGTTTATATGTGGGGAAATTGATTGCAATACTGTATAGATTTAATTTCAATAACTGAACCAAAACGTCATTTAATATATGTATATGTTATGGGAACTACTGTTTATAATAGCTGCTGTGATCGGGAGCTGCTGTCAATAGAAATAGGTCACCATTCAGACCTGAGGAGGACAGAGATTGATGTTTTCCCGCTTTTGACACGGCGGGTGCGTCTTTTTCCGCGGCCCGTGAGACAAACGGTGAGCAATCACTGAATGTTAACGGAGCAAGCGGACTCTGGATCCTTGGTCATAATGTAATGTGGGGTTAACATGACATAAGTGTTATGGTGACTCCAATACCCTTATTACAATATATATCTAATATGACAGCACTGAATAAGCTCCGGTGTATTTTTTTTAATTTTTTTATTTTTTTATTTTCTTTGAATGAAGTTACGGATCACATATAGCTTTATTGCCATTGGTGCGATTGCAGCATTCCTTTCCCACATATAGTACAATTGATACGTCTGTGAATTAATGTTAGCTGATCTAGGACCTTTGAATGACGTTTTATGTGATGTCAGATCAGCTGATTTGTCACATGACCCAAATAGTCACATGATGGGTCATGTGACACAGAATTAAATCTACGTCTCTAGGCTGAGCATGTCCAGTTTGAAAATACTGATGTTCAGACTCAATGGAAGACACCATTACTTGTATAGATCGGAATCCCTTCCCCCATCACCGGTATAGTTGTTTTTAATTTTTTAATCATGCACATCATCAGTGAGAACACATGTTTGTCAGATAAATTACACAGAAATTTATGTATGTGGGAATGTATAATTACACAAGTAATTATGCACAGATTGTAATCATGTACTTGTACACATGTTGATTCACAGTTTATATGTTTGATATGTATTTTTCACGGTTATTTTAACACTATATGTAATTAATTATGTGATTGATTGGTGATTTGGTTGATTAATTTGTATGTATAAATGCTCACTCTATGCACCATAATGTTGTTACCACTGCTTGAGAAACGTACCATTGGGCGTACCAAAACGTCGATTTTCTGGTAAATAAATTTACACTTATTTTTGGATGTGCCGTGGAAATTAATTTTTATATATATATATATATATATATATATATATCCGGATATGTGTTTTGCGGAATAAATTCTGGCTAACCGGGAGCAATGCCTTGGACACTACTCAAACAAAACAATAGCTGATCTTAGGGAATCCTACTCCACACTGATGAGGGGCAACACCCCGAAACAGCTGTCTGTGGATGAATAACTGGCTTAGGTTTTTCCCGTCACATCCTTAAGGCTTGTAAAAAAGCAGGATCTTGACATAAGGGCCACTTAATATGGTGGATTTGGTGATCTCTGTAATGGAGACACCCCTTTGCACCGGTTTTCCTTCCTTTGAGCGATATCTGGCTTTCATTGTGTTGTAGACCCAATACTGGGGCTCCACATTTATTTTGCATATTACTGTTTCCCAGGGAGCTTTGCTCTTTGGATTGCTGTGTTGAGACTCTTAAGTGAGGCTCCGCTGTGTTTTTGTGGCTGGTATCCCTAAGATCAGCTATTGTTTTGTTTGAGTAGTCTCCAAAGCATTGCTCCCGGTTAGCCAGAATCCTACTACACACTGATGAGGGGCAACACCCTGAAACAGCTGTCTGTGGATGGATAACTGGCTTAGGTTTTCCCCATCACATCCTTAAAGCTTGTAAAAAAGCAGGATCTTGACATAGGGGCCACATAATATGGTGGATTTGGCAATCTCTGTAATGGAGACAGCCCTTTGCACCGATTTTCCTTCCTTTGAGGGATATCTGGCTTTCATTGTGTTGTAGACCCAATACTGGGGCTCCACATTTATTTTGCATATTACTGTTTCCCAGGAAGCTTTGCACTTTGGATTGCTGTGTTGAGACTCTTAACTGAGGCTCCGCAGTGTTTTTGTGGCTGGTATCCCTAAGATCAGCTATTGTTTTGTTTGATACAGCCATTAACAGGGTTTATTACAAGGAAATATTTCTACAGTACATCTTATTTGCCCTTGCCGTGCAGTTATATGCTGTAAAGCCCTTTTTGCTGTGTATTAGTTGCAAAAGAAAAATATATTTGCCCTTGTGCTGTGCAGTGATATATTCTAAAGCCCAGTTTGCCGTGTATTAGCAGCGGAAAAAAAAAATTATTCGCCGTTCAGCATTGCACTTATCTGTTGAAAAGACTTTTGTGTTGTGTAAAAGTAGAAGAAAATTAGGGCCTAATTGCCGTTCTGTGGTGCAGTTATATATTCAAAAGCCCAGTTTGCCGTGTATTAGTGGCAAAATAAAAATATATTTGCCATTCAGCGTTGCACTTATTTTGTTGAAAAGCCTTTTGTGTTGTCTAAAAGTAGAAAAAAATTAGGGCCACACTCCTCATGCTGCTTCCACCTCCACACTATGTCACCTTGCCACTCTGTGGTCTCCAGATGCTTTTGCTACGTCCACACTATGTCACCTTGCCACACTATGTCACGCCGCCACCTCCATGCTGTCATTTTGCCACTCTGTGGCCTCCTGATGCTGATGTTGCCACCTCCACACTGTCATTGTGCAACTCTGTGGCCTCCTCATGCTGCTTCCACCTCACCACTATGTCATAGTCCCCTCAACTCTGTGGACTTCCTATGCTGTTACCACCCTCCCCACTTCATGACTGGGCCACTATTTTGCCTTTCAGCCTGGCTGACATCATCATTTATTTGACCCTTATTCTGATCTGTCAGAAGGAAGGAAAAATGAGACGCACAACGGATCCTGTCTGTGTAACAGCTGTAAGGCCTGTGTGGTCCCTTCAGAATTGGCTTGTGATTTGGTAGACAAAAGCAGGAGTGGGTACAAAACACAGAAGAACAGACTCCCTATGCGTGTTACTGCAAGGCACAGTGTTCTACACCACTATAAAGGCTCTCTGAAGCGAGGAAATAGCAGTTTTTAACGCTATTCACCACAAATAAATTCGGACCGAACCAAATTCAGTGAACCGGCAAATTGAATTTTTTAAAAGTTCGCTCATCTCCAGTGATCACCAGCAAAAACTGACTCTTTACTCTCAATCTATTTCACAAGATCTTTGATAAAGAGAACTGGGCCTAATCCAAATCCTTGTGGTACCTGCTGCTGACTTTTGCCCATTTTGATTATGCACCATCTAGCCGCTGCATTTATAGATTCAGCACAAGGCTCGTGTGGTACAGTGTTAAATGCTTTTGCAAAATTCTGATATCTCACATCTGCTGCATCAGTAACATCCAGATTTGCACACATAGAAATCCAGTATGTTGATTAGGCGTGACATGTTTTGCATCCATGTTGGTTATCAGATATTAGTTTATTCACCGCAATATATTTTTGCGGCTCATCTCACCACAGTGGGTCCTGTGGTACTGACCCTGTTACAATAGGCTCTAAGAAAAAGAGATAAAATGGCCTGTGAAATACTGATCTCCATTCCCTCAGTATCCATGGATTTATGCCATCTGGGCTTTCTCACCTCTTCCCATTTAGAATACATGCAATGGCGGTGAATGGCATGTGCATAGTTGGGGGTGAAGTTGGATTGGCAGTTATAGCTGTCTAACAAGTGATAGGTGTTTCATATTTATGGTCAGCCTAAGTTTCCTTATCTGTCAACATTTTGGAGAAATCTTAGCCTTTTCTTCTTTGACACTAATCACTTTATTCTTTACTTAGTCTGATTAAAGAAAAGTAGTCATACTTCAGACTCTGGATAAGAAAAGGTTATGTAGAGGTCCAGTTCACTCCAAGGTGAGATACAGAGGGAAACAATAAAGTGGACTGGTAAGAATGATGAATAGGAGTGGCAGTTACTCAGAACCTCTGGCTTATCTCTAGAGATGAGAACATTTTCTGAAATTTGTTTAGGGTTTCTAATAAATTGGACAGCAGATTGTATTTGGGTATAAATCAAAAGTTCATAGATTGTCCTGAAAAGTTGTGTATAGTACTGCGAGATCTCCTAGGGCTGTATTAAACCCATGTCAAGTTCTTTAATGCTAAGACACCATTAGAAATTAGTATCAATATTGGATTTTTTTTCTTAAAGGGGTTATCACTAGAGTTGAGCGAACTTCTATTTTTAGTTCAGCGTCCAAAATTCGGGTTCGGGTTATCGTAGCATCCGTTATGGATTCCACTACCGCGGACCATAACGGCATTTGGAATCCATAAGGGGCTGCTTCATTGAACCCGAACCTTGGACAACCTTAAGGACCTGGGGTGACGTCACCGTCAAGTGATCAGTGCAGATCACCTCTTATCCAATCCAGTGCTGAGCCACGCCCCCTGCACTGATCACATGATGGTGACGTCACCACAGGTCCTTAGGGTTCTCCAAGGTTCGGGTACAATGAAGCAGCCCCTTATGGATTCCAAATGCCATTGTGGTCTGCGGTAGCGGAATCCATAACGGGATGCTACGATAACCCGAACCCGAACTTTGGACACCAAACTAAAAATAGAAGTTCGCTCCACTCTAGTTATCACTAGTGTTGAGCGAACAGTTCGAGCATAGTTCATTTTCAAAAAAGTTTGGGGTCGGGTCCGTTCGGTGATTTCTTCCCGCTTTCTGAAGGGCTGCACAGCAGCCAATCAGCTAGCGTTTTACTTCTTGCCCTAAGAAGCCATCACAGCCATGCCTACTAATGGCATGGCTGTGATTGGCCAAGTGCAGCATGTGACCCAGCCTCTATTTAAGCTGGAGTCACGTAGCGCCGCACGTCACACTGCTCTGATTAGTGTAGGGAGAGGATGCAGCTTCTGTGAGGGCGAGATTAGGCAGGGAAAAGTCAGCAACAGCACCTACAGCTGTGAATGATTCAACTTCTGCTAGTTAATTGCTCACTGGTTTTTAGGCTGCACAGAGCGTTTTTCTGTCGGTGGGCCTCAAGCCCGGCCTGGTGGTGTGCGATAATGGGCGAAATCTCGTCGCAGCTCTGGGACTAGCCGGTTTGATGCACATCCTTTGCCTGGCGCATGTACTGAATTTTGTGGTGCAGAAGTTCATTCACAACTACCCAGACATGTCAGAGCTGCTGCATAAAGTGCGGGCTGTCTGTGCGCACTTCCGGCATTCACATCCTGCCGCTGCTTGCCTGTCTGCGGTACAGCGTAACTTCGGCCTTCCCGCTCACCGCCTCATATGCGACGTGCCCACCAGGTGGAACTCCACCTTGCACATGCTGGAGAGACTGTGCGAGCAGCAGCAGGCCATAGTGGAGTTTCAGCTGCAGCACGCACGTGTCACTCTCACTGCGGAACCGCACCACTTCACCACCAATGATTGGGCCTCCATGCAAGACCTGTGTGCCCTGTTGCGCTGTTTCGAGTACTCCACCAACATGGCCAGTGGCGATGACACCGTTATCAGCGTTATAATACCACTTCTATGTCTCCTTGAGAAAACGCTTAGGGAGATGATGGAAGAGGAGGTGGCCCAGGAGGAGGAGGATGAGGGGTCATTTTTAGCACTTTCAGGCCAGTCTGTTAGAAGTGGCTCAGAGGGAGGTTTTTTGCCACAGCAGAGGCCAGGTACAAACGTGGCCAGCCAGGGCCTACTACTGGAGGACGAGGTGGAGGAGGATGAGGATGAAGCAGGTTCACAGCGGGGTGGCACCCGACACAGCTCAGGCCCATCACTGGTGCGTGGTTGGGGGGATACGGAGGATGATGACGATACGCCTCCCACAGAGGACAGCTTGTCCTTACATCTGGGGAGCCTGGCATGAGCGACTACATACTGCAGTGCCTACGCAATGACAGCAGAGTTGCCCACATTTTAATGTGTGCGGACTACTGGGTTGCAGCCCTCAAGCCCTTTTCTGGACTATTTTACAGCGTTTTTAGTGCCCAAAAGTTCTGGTCCCCATTGACTTCAATGGGGTTCGGGTTCCGGATAAAGTTCGGGTCGAGTTCAGATCCCAAACCAGAACATTTTCGGGAAGTTCGGCCGAACTTCTCGAACCCGAACATCCAGGTGTTCGCTCATCTCTAGTTATCACATGACTAATATAAAAAATGAAAATAAGACATGTTATAGTACATGGCAACCTCTTTCTAACAAAGCTAGAACCATTTGTGTACATCACAGGGAATTGGCAGTATTAATATTTAACAGCGTGATCATTATCTCCCTAATTATCTGCCATCGTGGATAGTATAAAGGCCCTTCATACGCGTTAGATGGTTGGTCAATATACTCTACCTCTAATGTGTATGTCTACTTTTCCTCAATGAGTGCACACTGATGGGGAAGGAAGGCGCTAGTGGTAGTGCAATTGTTACGATAGATGAGACAATGTGGATTTAGAGGGGGGAGTGGATGTGAAGAATAAGAAGAATTATACAATCTGCACAGAACTTCCTATACATAATTTATGGATATATTTTACATTTATAGCAATACAGTCTGAAACAGATAAAATGGTGAAACAGATATATAGTGATTCTGAGAGGTTCACTAATGGACACATATAACCATTTACTAAATGACGACATCGACTGAACTGTTTATTACTGTGATGTATCAATATCAGAATTTTAACAATAGACAAGAAAAACTCTGAAATGTGTTCCCAATTCCTGTTGTGCAGTGTACAGTAAAACAATTGAGATACAATTAGTTTGTTCCCCACTGAGATCCAATATGACTTTGTTAGTCAGATATAGTACATTGGCTTCCTCAATTCAGTTACAAGGTTGTAATATATCACAAGTTCTCCTTAGTATTCTACAAAGCTTCATGTATATGTGACATGATTCCGATGGCATTGCCAAGTTTTCTAGTCTTTACAACTAGTTTAGAAAATCTGAGAAGCATCATTCATGGAACAGCTACAATTCAAATAAGTCAAACACATGTCCTTAAAGGTCTATCCATAAATGACCCATGAATACAAAGTGAAATGCTGTAGACTGCATACACTTCTTATAATTCGAGCCCTCTAGCAGTTGTAACAACGACAACAATACTAGTTTTGCCTTTATTTAATGTAAAGGGATTATCCCATGATTGATGTCTAATTTTCATTTTATTTATTTTTTACATCATCTAGAACATGGCAATACTTTTCTAACAAAGCTAGAGCCAGCCCTGTACCTCACATGATCCAGAGATCTCCACATTCACTGCTCCAATTGTTCTGCTATTTTATCTTCAGCCTGGCAGCTCATGGGGTGTGTCCTTTCTGCTGCAGCTTTCTCCCTGTAACTGCCACAGCTTCTAACTGAACATATAGCTGGTGGCAATTGAAAATTTAGACTGAGTATGTTCGAACAATAACAGGTGGCGCTATATGGATACATTTTATTGAATTACTCACTGGCTATACCAAAATTTAAATTACACGCAATTACATAAGTATTAAGATCTAGAAGCTGGTTTGAAAAATGTAGAATATGTTTCATGACTAATTGGGTTGCCCAGGACTTTTAAACAATGGCCTATCCTAATGATATGTATGATCAGTGTGTGTCAAATCCCCAGGAACTTTCTTAACCACTTCAGCCCACCTAGCTTAAACCCCCTTAATGACCAGACCACTTTTTACAATTCTGCACTACGCTACTTTCACGGTTTATTGCTCCGTCATGCAACTTACCACCCAAATGAATTTTACCTCCTTTTCTTCTCACTAATAGAGAATTTATTTGGTGGTATTTCATTGTTGCTGACATTTTAACTTTTTTTTAATATTAATCAAAAATGACTGAAATTTTTGCAAAAAAATGAAATTTTTCACTTTCTGTTGTAAAATTTTTCAAATAAAACCACATTTCTATATAATTTTTTCTCTAACTTTACTGTTCTACATGTCTTTGATAAAAAAAAATGCAATAAGTGTAAATTTATTGGTTTGGGTAAAAGTTATAGCGTTTACAAACTATGGTGCAAAAAAATGAATTTCCGCACTTTGACTTTCTGAGCACCTGTCATGTTTCCTGAGGTACTACAATGCCCAGACAGTAGAAACGCCCCACAAATGACCCCATTTTGGAAAGTAGACACCCTAAGGTATTCGCTGATGGGCATAGTGAGTTCATGGAAGTTTTTATTTTTTGTCACAAGTTAGCGGAAATGGAATTTTTTATTTTTTTTCTTACAAAGTCTCATATTCCACTAACTTGTGCCAAAAAATAAAATTTTACATGAACTCACCATACCCCTCACGGAATACTTTGGGGTGTCTACTTTCTAAAATGGGGTCACTTGTGGGGTATTTATACTGCCCTGGCATTTTAGGGGCCCCTAATGCGTGAGAAGTGGTTTGGAATCCAAATGCCCTTTGAAATCCTAAAAGTCCACATTGACCTAATTCTCCTGAGTACGGCGATACCACATGTGTGACACTTTTTTGCTGCCTATCGAGTAAAGGGGCCCAAATTCCAATGAGTACCTTTTAGGATTTCACAGGGCATTTTTAGGCATTTGGATTCCAGACTTCTTCTCACACTTTAGGGCCCCTAAAATGCCAGGGCAGTGTAAATACACCACATTTTACCCCATTTTGGAAATAAGACACCCCAAGGTATTCCGTGAGGGACATGGCGAGTTCAAAGAAGTTTTTTTTTTTTTTGGCACAAGTTAGCAGAAACTAACTTTTTTTTTTCTCACAAAGTCTCCCTTTCCGCTAACTTGTGACAAAAAGTTCAATCTTTAATGGACTCAATATGCCCCTCAGCGAATACCTTGAAGTGTCTTCTTTCCAAAATGGGGTCACATGTGAGGTGTTTGTACTGCCCTGGCATTTGAGGGTCTCCGCAATCAGCATACGGGTAATGAGATTTTTTACCCGAGATACGGGTAATGAGACAAGCCTGTCTTACAAATGGGAGGCTAGCGAAGTACAGAAAGCCGCTGTGATTGATAAAAAATATCTTAACAGATTTTTTTTTTATCGCCGCAGCGTTTGTGTAGTGATTGTGCAGTGATAAAAAAATAAACATTTTGTCACTGCGGCGGGCCGGGCTGTGGGGCAAACACTGCGTTTTGGGTGGAGGGCGAGCTAAGGGGACACTAATACTATTATAGATCTGACTGTGATCAGTTCTGATCACTTACAGATACTATAAAGTACCCACGCTGATTAGCGATACGCTAATCAGCGAATCAGTGACTGCGGTGCGGTGGGCTGGGCACTAACTGAAGCTAACTACCTACCAAAGGCGCCAAAACTAACCTAAACCTAACAGTCAATACTGGTGAAAAAAAAAAAAAAAGTGACAGTTTACACTGATCACTTTTTTTCCTTTCACTAGTGATTGACAGGGGTGATCAAGGGGTTAATTGGGGTGATGGGGGGTGATCTGGTGCTAAATCTGTAGTGCTTGGTGTACTCACTGTGATCTGTGCTCTCTGCTGGGACCAACCGACGAAAAGGACCCAGCAGAGAGCACAGAAACCATGTTATATGGCTGGTGGTTAGATTTTTTAAAAGTCACCAACCTGCCAGCGCTGATCTTTGGCTGGCAGGCTGGTGACCAACTCCTTGTGCGCCTTTTGCCGACCTGCACTGCGCATGTGCGGGCCGGAAATGCGCGTCATCTCGCGTCTCGCGAAATGACGCGTATATGCATCCAGGAGGAATAACCCGGCCGCCCACAGGACGCATCCCTGCGTTAGGCGGTCGGGAGGTGGTTAATTACCAGAATGAAGAGGCCCTTTTATTTTTTATATTACAATTAGTGTTGAGCGAATAGAAGTCCACTCTGAATTTCAGGATAAATTTGATTCACCGCAAAACTAAATTTCCTTGCTCTTCGTGGTAGCGAATTGATTTTACCTGAAATAGTGTAAAAAAAAATAAATAAATCATACTTATCTCATCCATTTGCTAGTGATGGGCCAGCCACCGCCATCTTGCATGAAGGTCTCACATGAAATCCCGTGTGGGGTGACATGATGAAGTCATCAAGAGCCGTGCTTGATTTTGCACCAGCTCTTCAATCAAGATTGTGGCAGCCAGCTTGTCGTGAGAAAATGGATGAGGAAAGTATGATTTTTTTTTTTTAAATTTTACACTGTGCTATTGCTTTCGGATGCCGCAATCAGCTATGAATGCTGCATCTGAGGGGTAAAATGACGGGGGGGGGGGGCTCACAGTCGGCGCAACCTGTCATTGCACCAACTACTTACAAAGAAATGCACTTTGTGATGAAGTAATTTCTCACGAAGCCAAATCAACTTTTTTAATACTTCGCTCATCTAATAACAGTTATAGGGGAGTTTTGACTTTGACTTTTTTTGTATTTTGTTACATTACAGCCTTAAGTTCAATGTTTTGTTAATATGAATTTGATGTGATGGATCAGAACACAATAGTCTAAGTTGGTGAAGTGAAATGAGAAAAATATATAAATAAAACTATTGTTTAGAAATAGAAAACAGAAAATTGTCATGTGCATTCGTATTCACCCTCTTTTTTAGGAAGCCCATAAAAGCTCTGCTGCAACCAATTACCTTCAGAAGTCACATAATTACTAAATGATGTCCACCTGTGTGCAATCTAAGTGTCACATGATCTGTCATTACATATACACACCTTTTTTGAAAGGCCCCAGAGGCTGCAACACCTAAGCAAGAGGCATCACTAACCAAACACTAACATGAAGACCAAGGAAGTCTCCAAACAAGTAAGGGACAATGTTGTTGAGAAGTACAAGTCAGGGTTAGGTTATAAAAAAATACCCAAATCTTTGATGATCCCTAGGAGCACCATCAAATCTATCATAACCAAATGGAAAGAACATGGCACAACAGCAAACCTGCCAAGAGAAGGCCGCCCACAAAAACTCACGGGCCGGGCAAGAAGGGCATTAATCAGAGAGGCGGCACAGAAAGGTAACCCTGGAGGAGCTACAGAGTTCCACAGCAGAGACTGGAGTATCTGTACATAGGACGACAATAAGCCGTACGCTCCATAGAGTTGGGCTTTATGGCAGAGTGGCCAGAAGAAAGCCACTACTTACAACGTGCCTTTTTGTTTTTAGCTGAGAGTTTGCGAAAAGGCAGGAGACTCCCAAAATGTATGGAGGAAGGTGCTCTGGTCTGATGAGACTAAAATGGAACTTTTCGGTCATCAAAGAAAACGCTATGTCTGGCGCAAATCCAACACATCACATCACAAAAGGACACCATCCCCACAGTGAAAAAGAGCGGTGGCAGCATCATGCTGTGGGGATGGGACTGGAAAACTGGTCAGAGTTAAGGGAAAGATGGATGGTGCTAAATACAGGGATATTCTTGAGCAAAACCTGCACCACTCTATGCATGATTTGAGGCTAGGATGGAGGTTTACCTTCCAGCAAGACATTGGCCCCAAACACACTGCTAAAGCAACGCTTGAGTGGTTTAAGAGGAAACCTGTAAATGTGTTGGAATGGCCTAGTTAAAGCTCAGATCTCAATCCAATAGAAAATCTGGGGTCAGACTTAAAGATTGCTGTTCACAAGCTCAAACCATCCAACTTGAAGGAGCTGGGGCAGTTTTGCAAGGAGGAATGGGCAAAAATCCCAGTGGTAAGATGTGGCAAGCTCATAGAGACTTATCCACAGCGACTTGGAGCTGTAATTGCCGCAAAAGGTGGCTCTACAAAGTATTGACTTTAGGGTGGTGAATAGTTATGCACATTGACCTTTTCTGTTATTTTGTCCTATTTGTTGTTTGCTTCACAATAAAAAAATAAAAACATCTTCAAAGTTGTGGGCATGTTCTGTAAATTAAATTATGTAAATCCTCAAACAATCCATGTTAATTCCAGGTTATGAGGCACCAAAATACAAAGAAATACTTTTACAAGGCACTGTACATGGTGCACAGCATTATTGTAATCTATGATGCTGTACGCTCCCGTCCGCACGATCTATGCCACTCCGGGACATATGGCCTACTCACAGACCGTATGTCTCGGAGGGCATACGGTCGTGTGCAAAAGGCCTTACAGTGAGGCTTTGGAGATTCTATTTCCCCTGTATCTGGGGCTAATATGTCAGCCCACGTAACAGGAGAAATCAGCGATAAAAAAAAAAGTAATGTTAAAATGCCCTTCAAAGTTCTTGTCTAAGAGGACACTGTGTAAAAAATAAATAAAAACCCGACAAAATAAAAATAAATAAATGCCACCACTAGCTTACACTACAGCTTCTAGTCCTGCCGCTGGTGACCAAACGCCTAGAAAGTGGACACAATTTAAAAAGCATTTTAGTTGCACTTTATGTTATGTTAAAAGAAAATTTAAAAAATATGTGAAAAAAGACTATTCTTCCCTTTTCCCAGGAATAAAAAAGTACTAAACAAAAAAATGACGTAAAAATAAAGTCCCATGTGTGACTGAATAAAATATATCTAATATATAAAGCTGAGCGTATGTATGTGTCTCTGTGTGTGTATGTATGTCCGCTAAAGGAATCCGCACCGTTGAATTTACAATCACCAAATTTGGCAAACAGGTACATCAGATGTCCGGGAAGGTTTTGGACCGGGTCTCAGCTCAGCTAGAACGTACCATTCCTGAAATATTCCCAAAAAATGCATTAGCCAATAGAAGCCTGCAGGTCTTCCTCCTCATATCACAACTGACATACACATGGTCATATTTCCCTTATCAGCCAATAGAAGCTCGCCGGCCCTTAGTCTCCACATGCACACAGTTTTACAACAGGTTTCCATAACAACCCAGCCATTTTTCTTCACTGCTGTGGGTCAGCTTTAAAGGGGCAGAGTGATTTGGATGACACTGTTAAGGGAGCGTAGTAGAGTGACCACTCGGACCACTCTCAAAAGACAGCCTTTTAAACCCCAGCTAGGCTGCACCCCTGACCTGGTTAGACCATGCCCCCTTCCACTCCACAGCCGGTATAGATTAAAAAAATTAAGGTAAAAGCAACCTCAGGTCAGGTGGAGAGGCTGAGGGAGGAGTACTTTCTCTCTGCAGCTCACGTTCAGACAGTACAGTGCTGCTGTCTGAGGGTGAGCTGTTCAAAAGGGCATCCTTGCGTCCATTCAGGCCCTTCGCCACAGGGAGTCTGGAAGCTAGACTGTCTGGCTAAAACTGGACCTCTGGCCGCCCTAGAGCAGAGTGCTGTAGACGTCAATGTTAAGGAGACGGGTTATTGTGGCAATTCTGTTAAGGAGATGGGGTACTGTGGAGGTCACTTATAAATTGACGGTCGCTGTGGAGGTCATTGCTAAAGAGGCGGGTGCTGTGAAGGTCACTGTTAAGAGGGCAGGACACTTTGGAGGTTATTGTTAAGGGGGTGGGTGCTGTGGAGATCACTGCTAAAGGAGCAGGATTGCTGTGGAGGTCACTGTTAAAGGGGCAGGCACTGTGGAGGTTACTGTTAAGGGGGCAGGGGACTGTGGAGGTCACTTATAAAGGGGCAGTTGCTGTGGGGGTCACTGTTAAGTAAGCGGGATGCTGTGGCAGTCACTGTTAAAGGAGCTGGCGCTGTGGAGCTCTCTGTTAACGGGGCAGGGAATGGTGGTCACAGTTAAGGGGATGGTCTGCTATGGAGGTCAGTGTTCAGGGGCTGGGTGTTGTATAGGTCACTGTTAAGGGGGTGGGGTATTGTGGAGGTCACTGGTAAAGGGGCAGGCACTGTGCAGGTCACTGTTAAGGGAACAGGTTACTGTGGAGGTCACTCACTTAAAGGGGTAGGATGCTGTATAGGTCATCGTGATGGAGAACACAGTGGATATCTTTTAACCTTACACACAAACGTTAAATTAAATATACCGATGCAAAGCAGGGTCCTTCTGCTAGTAAAAATTATTAAATAACCAAATGGAAAAAGTTATTGCTTTATGAAGCCAAATGTTCCTGAAAAATATAAAATAAAAATGTGTCTGCCTTAGGGTGTCTATAGGCTGTTCCTGGTATGCCCATGTATAGGCACTATGTCCGATAGCATTTATGGGAACTATAGCTGCTACATACAGTGTATGTGTACAGTATGGGCTACTGGCAAATTCTTTTTGTCTACAATAAGCCCTGTAATAGATTTTGATTCAGTAGTCACATTAGTTCCTTGTCTTATCAAAGGGATTGAAGAATTGCCTCCTTCCATTCCCCAGAACTCACAAATGTTCATTTTTATTACTTCACTAGTTAGAGAAGAGAGTCCTTCCATTTCCCTAGTAGTCATAACAGGACCTTCCTGAAATGATAGTCTCCAGCATGTTCCTGTGATGTGAAAGTTATTGGCACAAGATCTGAGCTTAAAGGAGTTTTCTGAGAGTTTTTTTTTTTTACTAATGACTAGTGTTGATCGAGCACCAAAGTGCTTGGGTGCTCGGGGGTTCGACAGGAACACCTGGGGATGCTCAGGTGCTCAACAGAGCACACGAGCACAATGGAAGTCAATAGGAGAACCAGAGCATTAAACTAGGCAGCCTCTGCTCTGAAGAGGGAAGGGTATCTGGTTCACAGGAAAAGGTCAGAAATTGATGGAAACACCACTGAATTGGTTCGGGAACAGCATGGCAAGGATGTCTGGATGCATCTTGGACACCCAGGTCATTGTTAGGAACAATGTTGTCCGAGTAGTATGCCACTTTTACAGACTGACAATAATATGCACAAAATCGAACATAAAATTAATTTTAGAGGAAAAATTGCTAGAAAACATTCTTTCCTGTATATTTACTTGTAAAGAAAGTGCAAGTGCTGCCAAAAATTACAAGGAAGAGGCATTCCGATACAACATCTATATCACATTAAGGAGGGCCTCATTCACATTGTGGTACAATTGTTCAGGTAGTGGGACCCCTACACTCATAAAGCCTATGCACTAAGTGAAAGGGCTGCCAAAAATTACAAGGAACCGACACTCCAATACACTCTTTATTACACATAAAGGAGGGCATCATACAAACCCTTGAAAAATTATGATCGATGGCCTGCTGGTGACCCATAAAAACATTAGGAGCAAGGGCCTGCAGGTGAGGTGACCCTCTCAAACATTAGGGGTGAGGGCCTGTTGCTGATATGACCATCTAAAACATTATGGGCATGTGCCTGATGCTGATATTACCATCTAAAACATTATGGGCATGTGCCTGATGCTGATATGACCATCTAAAACATTATGGGCGAGGGCCTGCTGGTGACCCTCTAAAACATTAGGGGTGAGGGTCTGTTGCTGAGCTGACCCTCTAAAATATTAAGAGCAAGGGTGGAGCGCCGGCCCCCCTCATGCTGCAGCTGCCCGAGGGGGAGAAGAAAGTGACAAGGGAGGAAAGGGGAGAAAGTGACAAGGGGGAGGGGAGAAAGTGACAAGGGAGGGATGGCTGGGAAAGAGAGTGACAAGGGAGGGAGGGGGCAAAAAGAGAGTGACAAGGGAGGGAGGGTGGAAATAAGAGTGACAAGGGGGGGGAGTGACAAGGGGGGGGAGAGAGTGACGGGGGGGATTAGAGTGATGGGGAGGGGGGAATAAGAGTGACAAGGGAGGGAGGGGTGAATGAGAGTGACAAGGGGAAGGAGGGGGAGAAGAGAGTGACGAGGGACAAGGAGGGGAGAGTGACAAGGGAGGGGGGGAGAAATTGACGTCCATCACACACACACAATGCTACCCTTACACACAAAGACAATGCACCCCTTGAACACATACACAGAAACACACAATGCATCCCCTACACACACTGAAACACAATGCACCCCTTCAGACACACTCAATGCACCCCTTCAGACACACTCAATGCACCCCTTCAGACACACTCAATGCACCCCTTCAGACACACTCAATGCACCCCTTCAGACACACACACACTGCATCCCTTACATACAGAGAATTGAAACACACATTGGAGCCCTTAAACATTAGAGTCTCTACAACAACACATAACAGATCTTCTACACACTTCACCCACTGTGAACAAACTCATGGGTGGAACATGTAGGTGGACTTATGGGTGGGCCTTATGGGCATACTCACCGTCAGGCCCTGGGGCCCAGACCTTGAGCTGTGTAAAGGGCCCCAAAAATGGAGCTGCTTCCCGTTCTCCCAGGACATTGATTTTTGTGACCACAGTTACAAACAGTGTCCAGAGAGCCTGTTCTACACAAGACCAGTGGAGCCAGACTGCAACTAAAGCCCATCATCATCCTCGTCTGGTTGTAAGTAGGCAATCTAGTATATTATTCATGGCACTAGTCTCTAATTTACCTCCATTAAAGGGACACTATAGTCCCCAGAACAACTGCAGCTTAATGTAGTGGCGGCTCTGGTCTTTATAGCCTGTCCCTGCAGGCTTTTTAATGTAAACACGGTGGCACTGCAGCACTGGCATTAGTTAATATGGCAGATCATATGGGTGGGGTATTGTGATATTGTGATGTCACATGGGGGGGGGCAAACTTTGCTTTTGCCTAGGGCGGCAAAAATCCTTGCACCAGGCCTGCCTCTGGTGGAGTAGAGAAGTCAGGGGCAATCCTTGCCTTGTTCAATTTGATAAGAGTAAACCTGTCAGCATTTTCACTTGACAAGCAGATGCGCTTATCAATTACGATAATGAATACCTGCTCTGACAAAACGCTGGTGGCAGGGAAGGCCAGCACCTCTAAGGCGTAGAATACAAGTTCATGCCACGTGTCCAGCTTGGACACTCAATATTTGTAAGGCAAAGAGGGATCAATGAGGATGCTACGTACTCCTTCACCATCTTCCAAAACTTTTCCCTCCTTGTAACACTAGGCCGCACATCAGGGTGAGGATGCTGGCGGGGTGTCATGAAACTGTCCCAGGCCTTGGAGAGTGTTGATCTGCCTCTGTTGGAACTGATGTGTGTTCACCTCGTCTCCCCTCCTCGGTCGCCCAAGGAACTACCTACTCTGCCAACAGCGTTGTCAGCTGGAAATTTTTGGAGCAATTTTTCCACAAGGACCTTCTGGTATTTCACCATTTTGCAAGTCCTCTCCACCACAGGAATAAGAGATGAGAAGTTATCTTTGTAGCAGGGGTCGAGAAGGGTGAACAACCAGTAATCGGTGTTGGCCAAAATGCGTATAACCCGAGGGTCACGGGAAAGGCAGCATAACATAAAGTCAGCCATGTGTGCCAGAGTCACAACAGACAAGAATTCACAATAAATCAGCTATGGGTACTACGCTCTGAAGCGGAGGCAACTGTCTCCTGCTCCTCCTCCTCATCATCATCCAATTCATGATGAGAAGATGAACTGAGGGTGGTCTGGCTATCACCCTGTGGACTGTCTTCCCCCATTTCCATCTCTTCCACATGCAAAGCGTTCGCTTTCATTGTAAGCGGCGAGAGTTTCGGTAGACACAGAAGTGGAATGTTTATGCTGATAACCATCTGTGTTGATTCCTCAAAGTTGCATAAAACCTCACAGAGGTCAGACATCCATGCCCAATCGTCGATTGTAAAGAGTGGAAGCTGACTGGAAAGGCGATGACCATGTTGCAGCTGGTATTCCACTACTGCCCTCTGCTGCTCTCAAAGCCTGGCCATCATGTGGAACATCGTGTTCCAGCGCGTGCTCACTTCACACAACAGTCGGTGAGCTGAAAAGTTACGGCCATTATCAGACAAAACCATGTCTGGTTGTAGGTTGAGTGGCGAGAGCCACAGCTCAGTATGGTCCCTTATACCCTCCCATAGCTCTGCGGCGGTGTGCTGTTTGTCACCTAAGCAAATTAACTTCAGCACAGCCTGTTGCCGCTTCCCCACTGTAGTGCTACACTGCTTCCAGCTACTGACTGATGGCTGACTGGTGCTGCAAGATGAGAATTCAGAGGTGGAAGTGGAGGAGGAGGTGGAGCAGGAGAAGGGGGGGTTGCAGCCACTAATGTAGGTAGTGATGGAAATCCTGATGGAAGTACGGCCCACAATAGTTGGCGTCGGTAGCACCTGTGCCATCCCTGGGTACGACTCACTCCCGGCCTCCACAACATTCACCCAGTGAGCCGTCAGGGAAATGTAGGGTCCCTGGCCAAAAGCACTTGTCCATGTGTCAGTCGTTAAGTGGACCTTCCTAATAACTGAGTTGGTCAGGGCATGGGTAATGTTAAGAGACACATGCAGGGGTAAGGCGGGAACGGCACACCAGGAAAGATAGTTGTGGCTGGGGACTGAGTAACGAGGGATGGCCACCGCTATCAGGCTGCAGAAAGCCTCTGTGTCCACAAGCCTAAATGGCAACATTTCCAGGGCCAGCAATTTGGAAAGGTGCGCATTTAGTGCTATGGCCTGTGGATGAGTGGCTGGGTATTTGCACTGTCGTTCAAAGGCCTGTGGTATGGTCATCTGTACGCTGCCCTGGGACACAGAAGTGGATGTGCTAGATGATGGTGCTTGCAAAGGTTTAGGTGCAGGGTGGGAGGCATCCGGGCCTGCGTCTTGGACATGGGATTAGCCAGCACGTAACACAGGGGAAAAGTAGGCAGTGGTGTGACCCGCAGACACTGATTGTGGACCCAGGTGTTCGGCCCACCTATTAGGGTGCTTTGATGCCATGTGGTGGATCAGGCTGGTGGTGGTGAGGTTGCTAATGTTCAAATCCCTGCTCATTTTGGCATGGCACAGGTTGCAAATGACAATTATTTTATCGTCCGCACTTTCCTCAAAAAAGCGGCAGGCAGCGGAACACCCACACCTTTTGGCAAGGGAGATTGTCGCAACGGGGTGCTCCGGAAAACAGTTGCAGGCCTGTTTGGTGTGGCCTGCCTTCTCTATTTTGCCACCCCACTGCTTCTTCCAGCCTGTTGCTGTGCTGCGGATCCCTCCCCCTCTGTACTGCTGTCCTCGCTCGGCTTGCCACTTTCCCAGGTTGAGTCAGTGATTTCATCATCCACCCCCTTTTTCTTCCACTTCCTCAGTCTTGTCATCCTGCTGACTTGTTGACCTAACAAGAACCTCACTTATTGACAACTGTGTTTCATCCTCATCATGAACTTCATGAGACACTATTTGTGGTTGACTTATTGGCAACTGTGTCTCATCATCATCCACCTCGTGAAACACTAATTTCCGTTCCCCAACGTCATCTTTTCCTGACTGTGGATGCTCAAGAGTTTGGGAATCAGTGCACAAGATCTCCTCATGTCCCTCTTCAAGTAGGCTTGCTGAGAGGCCCAAATCAATTAATGGAGATGAAAAGAGCTCCTCGGAATATCCGAATGTGGGATCACTTGTTTGCCAATACTCTCCATGGTGGGAGGAAGGAGGATCAGGGTGGGGATTCTGTTGGCTACAGAGACTGGACTTTGTGGAAGACAGGGTGGTGCTTAACCGACTGGAAGCATTATCTGTTGCAATCCAACCGACCACCTGGTCGCACTGGTGTGACTTCGAGAGTGGTGTCCTGCACCACCCTGCAAACTTGGACATGAAGCTAGGTGGATGAGTGTGTTTCTTGTGCTCTTGCATCAGGCACAGTTTCAACGCACCCAGGGCCAAGGCCTCTGCGTGCACAATCAGCAGTACGGCCACTTCCCCGTCCCTTACTGCTCACCTTCATCATATTAAATGGTATATATGCTTGCAAGTATGTCACACGTACAGTATCGCAGATTTTTTAAGTGTATGCACAAAAAAACAGTGAATGTCACAGATATTTGGGATACGGAAACGTTATACAGGAGATGTAGCCCAGGTAATGTCGCTGCTGTCACCAGCGGCTAATAAAAAATTACAGGGAATGTCACAGCTATTTGGAATGCTCAAACATTATACAGGAGATGTAGCGTAGGTAATGTCGCTGCTGTCACCAGCGGCTAACGTTATACAGGAGATGTAGTGCAGGTAATGTCGCTGCTGTCTTCAGCAGCCAAACATTTGCACTCAATTTAGCGCACGTTGCTATAATATATTTCGCAGCAGATAAAACAATAGTCCTTAAAAGGACTGTTGAGTCTCTAATACCTTTCAACAATCAAAACTACCTAAAAGAAAAAAAAAGAAAAAAACACAATTTCTCTCTCTACACTATATGTCCGTTCTGCTGCAGCTCACCCTGACTAAGTCTAAGCCGACATACCTGAAAAAAACACTTAGGGACACGCACTATACAAATAACATATCTTTATTAAACATGTTATGACTTACACAGTAATATAACATCCAATATTATGTAAGATTAGCAGCATATAAGGTGATGGCTGAAAGCCAGTAGCTCCTGCGTACTAGGGGGGTCAAGGCAACACAAAAACATAAATATCCACAATCACAGGACTCACTATAATGTCCACACCAAAGCAACTGTGTAATACTAATCTCAAAGGCCAATAGCGTACGCTATACAAATGGACAAATACATTATACCTGAATCTGGATAGACAAATATCAAAAGTTGCGGACCTCCGGGTAGCGCCGAGCTCCCCCGATGTACGTTTCGCGCCTGCTTTTTCAAGGGGCGGTCCGCAACTTTTGATATTTGTCTATCCAGATTCAGGTAAAATCAGCTGTTTGAGTCCTGTGATTCTGGATATTTATGTTTTTGTGTTGCCTTGACCCCCTAGTACGCAGGAGCTACTGGCTTTCAGCCATCACCTTATATGCTGCTAATCTTACATAATATTGGATGTTATTTTACTGTGTAAGTCATTACATGTTTAATAAAGATATGTTATTTGTATAGTGCGTGTCCCTAAGTGTTTTTTTCGGATATGCTGTTACTGAGTCACGCATTCTTGTATATTTATATAGTTGGGTTGTCTAAGTCTGAGTCGAACCACATGTCATCAGGTGCTATATAGCACCCGATGACGCGTTCCGGCCAGCCAATCACTGTAATGCCAGTAACCAACATGGCTACGGCATTGCAGTGAGTGGCAGTACTTCCCCTCATGTTTATTGGCTGCGTAGCAGCCAACAAACGTGCGGAGAGGAGACTCGAACATTGAGCTCTAGCACACGCGGTGTTCGGCCGAACACGCGATGTGCCAAGCATCACAATGCTTGAGTGAAAAAGGTGTTCAGCCGAGCATGCTCGCTCAACACTACTAATGACCTACTTTCTGGATAGGTCATCAGTATCTGATCGATGGGGTCCTCGCTGATCAGCTGTTCGAAAAGGCAGCAGTGCTCGTAGTAGTGCCACTGCCTTTTCCAGCCTTTCCTAGACCATGCGAGGTTGTGTTCATCGGTCACATGGCCTAGGTGCAGCTCAGTCCCATAGAAGTGAATGGGCCTGAGTTTCAATACCAAGCACAGCAATGTATTGCGCTGTGCTTGGTGAGAAGAGAGAAGGCCAAGGCACTCACAGGAGTGCCGGTGACTTCTCAAACAGCTGATCGGCTCTCAGACTTCTGGATAGGTTATCAGTATTAAAGTCTCGGAAAACCCTTTTAATGCTGGTCTTTGAGATTTGATCCAACACAAAATACATTTTTCGTCATCATTAATATAATGTGAAAAATTTCCAGAAGGTCACCTTTGTAGCCCATTTTTCATTATGGAAATAAAATAACCATGGATTCACTCTGATCTTTATTCCTAAACCACTAAGCCAACCAACCCACAAAGGGTTGGCAGTTCCCCTGTATTCACTCTTTAATCCCTATACCGGGATGAAGACTTTGCTGTGGAGGAGCCACCAGACTTCTACCTTTTGAGATAGTACCAGTGGTCACAGACACCGATGTGAGGCCTCAAATGGTTAGGCAAATATGTATCCTAGGCCATGTGACCTCATGTTCATCGGTTACATTGCCTAGGTGCAGCTCAGTGAAGTGAATGGGGCTGAGCTGCGATACCAAGCATAGCCAATGTACAATGTTTTACACTGTTTTTGGTGATCTGAGAGAAGGCTACTGTGCTACTGCGAGTGCCACAGCCTTCTCAAACAGCTGATCAATGAGGGTCCCAGGTGTCGGATGCCCACCAATCAGATACTGATGACCTATCCAAGAGCATACATCAACTTTCGGAAAAACCGAAAGAGCATTACACATTACACTGATAAGTGCATTACACTGATAAGTGTTATTCTGGGCATCTTTATCTAGGCCTATCAAGAGAACGATAGAGATGTTATATTGTTATCTAAATTGTACAATGTAATATATAACTAACAGTAACAACTCCCCTTCACAGCAGTAGTAAACTGAATAATGGATTACCTGTCGCTAGAGGAGATTTAACTCTCTGTGCTGAGTACTACAAAAGTACTATACTTTCTATTTCATTTTCATTTGGATAGTACTGCCAAAATTAGAAAAACGGCGACAAATTCTAAAAGAAATATTTTCTAGAATCAGAATCAATTTATTTGGCCAAATAAGTTTGCACTTACAAGGAATTTGACTTGGCAGTTGCTTGACAGAAACAGACAAAACAATACACGGACAGACAGTATGGATAGTGCAGGACAAGGACAGTATGTAAGTTTTAGTGGCAATAAACAGGGAGAAGTGATCTTTTTCAGTTCTATGTTGTAATGCTTTCAAATCATAGCGGCTTTAGCGTGGTTCTGCAGTAAGCAAGGCAACTGCCTGAGGGAAAAAGCTGTTCCAGTGCCTGGAAGTTTTAGTATCCACTGAACGGTATCTCACTCCTGAAGGCATAGGCTGGAAGATGGAGTGAGCAGGGTGAGAGGGGTCTGAGACCATCTTAGCCGCTCTCTTTCTGTACCTTCTAGCGTGAAGATCCTGCAGGGAAGGTACAGCCAATTATCCTTTACGCTGCTCAGATGATGCGCTGCAGTCTTACCTTTTCTAACACTGAGCAGCAGCTAAACCATACAGTCATAGATTATGTCATGATGGATTCGATGATCGCGGTGTAGAACTGCACCATTCATTTTTTTGGTAGGCCAAACTTTTTCAGCTGCCATAGGTGGTACATCCTCTGTTGCGCTTTCTTGATGACAGTGACCGTATTGTTGTTCCATTTTAGGTTGTTGGAAATTGTGGTCCCAAGAAACTTGAATGACTGTACTCGGGTTACTGTAGATCCATTTATGATTAGGGGGAGGTGCTGAGGGGGATATCTCCTAAAGTCTATTATCATCTCCATGATCTTAAAAGCATTAAGTTCCAAGTTGTTGTTGCTGCACCAGGAGAAAAGCTGCCCAACTTCATGCCTATATGCAGACTCATCCCCATTTTGTATGAGACCATCTACTGTTGTGTCATCTGCAAACTTCAGAAACTTAACAGATGGATCTGTGGAGATGCAGTCATTGGTGTACCGTGAATAGAGCAGTGGGGAATGCACACAACCCTAGGGAGCTCCAGTACTGACTGTCAAAGAGCTTCAGTTCTGTTTCCCAAGTCTAACCTGCTGTTTCCTGTCTGTTAAGAAATTGGTTATACATTGGCTGATGGATTCTGGTATGAGTAGGGGGGAGAGCTTGCTGTGTAGCAGCAATGGTATTAAATGCAGAGCTGAAATCCACAAATAAAATTCTGGCATAGGTTCCCGGGTAGTCTAGATGTTCTAGTACATAATGCATACACATGTTTATAGCATCATCCGCAGATCTATTAGATCTGTAGGCAAATTGGAGAGAGTCCAGCAGGGGACCTGTGATGGATTTCAGATAAGCCATTATCAGTTTTTCAAATGCTTTCATGACCAATGATATAAGGGCATTTTAGGAACTGGGACAATGGTTGAGCGTTTAAAACAGACAGGGACCATTGAGAGTTCCAGATGATTTAAATATGTCTGTGAAAACAAAGGCTAGCTGATCAGCACAGAATTGCAAACATTTCGACGACACAGAGTCTAGGCCGACTGCTTTCTCAATATTTTATCTTTTGAAAAGATTTTTTACATCTAATTGGCATAATGATAGTGGATGCCATTTTTGGGACAGGTCAGCAGATTGTGGCTCACATACTGTGTTGTGAAGATGCTGAGGCACTGCAGGGGGTGGAGGCGGGGTGCAAGCTGCAGGTTATCTAATTATTATTATCTATGAATATCGAATAGAAATAAGAAGTGACTATGGTTTTAAGGCATTGGTATTAGAGCAGTAAGCTTACCAGTTTCTCTTATCTTGAATAGTACTGTGAGGTTATTTTCAAAACTCTTGGTTTGTTTTGGATGGGCTGTGATTTTGGCATAGGGGTTTAAGGTGCATTTCATTGCTATGCATGAAATGGGCTATACAAGCCGATGAACAGTGAATAAATTAAGAAAAACTGTAGCTAAAAGTTATCAAACATATACCAAATGATTACAGCAAAATGCAGTATATATTTTGTGAAAAGTTTTAACATGTAAACTCAGAAACTTGGCATATGCTAAAGTACCTGTATATTTTAAAAAGCTGATTCATTCCACGTAGAAGATAAGCATCACTTCTGTATTACCTTCCCATATGATACTGTAATGTATTCATTCCTTTACAATCAGCGTGTGTTGTATTTTACATCTGTAATGGTGCATATGAATAGCAATGCAATCAGCTTCACAAAAGAAGCTGAACTAAAAGGTCAACTGATAACGTGGAAGTCCTCTTGAAATGGTGGGTCAACTTCTAATTCCCCTCTAGGAAAAGGAAGAAGCTTAGAAAATTCTTGCAAAGTTAGACACAAAATGGACTAATCAAAATGCATTCTTTAAAAAATGCATAAATTATTGGACTAAGACTGGAAACATCTGTGAAATAAATAGCATTAATTTTATGTAAATGTTTCTTATGCCTTGACATTAAATGAGGGATGTTGGATGTATCAATCTCTGAAAGTAACATTTCAAGTAGGCAAATAATAAAATACTATTTAATAGAGAAATAGAAGTTTTTTTGTTGCTGAAACAGATTCCATCATCACATGACCAGTGTCTGGCAGTGTCTTTCTTTCCTCTCTCCATTGAAAACATGTTTTCACTCTGCTGAGCTGAGCATGTACAGGAGGGTCAGGAGAAATAACTTCTTAAAGTAGTTTTCCATGTATCTAATATTGGTGAGCTATCCTCAAGATAGGTCATCGATATCAGATCAGCGGTGGTACGACATCTGGTACACCATAATCATCGGTTTGAGGAGGTTGCAGCACTCTGGTGAGTTCCGCAGCATCCTCACAACTTACCCATCACAGTGCTGTTTATTGGAAAGCAACTGTGCTTAATACTGCAGCTCAAGTCCATTCACTTGAGCGAACAGTTCGAGCATCGTTCGGGTTCGTACCGAATTTTGGGGTGTCCGGGACCCGGACCTGAACCCGGACATTTTCAAAAAACTTCGGGTTCGGTGTTCGTCGATTACTTCCCGTTTTCTGAAGGGCTGCACAGCAGCCAATCAGCTAGCGTTTTACTTCTTGCCCTAAGAGCCCATCACAACCATGCCTACTAATGGCATGGCTGTGATTGGCCAAGTGCAGAATGTGACCCAGCCTCTATTTAAGCTGGAGTCACGTAGCGCCACACGTCACACTGCTCTGATTAGTGTAGGGAGAGGACGCAGCTTCTGTCAGGGCGAGATTAGGCAGGTTAAAGTCAGCAATAGCACCTAATGAACGGATCGATTTACAGCTGAGAATCATTGAACTTCTGCTAGTTACTTGCTCGCTAGTTTTTAGGCTGCACAGAGCGTTTTTCTGTCACTTATTTTCTGGGTTGATCGGCGGCCATTTTGTGACTTGTGGTGCGCCAGAAGAAGCTGCCACCAAGTCCATCAATCCATCAATACTAGTTTTTTTTTTTTTACTATATCCTACATCAGGGGCTTGGCTGTGCTAATTGTCACCCCTAGAAACTCAGGAAAGAAATTTCTATATTTTATTAAGGGGTTAAATACAATTGCCCAAATACCAATCCACTAAATCTCGTGTTCCAGCTTTGGCTAGACAAGTATAATACTGTCTGATAAATTATTTTCTGGGGTTAAATTCAATTGCCAAAATAGCAATACCATAAATCAGTGGTTTCAGCTGTGGCTGGCAAAATAGAATAGTGTCTGCCAAAACATATATTTTGTTCTGGGGTGTAATTCACTTGCCAAAATAGCAATACCCTGAATCTGGTGTCCCAGCTGTTGCATGCCAGGATTCATAGTGTCCGCCAAAACATATATTTTGTTCTGGGGTGAAATTCAATTGCCAAAATAGCAATACCATAAATCAGTGGTTTCAGCTGTGACTGGCAAAATAGAATAGTGTCTGCCAAAACATATATTTTGTTCTGGGGTGTAATTCGCTTGCCAAAATAGCAATACACAGAATCTGGTGTCCCAGCAGTTGCAGGCCACGTTTCATAGTGTCCGCCAAAACATATATTTTGTTCTGGGGTGAAATTCAATTGCCAAAATAGCAATACCATAAATCAGTGGTTTCAGCTGTGGCTGGCAAAATAGAATAGTGTCCGCCAAAACATATATTTTGTTCTGGGGTGTAATTCACTTGCCAAAATAGCAATACCCTGAATCTGGTGTCCCAGCTGTTGCATGCCAGGATTCATAGTGTCCGCCAAAACATATATTTTGTTCTGGGGTGAAATTCAATTGCCAAAATAGCAATACCATAAATCAGTGGTTTCAGCTGTGGCTGGCAAAATAGAATAGTGTCCGCCAAAACATATATTTTGTTCTGGGGTGAAATTCAATTGCCAAAATAGCAATACCATAAATCAGTGGTTTCAGCTGTGGCTGGCAAAATAGAATAGTGTCTGCCAAAACATATATTTTGTTCTGGGGTGTAATTCACTTGCCAAAATAGCAATACCCAGAATCTGGTGTCCCAGCAGTTGCAGGCCACGTTTCATAGTGTCCGCCAAAACATATATTTTGTTCTGGGGTGTAATTCACTTGCCAAAATAGCAATACCCTGAATCTGGTGTCCCAGCTGTTGCATGCCAGGATTCATAGTGTCAGCCAAAACATATATTTTGTTCTGGGGTGAAATTCATTTGCCAAAATAGCAATACCATAAATCAGTGGTTTCAGCTGTGGCTGGCAAAATAGAATAGTGTCCGCCAAAACATATATTTTGTTCTGGGGTGAAATTCAATTGCCAAAATAGCAATACCATAAATCAGTGGTTTCAGCTGTGGCTGGCAAAATATAATAGTGTCGTCAAAACATATAATTTGTTCTGGAGTGTAATTCACATGCCAAAATAGCAATACCATAAATCAGTGGTTTCAGCTGTGGCTGGCAAAATAGAATAGTGTCTGCCAAAACATATATTTTGTTCTGGGGTGTAATTCACTTGCCAAAATAGCAATACCCTGAATCTGGTGTCCCAGCTGTTGCATGTAAACCTACACGACCTCATATAAAATCACATACATCAGTGGTCACACAAAAACCATAACTTAACCTACTCAGACCACAAACAACTCTGATCAATATAAAATCTCTTTATTGGAAAAATTTATAAATACACATAATTACAATAAATAGGAGCAAAGAAATGCAGAGAGAGCCAGATGTTACAATACACACCCGAGACAGGAAAATATTGACTGGGGGGTATCGGTAAATTAATCAATACTAATCTCCAAATACCTATCATTAGAGTACATATCCCCTATCCATACATTCAAATAAGTCTCAGATAAATGTCAATCCAGATGGGGGTCAGAATCTCTGTAAATCACAAAGATGTGAGGAAAGGATGAACGGTAAATACCCAAATGGCCACCATCTGGACGGAGATAACTAGAGAAAGGCTATAATAGCACACAAGTATTTTGCCAAAATAGGGAATACAAATAGCAAATTAACACGTACCCATAATGTCTCAATGTAAACCAACCCAGTCAAAAGAGCACCTCGACACGTGTTTCACCACCAGGCTTCGTCAGGAGGTCAGTGGTTTCAGCTGTGGCTGGCAAAATATAATAGTGTCGTCAAAACATATATTTTGTTCTGTGGTGTAATTCACTTGCCAAAATAGAAATACCCTGAATCTGGTGTCCCAGCTGTTGCAGGCCCATTGTAAATCTGTCCATAAAAGGATACCTTTCATCCAGGGCCTAAATACTTGCCCTAACAGAGATATTCCCCTAAATCAGTGGTTACTGCTGTGCCTGGATTAGTCTAATACGCTACATAAACAAATAGGCATATAGTGGTAGGTGCCTGTAAAAAAAGGCCTAAATTTGAAATCAATACATTGGGCCAAATATTTTATTCCTTGTTGTGGTGCTTGGTGAACGGTAACAATGAGGAAAACATCTTGTAGGGGACGCGGACGCGGTCGTGGTGGTGTTAGTGTACCCTCTGGTGCTGGGAGAGGACGTGGCCATTCTGCCACAGCCACACGTCCTAGTGAACCAACTACCTCAGGTTCCAGTACCCGCCAGAATTTACAGCGATATTTGGTGGGGCCCAATGCCGTTCTAAGGATGGTAAGGCCTGAGCAGGTACAGGCGCTAGTCAATTGGGTGGCCGACAGTGGATCCAGCATGTTCACAACATTATCTCCCACCCAGTCTTCTGCAGAAAGCGCACAGGTGGCACCTGAAAACCAAGCCCATCAGTCTGTCACATCACCCCCATGCATATCAGGGAAACTGTCAGAGCCTCAAGTTATGCAGCAGTCTCTTATGCTGTTTGAAGACTCTGCTGGCATGGTTTCCCAAGGAAATCCACCTAGCCCTTCCCCAGTGGTGGAAGACATAGAATGCACTGATGCACAACCACTGATGTTTCCTGATGATGAGGACATGGGAATACCACCTCATCGGAGTCCGCACGTCTCTGATGATGACGAAACACAGGTGCCAACTGCTGCATCTTTCTGCAGTGTGCAGACCGAACAGGAGGTCAGGGAGGAAGACTGTGTGGAAGACGATGCAGGGGACGATGAGGTCCTAGACCCCACATGGAATGAAGGTCGTGCCACTGACTTTCATAGTTCAGAGGAAGAGGCAGTGGTGAGACCGAGCCAACAGCGTAGCAAAAGAGGGAGCAGGGGGCAAAAGCAGAACAGCCGCCGCCAAGAGAGTTCGCCTGATACTGGCCACCGCCACCAGGGACCGAGCACCCCAAAGGCAGCTTCAAGGAGTTGCCTGGCATGGCACTTCTTTAAACAATGTGCTGACGACAAGACCCGAGTGGTTTGCACGCTGTGCCATCAGATCCTGAAGCGAGGCATTAACATTCTGAACCTTAGCACAACCTGCATGACCAGGCATCTACATGCAAAGCATGAACTGCAGTGGAGTAAACACCTTAAAAGCAAGGAACTCACTCAGGCTCCCCTGCTCCCTCTTCTGCTGCTGCCTCGGCCTCTTCCTCAGCCTCGGGAGGAATGTTGGCACCTGCCGCCCACCAAACAGAGGATGTGCCACCGACACCACCACCTGCGTCACCAAGCATCTCCACCATGTCACACGGCAGCGTTCAGCTCTCCATCTCACAAACCTTGGAGAGAAAGCGTAAATTCCCACCTAGCCACCCTCGAGCCCTGGGCCTGAATGCCAGCATTTCTAAACTACTGGCCTTTGAAATGCTGTCATTCAGGCTGGTGGACACAGACAGCTTCAAACAGCTGATGTCCATGGCTGTCCCACAGTATGTTGTCCCCAGCCGCCACTACTTCTCCAAGACAGCCGTGCCTTCCCTGCACAACCAAGTATCCGATAAAATCAAGTGTGCACTGCGCAACGCCACTCTGTGGCAAGGTCCACCTAACCACAGATACGTGGACCAGTAAGCACGGCCAGGGACGCTATATCTCCCTAACTGCACACTGGGTAAATGTAGTGGCGGCTGGGCCCCAGGCGGAGAGTTCCTTGGCGCACGTCCTTCCGCCGCCAAGGATCACAGGGCATCATTCTTTGCCTCCTGTAGCCTCCTCCTCCTACTCGGCTTCCTCCTCCTCTGCTTCCACCAGCTCATCCAGTCAGCCACACACCTTCACCACCAACTTCAGCACAGCCCGGGTAAACGTCAGCAGGCCATTCTGAAACTCATATGTTTGGGGGACAGGCCCCACACCGCGCAGGAGTTGTGGCGGGGTATTGAACAACAGACCGACCAGTGGTTGCTGCCGGTGGGCCTCAAGCCCGGCCTGGTGGTGTGCGATAATGGGCGAAATCTCGTGGCAGCTCTGGGACTAGCCGGTTTGACGCACATCCCTTGCCTGGCGCATGTGCTGAATTTGGTGGTGCAGAAGTTCATTCACAACTACCCCAACATGTCAGAGCTGCTGCATAAAGTGAGGGCCGTCTGTGCGCGCTCCGGCGTTCACATCCTGCCGCTGCTCGCCTGTCTGCGCTACAGCATAACTCGGCCTTCCCGCTCACCGCCGCATATGCGACGTGCCCACCAGGTGGAACTCCACCTTGCACATGCTGGAGAGACTGTGCGAGCAGCAGCAGGCCATAGTGGAGTTTCAGCTGCAGCACGCACGCGTCAGTCGCACTGCGGAACAGCACCACTTCACCACCAATGATTGGGCCTCCATGCGAGACCTGTGTGCCCTGTTGCGCTGTTTCGAGTACTCCACCAACATGGCCAGTGGCGATGACACCGTTATCAGCGTTACAATACCACTTCTATGTCTCCTTGAGAAAACGCTTAGGGCGATGATGGAAGAGGAGGTGGCCCAGGAGGAGGAGGAGGAGGATGAGGGGTCATTTTTAGCACTTTCAGGCCAGTCTGTTAGAAGTGGCTCAGAGGAGGTTTTGCAACAGCAGAGGCCAGGTACAAATGTGGCCAGCCAGGGCCCACTACTGGAGGACGAGGAGGATGAGGAGGAGGAGGTGGAGGAGGATGAGGATGAAGCAGGTTCACAGCGGGGTGGCACCCGACACAGCTCAGGCCCATCACTGGTGCGTGGCTGGGGGATACGGAGGACGATGACGATACGCCTCCCACAGAGGACAGCTTGTCCTTACCTCTGGGGAGCCTGGCACACATGAGCGACTACATGCTGCAGTGCCTGCGCAACGACAGCAGAGTTGCGCACATTTTAACGTGTGCGGACTACTGGGTTGCCACCCTGCTGGATCCCCGGTACAAAGACAATGTGCCCACCTTACTTCCTGCACTGGAGCGTGATAGGAAGATGCGCGAGTTCAAGCGCACGCTGGTAGAGGCGCTCCTGAGAGCATTCCCAAATGTCACAGGGGAACAGGTGGAAGCCCAAGGCGAAGGCAGAGGAGGAGCAAGAGGTCGCCAACGCAGCAGTGTCACGGCCAGCTCTTCTGAGGGCAGGGTTAGCATGGCAGAAATGTGGAAAAGTTTTGTCTCCACGCCACAGCTAACTGCACAACCACCTGATACAGAACGTGTTAGCAGGAGGCAGCATTTCACTAACATGGTTGAACAGTACGTCTGCACACCCCTCCACGTACTGACTGATGGTTCGGCCCCATTCAACTTCTGGGTCTCCAAATTGTCCACGTGGCCAGAGTTAGCATTTTATGCCTTGGAGGTGCTGGCCTGCCCGGCGGCCAGCGTTTTGTCTGAACGTGTATTCAGCATGGCAGGGGGCGTCATTACTGACAAACGCAGCCGCCTGTCCACAGCCAACGTGGACAAGCTGACGTTCATAAAAATGAACCAGGCATGGATCCCACAGGACCTGTGCCTCCCTTGTGCAGAATAAACATTTATAACTGCCTCCCCATCAACCATGTATTCTTGTACTCCGGGGCACTTCTTTATTGAATCCTCATTTTTTTAACTTTACCCTGATCTTGCGGTGCAACCCAAAGTTGAATGAACCTCTCCTCTGTCTGGGTGCTGGTCCGAAATAACTGAGAGTGGCCTTCTCCGTTGGTGGTTGATATGACGCATGATTCCTTGATGTGGGACCTCTCTCCTCTGTCTGGGTGCTGGTCCAAAATAAATGAGAGTGGCCTTCTCCGGTGGTGGTTGATATGACGCATGATTCCTTGATGTGGGACCCTCTCCTCTGTCTGGGTGCTGGTCCAAAATAAATGAGAGTGGCCTTCTCCAGTGGTGGTTGATATGACGCATGATTCCTTGCTGTGGGACCTGTATCCTCTGTCTGGGTGCTGGTCCAAAATAAATGAGAGTGGCCTTCTCCGTTGGTGGTTGATATGACGCATGATTCCTTGCTGTGGGACCTGTATCCTCTGTCTGGGTGCTGGTCCAAAATAAATGAGAGTGGCCTTCTCCGGTGGTGGTTGATATGACGCATGATTCCTTGATGTGGGACCTCTCCTCTGTCTGGGTGCTGGTCCAAAATAAATGAGAGTGGCCTTCTCCGGTGGTGGTTGATATGACGCATGATTCCTTGATGTGGGACCTCTCTCCTCTGTCTGGGTGCTGGTCCAAAATAAATGAGAGTGGCCTTCTCCGGTGGTGGTTGATATGACGCATGATTCCTTGCTGTGGGACCTGTATCCTCTGTCTGGGTGCTGGTCCAAAATAAATGAGAGTGGCCTTCTCCGGTGGTGGTTGATATGACGCATGATTCCTTGATGTGGGACCTCTCTCTCTGTCTGGGTGCTGGTCCAAAATAAATGAGAGTGGCCTTCTCCGGTGGTGGTTGATATGACGCATGATTCCTTGCTGTGGGACCTGTATCCTCTGTCTGGGTGCTGGTCCAAAATATTTGAGAGTGGCCTTCTCCGTTGGTGGTTGATATGACGCCTTATTCCTTGCTGTGGGACCTGTATTCTCTGTTTGGGTGCTGGTCCAAAATAAATGAGAGTGGCCTTCTCCATTGGTGGTTGATATGACGCATGATTCCTTGCTGTGGGACCTGTATCCTCTGTCTGGGTGCTGGTCCAAAATAAATGAGAGTGGAATTCTCCAGTGGTGGTTGATATGACGCATGATTCCTTGATGTGGGACCTCTCTCCTCATGAGAGTCTACATATCTATACACATATGTACACATTAACGGGGTTGTCCAGCAGGGCAAATGCTGAGCAGGCATTTCCTGTCCTATCTGATTGATGAGACAGGACCAAGAAATATAGACTGGTAGTGACCCAGTAAACACTGGATCAGGACCACTGGGGATCAGTTACATAGTTACATAGTTGAAACGATTGAAAAAAGACGTAAGTCCATCAAGTTCAACCAAGAGATAGGTGGGGACACAAATCACAGAAGGAAGTGAGACTCAGATTTCTACACGTTTTCATAAGCATTAATGTTGTTTACTTTTAAGAATTCATCTAAACCCCTTTTTAAAACTGTCCACTGTTCCTGCTGTGACCACATCCTGAGGAAGTCTATCCCACACATTCACAGTACTTATAGTAAAAAAGATTTGATGCTTCTGGAAACTGAACTTTTTCTTCTCCAGTCAGAGGCAGTGCCCCCTTGTCTTTTGAGGGCAATTTACATGGAACAGTTTTTCAACTTATTTTTTGTATGGCCTATTTATATATTTGTATAGGTTAATCATGGCCCCCCTTAGACGTCTCTTCTCAAGACTAAATAAATTCCATTCTTTTAATCTTTCTTCATAACTAAGACCCTCCATGCCCCTTATGAGTTTAGTCGCTTTCCTCAGTACTTTTTCCTGCTGCAGTGCATCCTTTCTATGGACTGGTACTCAGAACTGAACTGCATATTCCAGATGAGGCTGCACCAATGCTTTGTAAAGTGGTAGTATTACATCCCTGCCCCGCAAGTCCATGCCTCGTTTAATGCATGACAATATTCTGGTGGCTTTAGAAGCAGCGGATTGACATTGTATGATGTTATTTAATCTACCATCTACAAGGATACACAAATCCTTCTCTATAAGTGACTCTCCTACTGTTACATCCCCTAGGACAGGGATGGGCAAACTACACCACTCCAGCTGTTGCAAAACTACAACTCACAGCATGCAAAGACTGTTTACAGCTATCAGCCTACAGCAGGGCATAGTGGGAATTGTAGTTTTACAACAGCTGGAGAGCCGCAGTTTGCCCATCCCTGCCCTAGGACATATGAAGCACAGAGATTATTACTACCAAGTTGCATAACTTTACATTTATCCACATTGAGCCTCATTTGTGAAGTTGAGGCCCAATCTCTCAGAGTGTTCAAGTCAGCCTGTAGTTTATGGACATCTTCCATAGACTGCACAGTACTACACAGCTTAGTGTTATCTGCAAAAATAGAAATGGTGCTATTAATCCCGTCCTCGATATCATTAATAAATAAATAAATAAATAAAATAATATAGGACTCAGCACTGAACCTTGGGGTACACCACTTATAACCCGGGACCATTCTGAGTAGGAAACATTGACCACAACTCTGTGGACACAGTCCTTCAGCCAGTTTTCAATTCCGTTACAAACTATACTTTCCAAAGCTATAGACCTTGCTTTACCTATTAAACGTCGATGAGGGACAGTATCAAAAGCCTTTGCGAAATCCAGAAACACTACATCCACAGCTGCCTCTCTGTCCAGGCTACTACTCACCTTCTAAAAACATATAAACAAATCAGGTTAGTCTGACAACTTCTGTCCTTGGTAAAAGCATGTTGGTTATCACTTATAATTTTATTTACAGTCACATACTCCTGTATGTAGTCCCTTAAGAGTCCTTCAAACATGTTCCCAACAACAGAAGTTAATCTAACTGGTCTATAATTACCTGTGGAGGACGTAAATCCTTTTTTGAATATGAGCACCAAATTTCTCTTGAGCCAATCACTTGGCACTGTACCAGTACCTAGAGAATCTTTACAAATTATAAACAGGGTCACAGCAATGAATAAACTGAGCTCTTTCAGCACTTTTGGGTGTAATCCATCTGGATCCGGAGCCTTGTTCAAATTTACCTTATTTAACTTATCTTGGACCATATCTACAGTTAGCAAATTGAGTATATTACTGGATGTATTAACAACCCCAGCACCACAGATATGAGCTGCTTTCTCTTCTTTTGCATATACAGAGCTAAAAATTTTTTAGGAACTCTGCCTTTTCCTTATCTTCAGTGAGTAACCCCCCTTTACCATGATTTAGGTGACCTACCTGCTCGGACCTTGGTTTTTTAGCTTTTATATATTTAAAGAATATTGGGGGATTTGTTATGCTCTCTTTGGCCACCTGCGGTTTATTTTGTATTTTTGCTAATTTTATCTCTTTTTTACAGATTTTATTAAGCCCTTTGTAATCTTCAAACGCTACAGCTGACCCCTCAGATTTGTATTTTTTAAATGTCCTTTTTTTGTCTTTCATTGCCCTTTTTACAGTAGCTTTAAGCCGTGGGGGGGAATTTTAGCTGTTTATACTTGTTACCTAAAGGAATACATTTTTTTGTGCAATTACTCAATGTGGATTTAAAGCTCTCCCATTTATCCTGAATATTATTATGTGACAGTAGCTGCTCCCAGTCTATGCCCTGAAATGCTGCCCTTAACCCAGTGTTTCAGTGTTTTTGTTCTGCCTGACAGTGTTTGCTTCTTATAGTTTAGGGGGAATATAATTATATTTTGGTCACTATTACCACTACTATTTCCAACAAGCTCTGCATCATAGGAAATTAACAGATCATTGCCGCTAGTGGGAGCTTCTACCAATTGGCCCATAAAGTGGTCCTGTAGCAAGTGGAGAACTTTTCTCCCCTTTGCGGTTGAGGCAGAATCATGACCCCAGTCAATGTCTGGGAAGTTAAAATCTCCCATTATGACCATTGTAGCAGCCTGTGCAGCCCGCTTTATTTGGTTATACAGTTGTGTTTCTATCTCCATTGTGATCTTAGGAGGTCTATAAATTATACCAAGTATTATTTTTTCAGTGTTTATATCTAGAGATGAGTGAATTTTTCTAAAATTCAATTTGGCCAGTTCACCGAATTTTTCGGAAAAATTTGCTTCGATACGAATTTATTTGCAGCAAATCGCATTAAAAAACTGCTATTTCCGGGCTGCTGAGAGCCTTTATAGGGGTGTAGAACACTGTGCCTTGAAGTAACACGCATAGGGAGTCTGCTGTGGTAGTGAAATAATACTGTGAATCAGTTTGACATGCAGATGACAGGGGTCGCTCTTAGGATCACTGCATACTTCACTTATTTGGGCAGTCATGGGGCCAAAACTGACCAAATAACTCAAGTTTTAACTCAGCCTTACAGGTAGATGTTAGCGTCAAGAAGAAGCAAACTCCTTTTACACCCTCGTCACCTGATTCCACATAGATGTCTACAGAACCTTTTCTATTAATCGCTTATACAAGTAGAGCCCCCCTGACAGAGTGGAGAGGATGTTAGCAGTAAGTTTGTGTTGATGTCACTGATTAATTTGCCCTTCCTATGATCCATCAGGACAATATTCCACAAAAAATGTATCCAGTCTGTGGAGCATACACCTTCACTTGGTCAGCATTTGCTCAATAATCCATCAGTATTGCAAATGCCAAAAAAACATGAATGGATCTAAAACAGAGATGATACGTAAATGGAATATTTGCATGTCTTCTGTGTTTTGTACCCACTCCTGCTTTTGGCTACCAAATCATAAGTCAATTCTGATGGGACCATACGGGTCTTAAAGCTGCTACGCAGACAGGATTCATTGTGCATCTCATTTTTCATTGCTTCTGACAGATCAGAAGAAAGGTCAAATAAACGATGATGCCCGCCAGGCTGAAAGCCAAAATAGTGGACCAGTCATGAAGTGGGGAGGGTGGGAACAGCATGAGAAGTCCACAGAGTGGAACTAAGATATTGTAGTGAGGAGGAAGCAGCAAGAGGAGACCACAGAGTTGAAAAATGACAGAGTCTGGAGATGGAAGCAGTATGAGGAGACCACAGAGCGGCACAATGACTGAGTCTGGAGGTGGCGGCAGCAGCATCAGGATATGGAGGCCACAGAGAGGCACAACTACCGAGTCTGGAGGTGGCAGCAGCATTAGTAGGCCACAGAGTGACACAATAAGAGTCTGGATGTGGCAGCATCAGGAGGATGCCAGTGTCACAATGACAGAGTCTGCAGGTGGCAGCAGAATCATGAAGCCACAGAGTGGAACAATGACTGAGTCAGGAGGTGGCGGCAGCAGCATCAGGAGGAGGAGGCCACAGAGAGGCACAATGACCAAGTGTGGAGGTGGCAGAAGCATGAAAAAGCCACAGAATGAAACAATGACAGAGTCTGGAGGTGGTAGTAGAATCAGGAGACTACAGAGAGCCACAATGACAGAGTGTGGAGGTGGCAGACGCATGAGTAAGCCACAGAGTGTCACAATGACCGAGTCTGGAGGTGGCAGCAGCAGCATCAGAAGGAGACCACAGAGTGGCACAACTACCGAGTGTGGTGTTGGCAGCAGCATGAGTAGGCCACAGAGTGGCATAATGACAAAGTCTGGAGGTGGCAGCAGCATCAGGATACCACAGAGTGGCACAATGACTGAGTCAGGAGGTGGCTGCAGCAGCAGCATCAGGACGTGGCCACAGAGAGGCACAATGACCAAGTGTGGAGGTGTCAGAAGCATGAAAAAGCCACAGAATGACACAATGACAGAGTCTGGAGGTGGCAGCAGAATCAGGAGGCCACAGAGAGACACAATGACAGAGTGTGGAGGTAACATCCGCATGAGTAGGCCACAGAGTGGCACAATGACAGAGACTGGAGGTGGAAGCAGAATCAGGAGGCCACAGAGTCACACAATTATAGAGTGTGGGGGTGGCAGCCGCATGAATAAGCCACAGAGTGACGCAACTACCGAGTGTGGTGTTGGCAGCAGCATGAGTAGGCCACAGAGTGGCACAATGACAGAGTCTGGAGGTGGCAGCAGCATCAGTATACCACAGAGTGGCAAGGTGACATAGTGTGGAGATGGCGGCAGCAGCAGCAGGAGACCACAAAATGGCAAGGTGACATAGTGTGGAGATGGCGGCAGCAGCAGCATCAGTATACCACAGAGTGGAAAGGTGACATAGTGTGAAGATGGCAGCAGCATCAGGATACCACAGAGTAGCAAGGTGGCATAGTGGGGAGGTGGGAGGCAATACCAGTACCAGCTCTGATGCCACACTACTGGCCAGGCAGGACAGCATTTCCAGGGCAAACTCTGCCAGTTGCGGCCACAAATCCAGTAGTCCAGAGGATCTTCAATGTGGGCTGACAGAGTGCTGTCCAAGTATGCCACCACCTGCTAGTTCAGGTCCTGCTCCAGGTCTACCTGCTGCTGCCGCTGGTGAGTAGTGTCTTTGCTATGCGGGTGAATAAAGCTACTCATCAGTGACTGTGGATGAAGGCTGCTGCTGATGGAGCTGGTACTGCTCCTGCCACCCCCCCCCTCCCCTCTCCAGCAGCCATGGCAGTGGAACGTGAGTGCAAAGGGCCCCCTGGTAAGACCTACGAGAGGATGGACGATGGCGCAGATAGGCAGCAGCCAACTGACTACATAGGATGTCTCTGTAGTAGTTAAGTTTGTCCTCCCTCTCAGTGGATGTAAAAAAGGCTCCGCCTCTGCAGAATGGTGACATTTCGGCTGTCACTACACAAGCAAGTGAACATGCAGTGAGCCGTTTGCGCAAGTGAGTCGGAGGGACTTCCTGCCTCCATCTCCACTGCATACTCCCATGGTATGTCTTTGTCCTCTGTCTCGTCTTCCTCTCCTGTCAGCTGAGTAGAAAAACTACCCATTTCGCTACACATTGCCTGTGCTCCAATGTCCTCCTCTTCCAGTTCACCCCCACAGGGCTCATATGGCCATGAGATCTAGGCGCCACGTCTCCAGTCCCCTGACCAGCCATTGTTACCACCATCTGTTCCAGGACATGAAGCAGTGGAATGACGTCGTTCATCCCATAGTCCTGGCGACTGACAAATAATGTGGCCTATTCAAAGGGCCTGAGCAAACGGCAGGTGTCACGCCTGAGCTGCCACTGGCTGACATCGAAGTTACACAGGGGAGTACTCCTATTCGCTTGCATCATCAAGAAATCATTGATGGCCTTTCTCTGTTCGTATAGTGGGTCCAACATATGGAGGGTGGAATTCCAACAAGTGGAAACGTCGCATATCAGCCTATGTTGGGGAATGCCATTCTGCTGCTGCAACTTAAGGAGCATGTGCTTTGCGGTGTACGAGTGGCTGAAGTGCATGCAAATTTTCCTGCCCAATGTTAGGATGTCTTGCAGATGGGTGGAAGACTTCAGGAACCGCTTGACAACCAAATTTAACACAGGACGCATGGCTCAGCCTTCCTTGACGCAGCGCCGACACAATGTTCTTCCCGTTGTCGGACTCCATGGTTCTGATTTTTAGTTGTCGCAGAGAAAGCCAGGATTCGATTTCTTGATGAATAACATGGAGCAGTTCCTCCCCTATGTGACTCCATTCGCCAAGGCAAACGAGGTGCAGAACAGCGTGACACCGTCGTGCCCTGCACATGTGGTATGCTGGAGGGGCACTGTGACTTGTCCCTGCAGTGGAGGCTGAGGACATGGGGGAGGATGAGGAGGCAGAGGCGGACATTGTCGCTGGACCAACAGCGTGAGAACGTGGAGGCGGAAGCAGAGTGACCTAGCCAAGTTGCTGGTGTGGCTCTGTAGGATCTAGTGGGCCGTAAAAGACATGTACTGTCCCCGATCGTAGTTACAGCTCCACATGTCTGCACTGCTATGCACTTTGGCAGACACCGACAGGCTCAAGGACTGGCCCCCCTTCTGTTCTACATATTTGTGCAGGGCTGGTACGGCCTTTTTCAGGAAAGTTTTCTGAAAGATGCAGTGTACACCACTTGGAAGGGGAGGGACTGCAGCACCAGCAAGTTGGACAGGAGCACGTTCAGCTTCTGCGCCGTTGGATGAGTGCACGCATACTGCTGTCTCTTGGCAATCACTTAGGATGATCGACTGCTGACGGAACGACTGACGAGGAGGAGGAGGTGGAGCAGGAGCATCTGGACTAGCAAAAGATGGGAATGACAGACAGTGATGAGTGGCAGGGGCAGTATTCGAATTTACAATATTTAGCGAATATTTGGGCGAATATTCATCATATATTTGCGAATTCGAGAATTTGTGATCTCCAGTCATTATTTTTGTGGTTGCGAAAATCAGTAATCCGAAAATTCGCAATCAAACACTACTCCTAAAGTCAAAGATATTGCAGCCTTCTCATTGGCCCACAAGCAAGAAGCAGTGAGGGATCATAAGTACTGATGAAAAAAAATCTAGAATATTCGCAATTACGAAGATATAGCACTATATTTAATATAATCGCGAATTCTCAGAGTGCTAATATTCGTGATAAAAATTTGCAATTAGAATATCCGCGATCAACATTAATGACAGACAGCTCCCTTCGGTTAAGGTGGTGGAGCCTTGACTGCCTGAAATGCGGTGCGTGCCACAGGTTGGTGCAGCGGTTGCTGCGGCAGGCTGGACCACCACATCGGAGCCACGGTTTTCCAAGGCCACTGTATGGCGACACTGCATATGTTGACGCAGGGCTGTAGTGCAAACATTGGCACCCTGGCCACACTTCACCTTCTGCCCACAGATTCGACATAAAGCCACGTTCTCATCCTCTGTTCACCTCCTCTTTCCCCCAACAGTCCGCACTGACTGACTACTACCGCCGCTGCCTTAGTGAACCCCTGCACCACTACTTCCTGGGCAGGTAGGCTTCTGCAAAGCAGGTGGTCTACCCCAGGCACGTTTGGCTCCCGATCTCCCACTGCTGCCACCCTGCTGACTCCCAGCCATGCTACCACGCTACCACCTTGCTAGCTCCACCGCTCCTCATGGGCAAGCTGCCACCCTCTTCTTCTGATGACAATGAATCCCCTTCTGCACCTGGGTCCCAAGTGTGATCGGCTTCATCACTATTGAGTAGTGTCTGCACGTCACTGATATCCTCCTCAATGGCCTCTGGGTCAGGAGCCTGACCGCTTTTAATACCACCATACATGCCACGCTCCTCATCACTACTTGCCCGCCTAGCAGAGGAAGCGGCGGATGTCTCCTCCAGATCTTGGCTGGGCAGAAGCTGCTGACTGTCCTCTAGTAGCTCTTCCTCCTTGAAAAGTGGAGCTGAGCCTACAGCATACACTACTTCTCGCGGTGAGGGAACAGAAAAGGACAGAGGCAGGTTGAGGACAGGTGAGGGCACAGGGCCTGCTCCCGGGTCATGCCAACTAAGGGTTGTGTCTGACGAACCTACCGACTGTTGGCTGGGGGTGTCTGATGTCACTTGGGATGAAGTGGATGACAGAGTTAACCAATCAAGGACCGCTGGGTTGCTGGTCAAGACATGACCGTTAGATGACACTGGCAGCTCAGGCCTCTCGCTCCGACTCCGGCTGCCAGCGCCCCTTACTCTTCTGTGACCTCTGCCTGCGCAACAAACATTTAGGCCTCTGCCACTCCTCTGTGCATGGCCTGGCACTTGTCCGTCAGGCATACATTTAACTGAACACAATAAATTAAAAACAAATTAAAACACCCCTGAAAGCAACAAATATATTTTTCCTTTTGTACTGAAACATGCCACTAAACCCTTTCCCCACAAATAACGGCAACAGTGAACAGCGCATATATTTTTCTTGTAGTACAGAAATACATCACTTAACGCTTTTAACCCCAACTAACTGCAGAAGTGAACTGCGTATATATTTTGCTTTTTGTAATGTAATAGGCCACTAAACGCTTTTACCACAAATAACGGCAACAGTGAATTGCGCATATATTTTTCTTGTAGTACAGAAATACATCACTTAACGCTTTTAACCCCAAATAACTGCAGAAGTGACCTGCGTTTATATTTTTCTTTTGTTATGAAATAGGCTACTAAATGCTTTTACCGCAAATATCGGCAACAGTGAACTGCGTATATATTTTTCTTGTAGTACAGAAATACTTCACTAAATGCTCTAAGCACATATAGCTGCATAAGTGAACTGCAGATATATTTTTCTTTTTGTTATGAAATAGGCCACTAAACGTTTTTACCGCAAATAACGGCAACAGTGAACTATGTATATATTTTTCTTGTAGGACAGAAATATGTCACCAAACACTCTCAGCACATATAGCTGCAGAAGTGAACTGCGCATATATTTTTCTTTTTGTAATGAAATAGGCCACTATACGCATTTATCGCAAATAACGGCAACGCTGAACTGCGTATATATTTTTCTTGTAGTACAGAAATACGTCACTAAATGCTTTTAACCCCAAATAACTGCAGAAGTGAACTGCATATATATTTTTCTTTTTGTAATGAAATAGGCCACTAAACCCTTTTACTGCAAATAACGGCAATAGTGAATTGCATATATTTTTCTTGTAGTACAGAAATACGTCACTAAACGCTTTCACCACAATTAACTGCAGAAGTGAACTGAGTACATATTTTTCTTTTTCCACTGATATAAGACACTAAAAGGCTTTTCAACATAGCACTTGCCCCCTGAGAACAAATTGCTGGAATGACAGAGCTGTATAATGGCTATTTGGATCCCCAAATTATCTTTCCCTGCACTTGTAAATTGCTTTTCTAGCACTGTTGCTAGCGCCTTCTGACGTTTCTCCCTACACTAAGATGCTGTGAAAAGATTCCTCCCTATTCTTTCCTTGCATTTATAAATCGTTTTTTTCAGGTTTTATTTCACAATTAGCTTTTTCCAATTGCTGTCCCTAGCACCTTCTCATGTCTGTCCCTGCACTCAGAATGCTGGAAAATGGTAGAATCTAAAATGGCTGCCGTATTTATAGGGCTGTGACATCACAGGGCTGGCTGCTGATTGGTTGCATGCATGCATGTCAATCTGGGTGATCCCACCTTCCCAGTGTTCCTTGCTTCATGTCCTCAGTCCTCACACGTTTAGTCGCCATTTTAGGAAAAATTGCGATATGTTACCACTAGTGATGATCGAGCATGTTCGACCGAATACCGGTTCAGCTCAAGCATTGCTGTGCTCGGCATATGGTGGTACTCGGCCGAATACCACATTTGCTCGAGTGCCATTCTAGAGTCTCCGTCCCGCATGTTTCGCGGGTTGTAAGCAGCCAATGAAGGTGCAGGTAAGTACTGCTCTCACTGTAATGCCAGATGTTGGCTGCTGGCATTACAGTGATTGGCTGGCCGGAAAGCGTCATTGGGTTCTATATAGCACCCTATGACACATGTTTGGCTCAGACTTAGACAGGTAGAGCAAAGCATAGGAAGGGTGTAGGAGTAGGGAGTTTAACAGATTTTATCAGAATCAAGATTGCGTTTTAGACCTGCATTCAATTTAACTCTTGCAGTCTCAGGGACATTGCTTCTGAAGGGTCAGATAGAGCAGGGAGAGAAAGTTGCTGTTTTTACTACCAAAAGCTTTTCAAAGACCCCACAATGCCTTTTAATAACTACTGGGTGTGTTTCACAGCAGAGAGATATTTTTATTTTGTACCTATTACTAACATATAGTGTACATCATCCGCAGACTGTGTCTTTAATAATCTGGCTCACTTCTAGTGACCATAGCGTGTGGCATTTTGTAAAAATACAGTACTACATCAGCAAAAAGTGTCTGTAGCGCAAATTCCATTAATCTGGGTCTGATAGTGTCCATATTCTGTGAATTTATGCGAAATATACTGTCCCCAAACAGTTCCTGTATTTCAAATTACAATAATCTGGGCATAATATACTGTCCATATTCTGGGGGTTTATGGGACATATACTGACCGTCATCCGAAAACAATTTCTGTATTTAAAATTACATTGATCTGGGCATATTATAGTGTCTATTCTGTGCGTTTATGTGACATATACCGTCCAGCATACAAAAAAAGTGTCTCATGTGCAAATCTAAATAATCTGGGACTAATCTAGTGTCCACAGTGTGTGCCTCTCTGTGTCAAATACTGTACCACATGTGAAAACAGTGTATTTTGGGGAAATATAAATTATTTGTGCAACATTTAGTGTCCATAGCGTGTGTCTCTCTGTGTCAAATACTGTAACACCATTGAAAACAGTGTATTTTGCGGAAATATAAATTATTTGTGCAACATTTAGTGTCCACAGCGTGTTCCTCTCCGTGTCAAATACTGTACCACATGTGAAAAGAGTGTATTTTGGGGAAATGTAAATTATTTGTGCAACATCTACTGTGTGTGCATTCCATAGATATTACTGACATATACCGTACTTCATCCAAAAATGGTGTACACTACTCTGTGACATCATCAGGGCTACATCTCCTGTGTAAAATGTGCGCATCCCAAATACCTGTTTTATTTTATTGGCGCATACACTTACAAATCCTATGCTACTGTACGTGTGACATACTTTTAAGCATATATAACATTTAATATTAAGAATGCGGCCAATAAGGGACATGCAAGTGGCCGTGATGCTGATGGTGCACGCAGAGGCCGCGGCCCTGGGCGCAATGAAACTGAGTAAAAGAATGTAGCTGAGAGCCACCAGGTGCACTAACCATCTAAAACAGGGATGTCGATGGCGAACCTTTTAGAGACTGAGTGCCGAAACTCCAACCCAAAACCCACTTATTTATCGCAAAGTGCCCACATGGTCATTTACCCTAAATACAACAGTCCAATATAGTATATCTTCCATGTTCCTTATCATTTAGCTAAAGCTGTAGAGTGCCAGTTCGTGCCACGTATCCTGTTTGGACACCCAGTAGTTGTAAGGCACAGAGGGATCACTGAGGACGCTGACATGGTCTGCTATGTACTCCTTCACCAGCTTCCATATTTTTTTTTATCCTTGGGGCACTAGGCCTCACATCAATGTGAGGGTGCTGGCGAGGTGTCATGAAACTGTCCCAGGCCTTAGAGTGTTGTCCGGCCTCTGTTGGAACTGGTGTGTGTTCCCCTCATCTTCCCTCCAAGGAACTACGTACTCTGCCGCCAGCGTTGTCAGATGGAAATTTTTTGACCAATTTTTAAAGAAAGACCTTCTGGTATTGCACCATTTTGCTAGTCCTCTCCACTACAGGAATTAGAGATGAGAAGTTCTCTGTGTAGCGGGGGTCGAGAAGGGTGAACTGAACAACCAGTAATCGCTGTTGTTCAAAATGCGTAGCATGCGAGGGTCACAGGAAAGGCAGCATAACATAAAGTCAGCCGGGTGTGTCAGAGTCCGAACAGACAAGACTTTGCTGTCCTCATCAGGAGGATGACTCTCAATCTCCTTATCCTCTTCCTCCTCTCCTGCCCATCTATGCAGAACAGATGGAATAAACCTTCTATGGTTACTACCCTCTGTAGCGGAGGCAACCATCTCTTGCTCCTCCTCCTCATCATCATCATCAGCATCACCCAATTCACACTGACAAGACGAACTCAGGTTGGTCTGGCTATCACCCTGTGTAATGTTTTCCCCCCAGGCCCACCTCTTCCACATGTAAAGCGTCCGCCTTCATTGTTAGCAGCCAGCGTTTCAGTAGACACAGAAGTGGGATGGTTAGGCTGATAATAGGGGCATCAACACTCACCATCTGTGTTTATCCTTCAAAGTTGCGTAAAACCTCATAGAGATCAGACATGCTAGACCATGTTGCAGCTGGTATTCCACTACTGCCTTCTACTGCTCACAAAGCATGGCCAACATGTGTAATGTGGAATTCCAGCGCGTGCTCACATCGCACAACAGTCGGTTAGCTGGCAAATACAATCGCTGCAGCAGCATTGCCAGACCGTCGTCAGCTTTAGATGACTTTCTGAAATGGGCACACACGGCGCACCTTCACTAGTAGCTCAGGCAAATTGGGGTAGGTTTGGAGAAAGTTGAGAACACGTGGGCTAGACATGGTATGGCCGGATCCCGGACATTAAGGAGGGATGCACATGGCTATATCAACATTTGTACCCTTTGAAAGTTTGACTTCTTCACTGGGCAGAGGTTGTTTTCTGCCCAGTGATTATTTTTCTATTATTAGGACAGGTTTTTGAGGGACAATTTCCACATTTTGCTGTGGTCACTGGGCAGAGTTGTCATTCTGCCCGGTGAGGACCATGCTTGCCTGAGGGCTGGCCCTGTTATGTTCCAGTGTTTGAGTTGTTATTGTTATGGTTTGAGTTTGATTTTATGACTACGCTGTAAAATATGTTATGGTTACTTGGTTATTTATGAGTTCTTAAACAGGCCATGCCATTAGTTTACCTCCACCCTCGTGTGTTATGTTTTTATATATATTAATGTATAAGTTTGGGATGTTTGTTGTGCATGGTACATATATGCTGTATGATTGCCATGTGTGTGAGCTTGCCGAGCTACAAAGCTGCCAACAAGTTATGGCCATTATCAGACACAACCAACCTGGTCCCTTATACCCTGCCACAGCTCTGCTTGTCATCTAAGCAAATGAGTTTCAGCACGGCTTGTTGCCACTTCCCCACTGCCGTGCTACACTGCTTCCAGCTACTGACTGATGGTTGACTGCTGCTGCAAGATGAGAATTCTGAGTTTGCAGTGGAGGAGGAGGTGGAGGAGGAGAAGTGGGGGGGGGGGGTTTGCAGCCACTAATGTAGTTGGTGGGGGAAATCCTGATGGAAGTAGGGCCCACAATCCTTGGCATCGGTAGCACCTGTGCCATCCCAGGTTACAACTCGCTACCGGCCTCCACAAGATTCACCCAGTGTGCCGCCACAGGAATGTAGCTTCCCTGGCCAAAAGCACTTGTCAATTTCTCTGTCGTTAAATGGACCTTAACAATAACTGCGTTGGTCAGGGCGCGTGTGATGTTACGTGACATATTTTCCGGTGTAATGCGGTGACGGCACACAGAGAAGAATAGTGGCGGCTGGGGACTGAGTAACGAAGGATGGGGAAAGCCTCGGTGTCCACAGGCCTAAAAGGCAACATTTCCAGGGCCATAAATTGTGAAAAGTGTGTATTTAGTGCTATGGCCTGTGGGTGGGTGGCTGGGTATTTGCGCTTACGTTCAAAAGCCTGAGGTAAGGACAACTGTACGCTGTGCTTGGACACACAAGTGGGTGTGCTAGCTGATGGTGCTTGCGAAGGCCCAGCTGCAGGGCGGGAGTCATCCAGGTTTACGTTTAGGACAGAGGATTGGCCAGCACGTAACACAGGGGAGTAAGAGAAGGCAGTGGTGTCATCCACAGACACTGATTGTGGACCCAGGGGTTCGTGGCCACCTGTTAGGGTGCTTTGATTCCATGTGGCGGATCATGCCGGTGGTGGTGAGGTTGTTAGTGTTCACAACCCCTAATCACTTTGCCTCCAGTTTATTGTCTTCCCCCATTATGTTCCCGGGTTTGAATTTTTATTGTTATGGTTTGATGTAAGATATGGTTATTTGTTTATTTATGAGTTCTTATTTTGGTATAGCACAGTTACAGTTAGCAAATTACAATTCTTTTATCGTCCCCTACTTTCCTCAAAAAAGCGCCAGTCTGACGAACAGCTATCTCTTGGCAAGAGAGATTTCAAAACCATAACCATAGCAAAAGCAGGTGCACTCTGCAGCAATACTAAACCCTCACGCTGATAAAATTGAGGGGTTAGTTTCGACATATCCTACTAGGAGGACATGTCTTAAGCTCGGACACCATGGCAAGGTCCCTCAAGTAGCCCGAGGCCCTACCACTCAACCTACCTGAGCCGTATGGGCGATACCAGGAGCCGTTGGGCATTACGGGAGCGTAAGGTCTGACTCACCGACAGCTCACCAGTGACCTCCAGCATGTAACCATGCTTGCAATGGGAGGTGGGAGGTGCCTGTGAGCCCCACCCGAGACCGGCTGATATGGCCCAGAGCCTCTTTGACCTGGGGTGCACTACTTTGATCTGTGATGCGGACCAAGCATGCCCATTGAAGTCTGTGGGTCTATGAAAATCACTGACACACATCCGCGCTGTGTCCGTGTTGTGTCCATTTTTCCCTGAAGATTAATAGGAGATTCTTTGGAAACTAATTTTCAGGTGAGCAAGGTCAGTGAATTACTGATGACACCCGGATGGTAAAAAAGGACACACAGACCAAACGCGGATCTTTCACAGACAGCTTGATGGATAAAACACATAAGCTTTTTTCATGGACGTGCCACTGACACGGAAATGTGAACGAGGCCTAATACAGAAATATAATTTTTACAAGGATCTGTATCAGTATCACAGTATTAATGTCCTAGTTTCTTGGATAGAAGTAGTAGTGCCCTAATTAATTTAATTTAATAATTTAATGTGTGTGTGTGTATATATATATATATATATATATATATATATATATACTACTACTTTTATCCAGATATTTAGGACACTGGTGCTATCTCCTACATACAGAATAAGCAGATGTAGACACAGATAAGCACACACAAGTACATGTACACGCAGATACTTGTTTGCTTACTGTTCTGCCCAGCAGGGTTAGAAAATAATTCTAGCTCATTATTCTGCCAGGGTCAGGCTAATTTGGAAGTGTTAAGTGGGGTTATAGCACCATCTAGCAGTGTTAAGTTATATTACACTTTGTTTTTCCTGTTACAAAGACTACAGCATTGTGGGTGGTGCACTGCATTGTGGGAGGGAAAAGCATCCTGGGAAAGTCTTCAGTCTCCAGGACACATCAGCAGAGCTGTCCTATCCATGTTTCCTTCTCAAACTCGCTATCCTTGTAAAAGCATATCTGGTGAGAGATCCACATTTGTTTCAGGGATTTTGTGTGTTGCAGAGCTTTTCAGCTAGTTGTAATTGTTATTTAGGGAGTTGTTATTACTGTTAGCTAGCCATACAATTTTATGTACAGGCAGATATTTTACCATGTGCTTCAGTGTTAATGTAATGTTATAGTACATGCTATGCTATGCTTAATACGTATACATGTTATTTGTATTCTTGTAGTTTTACCAAACAATCCTGTTTTATCAATCAATCAATTAATCGTATATAATCAACCAATCACATATGTACGACCTGTTGACCAATAAACAAGTTAGACTACAAAGGACAGTCTTCTTATTTGGAAGACAAGAATGGTTTATGCTGAATGTCAGACTGCACACTGTGTAAACGTGTATGAAGACAGAACACTTACAAGCAGCAGATTCTCCTTTGTCCTTCTTCTCCTCAGGTGTCTTCTGGTGGCCAAAGGACCTGCGATCATGTAACATGATGACATCATCAAAGGTTCTTTAGCCTACCATTACTGTATTTCAAAGGTCCTTCATACTCTGGTATATACACCTCTGCTTTGGGGACATTGTACATCACAGTTTTGTTGATTTTTTGGTGGCAATTTCTGCAAAAACTGCAGTAGAACAGAGATGTACAATAATCCCCACAGACAAAGATGTCTGCAGGGGTGTGGAGGAATTCAGGGCTGGAGGCTAAATTGCCACCCCCTGCTGTCCGAGCACAGTACCGCCAGAGGCCACCTCCTCACTTTTCCTAATTAGAGGTGTGCCCCAGTGCTGGACAATCCCTTTAATTGCATCATAATCTTTGTTGTTATAAATGCAGACACTATATCAATAAAGTCTTAAAGGTGATTTGGAATTTTCTGATAAGACTCCAAGTCAGCTCCAAATTGGCTTGTTATGCCGGGCCTTTGAAGGTCATTAATGTTTCAGAGCAAGGATTCTCTGGTACTCTGATATGCCAGTCTGACCCTGTTATATAATTCACTCTAATTCACTGGTAGCATGACAAAAAGAAAAGATTGCTGAAATTACTCAGAGAATTAGAAAATTTTTATATAATATGAGATGGGCTTTTAAAAGGTACCCTGATACATCTGATCACTATCACATTGGATTGGGCAAAATAAGTGAGCCATCTGTTGTCAACATAAGCTTATCATCATGGTGCCAAATGGGTTAAAAGCAAATATTTCTCTGCTATCTAAATAGCTGTGACATTATTTCCAAGATCTCTATGAGATATTCATTCACACAGTATATTAGCCCTAAGCTGCAGTTTATAGGTGTAGCACATATCAGCTTTACTGTTTCCACAATTAGATGTTTCTAATCTAAAATCCAATTAATTATTAAGCATCCATTAAAATTGGTGCAGATATTGTTACATGAAATGTAGTTTTATTTTATTATGGCTCCTGTACATGGAAGGTACCTTTTAAAACCATCATGCTAAAACTGATTTATCATTTTATTAAGTCTATTATAATTTATTCTGTTTTGAATGTTTGCTAGAAATTGCTTTGTTTGAACCACTTATTTATATGGAATAGTTCTGACTGGTATGGATTCTAGAATACAGTATATACTAGATATTCATTACAAACATTGTTAAGCCTCTAACATAACAATTAGAGATCAGCAAAGTTTTTAAAAATTTGATTTGGCCAATTCGCCGAACTTCGCCAAGAAACTCTATTAGTTATAAATTAATTCATCGTGAATTGCGATAAATCAGGCATTTCCATGCCACTCTGCCTAATCATATTCATTCCAGCTGGTAGACCAATCTCACTGTGAAGGCTTGGAAGTTAAACTGTAGGGAGAGTGTATTGCTGTGTGCATTAGGTACTACTGCACCTACATTCATAATAAATCTGTTTTGTAGGTACTGTGCCATCAGTGTTACAGGTGTCATTTATCATCGTCTACATCGCTGTGCACTGCACCAAGATTCATAGCTAATCCATTCTGTTAAACAAAACAAAAAAGCATACAGCATCCTTCAGTAGCATCCTTCAGTAAAGATAAAAACACGTGCACGGCCCTGCAGGATTTGTGTCCAAATAGCTTCTTAGTGGAACCAAATAAAGAAATAGAGATTATGCCAATAAAGTAGTGAAGGAAAAAAAAAAAAATAATGCATGTTATGGCAGTCCAAACACATGCTTTTTAAACCCTTCTTTTAGCTGCAGTTTTACTGTGCGTCAGTATTACAGGTTACTGTTACCGTCATGTCTAATTTATTGCCTTGGACACAATCGTGCAGTGCCCCAGGCTTCAAATAGTAGCCCCATAACAAAGTGGGAAGGGTGGCAGCAGTGGCAGTAACAGTGACAATAGTGGCCCCATAACAGAATGGAGATTGGGGTCAATATAAGTGGCAATAACACGGACAATAGTGGACCCATAAAGTTCAGTAGATATTACTGCATGGCGCAATGACCCTCAACGAGGATGTGTACAGGATATTCTTTTTTTGGTACAGTATCTTAAAGCAACATATACAACATGTTTCGGGGATACTAGCTTCCCCTTCGCAGGTAAAAATTGCTTATACAAACATACAGCTCACATAAGGCCTTTTTTTATATTTAAAAAAGGTGCCAATAAGGAGCACACTAATTGAGGGCTGTCCCAAATTGTCAAAAGTACACCCATCATTTGCATATGTATAAATGCTAATACTTTGATCTTAAGTAAAATATCCATGTAAAACAAAGAAGGCTCCATTAAAACGCACAACATGATTGCATAAATAAATAAAATAAAAGTACTTTAGATCAGTGATAGCTCTCTTAGGGACCGAGATCATTACGAGCGGTAGCCTATAATATTCATGGAGAGGATCACATGGTCACAGCTGCGGTCACGTCGGTGAGTGTTGTTGGCAACCACAATCCTTATAAAGGAATGTTGTTGCCCTTGAGGTCAAGTGATAGGGACCTGATATGTGACTGAGTTCAAGGAGTCATATGATCGCATGGGAAGTCACGTGAGCGAACCTGTCAGAAGGACAGCAGTTCAGTTAAGACAGATAGTTATGATGAGTAGAACTATTCCTGATTTCTACTATTCATGATTTTGGTCTATATTTCACCTTTGAGGCAGAAGCAAAATAAAATATATTTATACATGTGGATTATAAAATCACATGTATAAAAATAAATAAATGAAATATAAATATAAGTGGATAAGATAATTATTTACCACCTAGATTAAGGGGCATACAGAAACATACAAAATATAATGTAAAATATACTTCTATTGGTAAGCACACTTGCATACAGGAATCGCTGTTATTAATTTATATAATATTCTGGTTATTAACCATATAGATATTTATTAATTAAAAATTATATAAAAAGGAGAAAACTCATACATTAAATACAGTATATTGTCACCATCAAATATGTAATCCCTAAATTATATATCTAATATATAAAGCTGAGTGTATGTGTGTATGTATGTGTGTATGTCCACTAAAGAAATCTGTTACAATCACAAAATTTGGCACACATGTACATCAGGTGTCCGGGAAGGTTTTAGACCAGGTCTCAGCTCTCTGGGACCCACCGTTCCTGATATATTCCCAAAAAATGCATTAGCCAATAGAAGCCTGGTCACATGACCCTTATCAGCCAATAGAAGCTCGCTGGCAGTTCGTCTCCACACAGACAGTTTTACTCCAGGTAACCATAACAACCCAGCCATGTTTCCTCACTGTTGTAGATGAGCTTTAAAGGAAATCTGTCACCAGGATAATCACTAGTGAAGTAAAGCCATGGCCTAATAGCACTTAGTACCTTATTTCCTGATGTTTCCATAACAACTGTGTGGATGACACTGTTTTTTTGTTTTTTTTTAAATAAAGTTTTTATTTTAATCATCTCAAAAAAGAAAATACAATTTTATGGAAAAAAAAAGTAGAGCGCCTTTAATCTCACGAGCTTCCTCCCCCATAGTAAATCGTTAATCATCCGCTCTATCTATCTAAAATACTTATCTTCAATCCATACAGGCGAATTGCGAAGAACGTAAAGAACCTGGGGCAACACCACCATTTTTATTAACGAAATTCTGTCCGCTCTTGCGGGCAGAATTTTATGCCATATCTTAATTTTAAATCTCAATTTTGACAATAACGGGATCAAATTGAGTTGTAAATAATCTTGAATTTTGGAGAAAACATTTATCCCCAGGTACTTTATTGAATCAGAGATCAATAACTGATTAGCAAAATTTTCCATTGATCCTCGCAATTCATCTATAGGGAGAAGAGCTATCTCCCAGTTAACCTCCAAGCCCGAAGAGTCAGAAAATAAGTTAACCAACTCCATTATTCGAGGAAGTGTATTTTCTGTTTGATGGATAAAAAACAAAATATCGTCTGCATAGAGGGATATACGGTTCTGCTTCGCCATTACACCAAAACCAGCCACTCTCAAATCCTGCCTTATACTAGCTGCGAGAGGTTCAATATAAATATTAAATAAAAGAGGGGAAAGGGGACAGCCTTGACGGGTGCCTCTTCCTAATACAAACTCTCTGTCAACATATCATTAATCCTGATCCTGGCAGCTGGAGATTTATATAACAGCTGAACCATCGCCATAAATTTGGGGCCAAAGACCATTTTTTTCATCACCTCCCAGAGAAACACCCACTCGACCTTGTAGAACGCCTTATATGGCATCCAGCGACAGGATGGAGCGGGCGTCGCTCCCAGGAGACTGAATGTTAGTGAAAAACCTATGCAAATTATGATGGTTGCCCTTTTTGGCATAAAGCCATTTTGATCTGGGTGGACGACAGAAGACATAACCCGAGAAAGCCTCTTAGCCAAGACTTATGATAGTTGCTTGACATCCGTATTTAATAAGGAGATTGGTCTATAAGAGCTCAAATCCATCAGATCTTTATCTTTTTGGGGAATTAGAACTATCAAAGCTTCCATCATGGACTGTGGTAAACCCCCTCTCTAAAGTGCTTGAGAAAACACCTCTAATAAATGAGGAAGGATGACATAACTATACTTACGATAAAATTCATACAGAAGACCATCTGACCCTGGCGATGAGTTCCCAGAGATACACCTCAAGGCCTCCTGGATCTCCAAAAGAGACAGTTTTCTTTCCCCAAAAATTTTTTGAACTTCCGTTAACATCGGAAGAGAAATTTTCTCCAGGAACTGCCTCGCCAGGTCAGGTGGCAAACCGGGTGAAGCTCTATATATCAGGGAAAAATATTGCAGAAAGTTATCTCAAATTCCCTCTGTCTGATATAATTACACCGTCTAGATTACGAATCGAGGTAATAGCTTTCCTTTTCTTGTCCTGTTGTGAAATTATTCTAGCTAGGAGCTTACCAGGGCGTCCGGACTCTGAAAAGTACTTTTGTCCCTTAAAAAATAATCTATGGTTTGCTTTCTCAATTACATATTCCTCCAGAGAACAGCTAGCCTTCTGCATCTCTTCCTTATTATATTCAGTAGGTTGATTAATAAAACGCTCCATTGTGGATGCTACAGTCTTAACCAATTCCTCCTCTTTTTTCCTAGATGTTCTTTTCACAGCGGTAATATCGCTTATGAGAACCCCCCCCCTCAGATATGCTTTCAGAGCGTCCCAAACTACGTTGATGTTAGCAGAGGGGAGATTCACATCCCAAAAAGAGGATATAAGTAATTTAGTGGACTGGTGATTATCCATAATGGTAAGCCAATATGGATTGAGCTTAAAACCAAGCCCCCTAGAGTGAGCTGTTCAAAAGGACACGCCCCAGATCAGGTTAGGCCATGCCCCCTCTCACTCAGCCAAACAGGGATTGAAAAAAATAAGTTAAAAATCAACTTCTAGCTCCCACTAAGCCACACCCTGATCCAGTTAGGCCACGCCCCATCACACTCTTCAGCCAAAAGGGATTAAAAAAATTAAGTTGAAACTCAACTTCTCGGTCCTGCTAAGCCACAACCCTGACCTGGGTAGACCACGCCCCCTACACAGCCAACGGAAGTTAAAAATCAACCTATGTCAGCTGCAGGGGTGGGAGTGAGGGTGACTTTTTTCTTGCAGCTTACGCTCAGACAGCACAGTACTGCTTTCTGAGAGTGAGCTGTTTAAAAGGACATCCCTGTGTCCATCTAGGCCCTGCGCCAGACAGAGGACATGGAGTCTGAAAGCCGGGCTATCCGACCTAAAACTGGACCTCTGGCCATCCTAGGGACAGGTTGCTGGGTAGGTCACAGTTAAGGGTATGGTCCGCTATGGAGGTCAGTGTTAAGGGGCAGATTGCAGTTAAGGGGGGTGGCCCCTGTTGAGGTCACTGTGAAACTCACTGTTAAAGGGGAAGGCTGCTGTAAAAATCAAAGTTAAGGGGGTGGGCTGCTGTGGAGCAGTTTTAGGGTGACTGTGAAGCGGTTGGGGGCTGTGGAGGTCACTGTTAAGGGGCGGGGTGCTGCAGATGTCACTGTTATAGTGGATACTGTTGATATCTTTTAACGACACACACAAACGTTAATTAAATGAAATAGATTAAATATACCCGGGCGAAACTGGGTCCTTCAGTTAATATATATAAATTTCCAAAACCCACTTTTTAAGGACCAGTTCAGGTCTGAAGTCACTTTGTGGGGCTTGCATAATAGAAACCACCCAAAAATTTCCCCATTTTAGAAACTACACCCCTCAAGGTATTCAAAACTGAATTTACAAACTTTGTTAACCCTCTAGGTCTACCACAAGAATTAATGGAAAATGGAGATGAAATTTCAGAATTTCACTTTTTTGGCAGATTTTACATTTTAATCAATTTTTTAGATGCCATGTCCCATTTGAAGCCCCCCTGATGCACCCCTACATTAGAAACTCAAAAAAGTGACCACATTTTGGAAACTAGGGGAAAAGGTGCCAGTTTTATTTGTACTATTTTGAGGTACATATGATTTTTAATTGCTTTATATTATGTTTTTTGTGAGGTAAGGTAACCAAAAAAATGATGTTTTGGCAACTTTTATTTTTTACCACATTCATCTGACAGGGTAGATCATGTGCTATTTTTATAGAGCAGGTTTTTACGGACGCAATGATATCAAATATGTGTACTTTCTATGTTTGTTTGTTTCAGTTTTGTATAATAAGACATTTTTGGAAAAAAAATGTATGTTTTTGTGTCTCCATTTTCTGAACTTTTTCTGCCGATCGTTTTGTGCAGGGGCTTGTTTTTTGCAGGAAGAGTTGTCGTTTTTATTGGTACCATTTTTGGGTACATATGATTTTTTGATCATTCATTATTACACTTTATGGGGCAAGATGACCAAAAAATTTGTTGTTTTGGTGTAGTTTTCATTTATTTATTTTTACAGCATTTACCTGGTCATGTGAATTTTTTATAGAGCAGATCGTTACACATGTGGAAATAACTAATATGTCTACTTTTTCTTATTTATTTAAGTTTTACACAATGATAGCATTTTTGAAACCGAAATAATGAAGTTTTAGTGACTCCATAGTCCATAGTCTATTCATTTTTTGAACTATTACCTTAGGTAGGGTATCATTTTTTGCGGGATGAGGTGACAGTTTGATTGGTACTATTTTGGGTGGCATACACCTTTATGATCGCTTGGTGTTGCAATTTTTGTGATGTAAGGTGACAAAAATGGCTCTTTTGACACAGTTTTTATTTTTATTTTTTACGGTGTTCATCTGAGGGGTTAGGTCATGTGATATTTTTATAGAGCTGGTTTTTACAGATGTGGCGATACATAATATGTATATTTTTTATTTATTTTACTTTAGCGCAATAATAGCAGTTTTGAAACTCATGTTTTAGTGTCTACATGTTCTGAGAGCTATAGTTTTTTTTATTTTTTGAGTAATTTTCTTATATAGGGGATCATTTTTTGCGGGATGAGGTGACTGTTTTACTGATACCATTTTGTGGGACATACATCTTTTTGGTAGCTTGGTGTTGCACTTTTTCTCATGTAAGGTGACAAAAATGACTTTTTTTTACACCGTTTTCATTTATTTATTTTTATGGTGTTTTATCGGACAGGATGGATCATGTGATAAATTTATAGAGCCAGTCATTACGGACGCGGCGATACATGATATATGTGTGGGGGTTCTGTTTTTTATTATGAAATACGGGAAAAGGAGTGTTTTTTTTTCTTTTTTTACTTAAAAATATATTTTTTTTATTAAAAACACTTTTTTTTTTACTTCTCTTTCTTTACTTTATTTCTGACTTTCACTTTTGGGGGTCTAATCTCCTCTGCAATGCATTACAATACATCTGTATTATAATGCATTGCCTGTTCGTGTACTACAGTGAATAGTACACTAACAAGTTGCTTAGGAGACCTAGCTGGGTCTCCTCGGCACCCGTAGAAGGCAGGTCCCGATGCTGTGAAAGGCCTCGGGCTGCCTTCTGACACTTCGAGTCCCCCAACAGCAGTGCGGGGACTCGATGCGCTCCCTTACCTGACACAAACTCCTTCTATGTCGCGGTCAGCACGGACCTCGGCATAGAAGGGCTTTTACAGTGATGCCGGCAGATACAGCCGGGGCCAGGCTATCAGGGACTGCCAGACCCCTGCAGTGATTGGCCGAGCACCGCTCCAGTGCCCGCCCGATCACCATGATGTACTATTACATCAAATTGCGGGAATGCAGTGACTTCTATGACGTAATAGTACGTCATGTGTCTGGAAGGGTTTAAATAATCTGAGAATAATGTCAATGGTGAAATAAAAATTAGTCGGTTAAGCACACATATATTGGTAAAATGAGTAGTCATAATGTTGTGACTAGGGATGGGCGAACCCGTGCTCCACAAGCTCAAGCCCGGGCTCCACAACAACCCGGCAATGGACTCCGCCGCCACAGACCACAACAGAACCCCACTACAGCACGCACCACGGAAGCCCACAAGAGGCACCCTGCAGCACAACCCGCCACAACAGAAGCCCAAGCTGGCCGTAGACTTCCACCATGACTAAATGCAACATGGAATGCCCCCCACACAGGCCCCCATGGTGCCCATCACCACAGAACCCCTCCACAGCCCGCGGCAGCAGAATCAACAATGGAACCGCCACATAACCGAAACCCCAAAACACAAGCCTGCTAATCCCCATCTGTGACTAAACATCATGTGGGGTAAGTTCATCATCCAATAAGCGGATAAATAGGATCAGATCATATGTTCTCTATCTCTTTCATCATACATAAATTCTCATCTGTTTTTCTTTTTTGCCTGAAATATAGATTGCAAGATTACAAATTGATTTCAAATGCCTTATTTAGGCCAAAAGGGTTCAGATTATTTAATCCAATAATAGTGGTCCCAAGACAGAGTGGAGAAGGGGCCAGCAGCAGTGGCAGTAAGGCTGTGTTCATACCACCGTTCATACCACTGAGCTGTGAAAAGAAGAGAAAACTAAAAAAAATTAAGCCTGTATTTTGAGCTTCTGTAAAGTCTCTTTCACTCGGTATTTGGTCAGTATTTTGCAACAGTATTTAATTAGTATTTGTAAGCCAAGAATTATGAATGTGTCCAAAACAAAGAGAAAATTTATTCTGGGCCCACTCCTGCTTTTGGCTTACAAATATTGATCAAATACTGACCAAATACTGACTGTGTGAAAGAGGCCTTACGGATGCACAAAAAACTGGATTTTTTTTCTGTTCTCCTGAAAGATAAAAAGAATAGAAAAACAAATGGCAATGTCAACACGGACAAAAAGGAACAATAGTGGGCTAGTGGGCCCATAACAGTGCAAACGAGGGCAAACAGCAGTAGCAGTAACAAACATAATAGTGAACCCATAAGAAAGTGAGGATGGGGTCCATTAGCAGTGGCAGTAACAGGGACAATAGTGAACCCATAAGAGAGTGGGGAGGGGGGACAGCAGCAGTGGCAGTAACAGGGACAATAGTGGCCCCATGACAGAGTAGCAGGTGCTGCTTCTGACCCCGTGTAACCCCCCCCCACCACCACTCATGGCAGTGGAGCGTGAGCGCAGAGGGTCCCACTGGTCAGACCTTCCTTGAGGATGGGCGATGGTGCTCGTAAGCAGCATCCAACTGACTACACAGCATGTCCCCATAGTAGTCCATTTTTACATCCCTCTCAGAAGGTCTAAAAAATGCCCCCATTTTTGACCAATTGCGAGGGTCTAACAATGTGGATAGCCAGTAGTCATCCCTCTGCCGAATCCTGAAAATCCAGCTGTCACTACACAAACATGACAACATGCATCTGAGCAAGGGACTCAGAGGGCCTCCCTGCCTCCATCTCCACTGCATACTGCCACAGTCTGTTGGGATCATCTGCGTTGTTTTTGTTGTCGGCCTTCAGTTCTTGATGCTCCTCCTGCTCCTTTCCTGTCACTTGGGCAGATAAATCACCTAACTGTGTTTATGTACTCCTTCTCTAATGCCAGTTCATCCTCTTTTGGGCTCAGGTGGCTATGATATAGAGGTGCCACATCTTCTGTCACCTCACCAGTCAGATTTGTCAGCATCCCCTCCAGGACATCAAGGAGTGGAATTGCATAATTCATCCCGTAGTACTGCTGACAAAGTGGCTTCCTCAAAGGGCCTGAACAAACGGTGGGTGTCACGCATGAGCTGCCACTGGCTAACGTGGATGTTACAATGGAGAGTATACCTGTCCGTCTGCAGCATTAATAAATCGTTGACCGCTTTCCTCTGCTTGTACAGGCAGTCTAACATATGGAGCATAGAGTTCAAACGAGTGGAAACGTTGCATATCAGGTGATATTGGGGAAGAACATTTTGCCTTCGCAGCTTAAAAAGGGTGTGATTTGCACGGTAAGAATGGCTGAAATACATGCACAGTTTCCTGGACATTTTTAACAGCTGTTGCGGTTCAGTGGAAGACTTGAGGAGCCAGGTGACAATGAGATTGAAAACGTGCACCTCGCAGGACGCATGGGTCAGCCCTCCGTGACGCAGCATATGGGTCAGCCCTCTGTTATCAGTAACCATGGTTCATATCTCCAGTTGGCGAGGGGACATCCAGTATTCATTGGATGAGTGCATGCATACTAGTTGGTTTTTTTTTGCAATCGCCTCAGTAATCAATTGCTGTTGAAACAAGTGATGAGGAGTAGGTGGAAGAGGAGCAATCAGGAGCAATAGACAACATTGAATCAATGAGAAAGAACAACAGCTTCCTTCCTCTGACGTTGTTGAGCCCTGACTGCTGGAGATGGGGTGCGGGCTTGTGGGATATGCAGCGGCTGCTGCATCAGGCTGTATCACTAAATGAGTAGCACGGTTTTCTCATGCCACTTTATAGTGACACTCCACGAGTTGACGTAGGGCTGTCGTGACAAGATTTGCACCCTGGCCACACCTCACTTTCTGTCCACATATCCTACATACCGCCACAATAATGTCCCCCAGGGTCTTGGTAAAAAAAATTCCCACACTGGTGAGTATGGCATTTTCTTTCTACCACTGCGTGATACCTGCCTGCCGCTGCTTTTATGAACCCATGCACTGCTAGTTTGTTCCTTACAGGTAGTCTCCCGAGTAGCAGACAGTGTACCCCTTCTGCATTTGGCTACAGATTTCCCACTGCTTCCACACTGCTGTCTCATGGGCATGCATTCACCCTGCTGTCTCATGGACACACTGCCACCCTTGTCCCCTGATGAAGATGCCCCCTCTTCGACCGCCTCCAATGTGCGATCAGCTAGATAATCTACATCTGTTTGTTTGTCACTTGAGTCAACCTCATCTGTCTCTTGCGCACGTCCTTGACCTCTTGCAACATGTGGTCCAACCCAACTGTCATCATTGGTAGTAGTGTGCCTAGAGGAGTCCACAGTGGACTCTCCACCAAGTCTGTGCTGACTGCTGACTGTCCTCACAAATCTCATCCACCCTGAAAAGCAGAGCAGAGCTGGCAGCATACGTTACTTGGATAGCAGAAGGAGCAGCACTATCAGGAGGCAAGTTCAAGACAGTTGAGGGCACAGAGGCAGTTCCTGAGCCATGCCACCTAATAGTGTTGTCAGAGGAACCCACCGATTCCTTGTTGTATGTATCTGTTGTCACTTGTGATGATGTTGAAGTGGGAGTCAACCATTCCAGTACAGATGGATTGTCGGTCAAAACATGATCGCTGGATGACAGTGGAAGCTCTGGCCTGTTGTTGCGGATACTGCTACCACCATCCTTTCTACTGCTGCTACTTGTGCCCGCTACAGCAAAATTTTTGCCACTGCCTGTTCCTTTGGATGGCCCAGGCAACTCCTTGTTGGCCATAATGTACAGTAACTGTATCAGTAATGTAGCAGATTAACTAAGAATGTGTAGTTAAACAAGATGGAACGCAGAGATATATTACACCGCCCTTTAATACTGAGGCACAGTAATTCTATGTATAAACTAAAAAAATAGGATAGGTTCATATCACAGTTATGAATTTCATTATTGCTTTCCGTTATAACATGTTATAACGGAAACCAGACGGATCCCTTATGCTTGCTCATAGACTTCTATTATGATGGATGAAAACGGAAAACCTCTAAAGATTTTCGTTTTGAATTTCGTATCACGAATTCCGTTATTTTCCATTATAACCATGTTATAATGGAAAGCAATAATGGAATTCATAATGGAGATGTGAACCCACCCTTAACGGGGCTTGTGGCAGCAGTTGAGCAAGATGCACACAGCGATACATTAGGCCGTCCTTTAATACTGAGGCACAGTAATTCTTTGTATAAACTAACAGATTAACTGGGATTGTGGCAGCAGTTTAACAAGATGAACATTGCGATATATTAGACCGCTCTTTAATACTGACGCACAGTAATTATTATTATTATTTATTAAAGAGCCATTCATTCCATGGCACTGTACATATGAAAAGAAGTATACATACATATTACAAACAATTGCAATAAGCATAAAACAAGATGAATTACAAACTGGTACAGAAGGAGAGAGAACCCTGCCCACGAGGGCTTACAATCTACAAGGTATGGGGGAAGGACACAGTAGGTGAAGGTAAAGCTGGTCATAGGGGTATAGCAGCAACAGGGTCACCGGTTGTAGGCTTGTCTGAAGAGGTGGTTTTTCAGGTTTCTTTTGAACGTTTCCACTGTAGGTGAGGATAGGTTAGTAGGTTAGTATTTTGAACTGAATTCGCTGGGCAATGGGGAGCCAGTGAAGGGATTGGCAGAGGGAAGAGGAAGAGGAGTAACGGGGTGAGGAGTAGATTATTCGGGCAGCAGAGTTGAGGATATATTGGAGGCGTACGAGGGTGCTAGATGGAAAGCCGTATAGGAGGATGTTACATTTGTCTAGGCAGGAGATTATGAGGGCATGTACAAGCATTTTTTCAGACTCCTGGTTGAGGAGTGTATAAACTAAGGCTACTTTCACACTAACATTTTGGCTTTCCGTTTGTGAGATCCGTCATGGACTCTTACAAGCAGTCCAAAACGCATCAGTTTTGCCCTAATGCATTTAGAATGGAAAAGGATTGGCTCAGAATGCATCAGTTTGCCTCTATTCAGTCACCATTCTGCTCTGGAAGCGGACACCAAGTAGCTGCCTACAGCGTTTTTCTGTCCGACCTGGGATGCCGAGCAAGACGGATCCCTCTTTGACACAATAGAAAATGGATCCATCCCCCTTTGACTTTTAATGGAGTTCATGACGGATCCGTCTTGGCTATATAAGACAAAATACAACCGGATCCGTTCATGACGGATGCATGGGGTTGTATTATTGTAATGGAAGAGTTTCTGCAGATCCATGACGGATACGCAAAAAACTGTAGTGTGAAAGTAGCCTTACAGATTAACAGGAATTGTGGCAGCATTTCAACAAGATAAACGCAACAATATATTAGACCGCACTTTAATACTGAGGCACGGTAATTCTATGTATAAGATAACAGATTAACGGGGATTGTGGCAGCAGTTCAACAAGTTAAACGCGGCAATATATATTAGACCGCTCTTTAATACTGAGGCACAGTAATTCTATGTAGAGGATTACTGGGATTGTGGCAGTAGTTCGCCAACATGCACAAGGCGATTACACTCAACTTGCACTGTCCCTGCACTGTCCCTACACTCTCCCTATCCAATATTCGTTAACCCTTTCAAGCCCGGACATTTTTCATTTTGCGTTTTCGTTTTTCACTGCCCACCTTCCCATAGTCCTAACTTTTTTAATTTTCCGCTCACATAGCCTTATGAGGGCTTATTTTTTGAGGGACAAGTTGTACTTTCTAATGGCGCCATTTATGGTTGCAATACCATGTAGTGGGAAGCAGAAAATAATTCCAAATAGGCTAGAATTGGGAAAAAACACAATTCTGATAAAGGTTTTTTTTTTTTTTTACTACACTGTACACTATGCAGTAAAATTGACCTGTTATCTTCATTCTCCAGGTCAGTACAGTTCCAACGGTACCACACTTGTATAATTTTTCTTGTGTTTCAATACTGAAAAAAAAATTAAAACCGTTGAGGAAAAAATAAATACATTTTATAACAATATTCTGACTCCTATAACTTTTTTGTAGTTATGTGTACGGGGCTGTGGGCTCATTTTTTGTGGGATGATCTGTTCTTTTCAGTAATACCAATTTGAAGCGTGTGGGACTTTTTGCTTTTTTATAAAAAAAATATTGAGTAGTTGAAGTGACAAAAAATGGCAAATTGGGTGTTTATTTTTTTCCTGTTACGCCATTTGCCGTAGGCCCTTAATATTGTTATATTTTAATAGTATGGGCACTTTCGCATGTGGCAATGCCCATGATGTTTATTTTTTTCATTGGTTAAGTACTTTTATTTCAAAAGGGTTGTCCAAATTATATTTATTGATGACCTATCCTCAGGATAGGTCATCAATATTAGATCGGCGGGGATCCGACACCCGACACCCCTGCCGATCAGCTGTTTGAAGAGAAGGCCGGCGCCGTGCCAGCGCTGCCTCCTCTTCATTGTTTACCTGCTCGCCGTTGCATTTGCAGCGGTGAGCAGGTGTAATTACACCCGAAGCCGTTCCATTAGTTTCAATAGGATGGCTCTTTCCTATACAAGTGTATACTACAGAGCCATCCCATTGAAATTAATTGAATGGCTTGGGTGTTATTACACCTGCTCACCGCTGCAGATGCAACGGCAGGTAAACAATGAAGAGGAGGCAGCGCTGGCACGGTGCTCGCCTTCTCTTCAAACAGCTGATCGGCAGAGGTGTCAGGTTTCGGATCCCCGCTGATCTGATATTGATGACCTATCCTAAGGATAGGTCATCAATAAATATAACTTGGACAACCCCTTTAAGGAAAGGAGGTGATTTGAGCTTTTATGTTTTTTTATTTTATTTTTTATATTTGTAAAAAACATTTTTTTTCTTTTTTTAAGTCACCTTGGGTGACAATAACTACAAATCATTAGATTGCCTACTGTGTTCATTGATGTCTATATAGACATCAATGAACGCTTCATTTGCACTATACCAATACAATTCAGCAACCTAGTGGCCTGTATTGGTATTTTCCTGAAATAGGCACCAAAGCCTGCTTGAGGCTTCGGGCTATAATAGAGATGTAACAGGTCTCATGGCTGATCGCATACATGTGCTGCGGGTCTGTGCTATTTAAAGGGAGCGAACGCCATGCTAAAAGACTGGCCCGATGACTTACATGTACATCATCAGGCACAAAAGGGTTAATAAATTGCTTTGTGAAACACTATCCATAGCGCATAAGCGCTTGTCACGTCTTTACCTATGCTCAGCTCACATTGAAATGGCGGAAGCTGCGCGAGATGTGGCCATTATAGGGCTGTCACAGGGAATAGCTATCTACTGATTGGCTTGCTGAACAGCATTACGAATCATATCGCTTTCCCGAGTTCACTTTCACTTTGCAACACATGCAGCAACCGTTTTAGAAAAAAAAATGATTTGTTACCACAGTGTGCGAGGAAATTTGAATTCATGGCAAATTCAATTTTTCCTAAACCTCAGATCGATTTTTACTTCGAATGCTTCGATTCGCTCAACACTAATGACTATTCGTGCCAACAAAAAGCACTAGTAATGCTGGCTTTTATGCAAAAGGCTTAACATTTCTTATGTCTATTAATTTCCATATTTTTATGTTAAAAGCCACAAAAATGTGTGTATGGTAATCTATTATTGTATATGCTAGAGATGATCAAATTTCCTGAAATTCATTTTGTTCAAATTCTATCAATTTGGCCATCAGATTTGGTAATAATAAATTTGGTCCAAATCTAAAGTGCCACCATTGCCCTGAAAAAGTCAGGTGCGACACTATTCAATCTTTTTCAAGTTCTTTACATCAAGACAGAATTAATTAGAGGGAGGTTAAAGTGACATTCATGGCTGTGGTTAAACACATTGTAGTCGTGATATCAAACAGCCTGTGTAAAAACACACCGCACACCGTCGGATTTCTTTCTTAATAAAAACAGTCTCCAAAAATGATCCCTTTTTGGGGGCAGATGTCTTCTGAGCCTGCAAACTTGTGGCCACCATGTTAGGCAATCTGAGTGGGAAGAATAACAAAAGTTTCAGTTTTGCTGAAATTAAAGAGGTTCTGCACTTTTTTTAAACTGATGATCGATCATCAGCATCTGATCGGCAGGGGCCCGACACCTGGGACCCCTGCCGATCAGCTGTTTGAGAAGGCCTTCTCACTCTTTACCGCTGGCCCAGTGAAGTCACGACTTGTATCAACTGGCCTGGGCGCGGCTAAGCTCTGTTCGCTTCAATGGAGCTTAGCCTCGCCCAGGCCAATTGATACTAGTCGTGACATCACTGGGCCGGCGGTAAACAGTGAGAAGGCCGCGGTGCTCCAGGAGCGCCACTGCCTTCTCAAACAGCTGATCATCGGGGGTCCCGGGTGTCGGACCCCTGCCGATCAGATGCTGATGATCTATCCGGAGAAAATAAAGTGCAGAACCCCTTTAAAACCTTTTGGGGAATTAATAATGAAATTGATTTGTGTAGAATCAATTCACCCGTCTCTAGTATATGTCCTAGTTACAGATTCTTTACGGCCTATATTTTAACATATTCTGTTCAGGATATTAACTCCAGTACAGCCTAAAACTGAGCAGACTGAATAAAAATAGCACTAAACTAACAACTGTTCAGATGCCCCTGAGAACAGGAGCTGCAATATAATGATCTAGAAGACCTAACATATACAAAAAGATGCACACTATAGTGACAGGGAGTTTGGAGTGTGTAAATTCAAGGATAATGTGCTCGCTAACCATGACTTTTTAAAATTCATTTGATTCATACGTCTGAAACAGATGGAAGATATTAAAGTAAAGGGGTTCTCTGGGCTTTTAATATTGATGACCTATCATCAGGATAATTTATAAATATCAGATCGGCGGGGGTCCGACACCCGGCACCCCCACCGATCAGCTGTATGAAGAGAAGGCGCATGCAGTGTGTTCGTGCCATCTCCCTACTCTATGGTGAGCAGGAAGAGAGAAGGAAGACGGCACCGCACACACTGATCATACAGCTGATCGGCAGGGCTGCAGGGTGACCCCCTCCGATCTGATATTGATGATATTATTGATATTGAGGTCATCAATAGTAAAACCCTGGAGAACACCTTTAACAAAAGTAATGGCACAGTATCTAAAATTACTTACAGTAAGTTGTTAAGTAAGTGGTAAAGGTCTAAATACGGAGTGAATCTGGATGTCCAAATACATGTATGTGTGGAAAGAAAGAATATTTTATAGTGGAGACTGTGTAAAGCCATTCTCCACTGCAGCAATATTTGTTTTTTCATTATCCATCAGCTTACTATTTCCTAGACTACTAACATTATGAGTGTGGGTTCTCTACAAAATGCTACCATCTATTATCTCATGTATATATGTAAAAATGAGTTTCTGTCTAGAAGTCTGTCTGCCTAGACGTCTGTCTGGAGGTTCTTTATGTGCGACCAAACGACTGGACCGATCTTCACCAAATTTAGCACACAGGTACATCAGGTGTCCAGGAAGGTTTTAGACCTCAGCTCTCTAGGACGTACCGTTCCTGAGATATTCCAAAAAAAATCACCTGCATTAGCCAATACAAGCCAGTAAGCCTTTCACTAAGTTAAATCCTAACTGTCACATGCACACAGATTTATTCCAGGCAAGTTTCCATAACAACCCAGCCATTTCTCTTCACTGCCAAAGGTCAGCTTTGGGCTAGGGCTACACGACGACAATAAGTCGCACGACACATAGGGCATAAATACACTGCTACATGCATCCATCTTGGATGGATTTTTTGCGACTGTCGTGTCGCAGTCGCAGCATGTTGCATGTCACAGTGTGACATCATAGCCTATCATTATAAAAATTGTTGCACGACGTTGGTATGACAAAATGTTGTGCGACATATTTTGTCATGTAGCCCTAGCCTTAAAGGGCCGGGTGCTGTGGAGGTCTGTGTTAAAGGGGTGGGGACTGTGGAGGTCACTGTTATAAAACGGGCGGGCACTGTGGAGGTCACTATTATTAAAGGGGCGGCCACTGTGGAGGTCACTGTCAAAGGGGTGGCCACTGTGGAGGTCAATGTTAAAGGGGTGGTCACTGTTAAAAGGGCGGGCACTGTGGAGGTCATTGTTAAAGGGGCCGGAGCTATGGAAGTCACTGTTTAAGGGACAGTCACTGTGAAGGTCACTGTTAAAGAAGCGGCCACTATGAAGGTCACTGTTAAAGGGGTGGCCACTATGAAGGTCACTGTTAAAGGGGAAGGGGTGGTCAATGTTAAAGGGGTGGCCACTGTGGAAGTCACTGTTAAAGGGGCGGCCACTGTGGAGGTCACTGTTAAAGGGGCGGCCACTGTGGAGGTCACTGTTAAAGGGGCGGCCACTGTGGAGGTCACTGTTAAAGGGGCAGACACTGTTAAAGGGGCCGTCACTGTTCTGGAGGATACTGTTAATATCTTTTTACGACACACGGAAACATGAAATTAAATAGGTCAAATATACCGGTGCAAAGCCGGGTCCTTCTGCTAGTCTCTTATCTCTTATATATATAAAAATGAATTTCTGTCTAGACGTTCTTTATGCGCGACCAAACGACTGGACCGATCTTCACCAAATTTGGCACATGGGTACATCGGGTGTCCGGGAAGGTTTTAGACCGGGTCTCAGCTCTCTAACATGTACCGTTCCTGAGATATTCCTAAAAAAATACCGGCATTAGCCAAAACAAACCTGCAAGTCTTTCTATTCATATCCAAACTGCCATCCACATGTCACATGTCCCTTATAAACCAATAGAAGCTCGCAGGTCCTACTCCAGGTTACCATAACAACTGATCGCAGGTTTTAATAATTCGCAGGTCCTTAAATATTCAGTCACATGACGTATGACGGCACAACTATACTGCTACATGCATGGGGGGAAGGTGCAACTATTAAAGGGGTGGGCATTGTGGAGTTCACTGTCATTAAAGGGGAGGGAACTGTGGAGGTCACTGTTATTAAAGTGCCAGGCACTGTGGAGTTCATTGTTAAGAGGGGTGTCCTCTGTGGAGGTCACTATTAAAGGAACAGACACCGCGGAGATCACTGTTAAAGGGGCTGGCACTGTGGAAGTCACTGTTAAAGGGTTGGGCACTGTGAAGGTCACTGTTAAAGGGGTGGCCACTATGAAGGTCACTGTTAAAGGGGAAGGGTTGGTCAATGTTAAAGGGGTGACCACTGTGGAAGTCACTGTTAAAGGGGCGGCCACTGTGGAAGTCACTGTTAAAGGGTTGGGCACTGTGAAGGTCACTGTTAAAGGGATGGGCATTGTGAAGGTCACTGTTAAAGGGGCAGCCACTATGAAGGTCACTGTTAAAGGGGTGGTCACTGTTAAAGGGGTGGGCACTGTTAAAGAGGTGGGCACTGTGGAGATCACTGTTAAAGGGGCATCCACAGTGGAAGTTACTGTTGAAGGGGCGGTCACTGTGGAGGTAAATTTTAAAGGGGCAGTCACTGTTAAAGAGGCGGGTACTGTGGAGGTCACTGTTAAAGGGGCGGGCACTGTGAAGGTCACTGTTAAAGGGGCGGTCACTGTTAAAGGGTTGGGCACTATGGAGGTCACTATTAAACAGTTGGGCACTGTGGAGGTCACTGTTAAAAGAGTTGGGCACTGTGGAGGTCACTGTTAAAGGGGTGGCCACTGTGGAGGTCACTGTTAAAGGGGTGGTCAATGTTAAAGGGGCAGGCACTGTGGAGCTCACTGTTAAAGGGGTGATCACTGAGGAAGGGTCAGGCACTGTGGAGGTCACGGATAAAGGGGCGGTTATCATTAAAGGGGCGGTGGCCACTGTGGAGGTCAATGTTAAAGGAGCAGCCCCTGTGGAGGCCACTGTGGAGATTAGATTAAACATACCCGTGCGACGCCGGGTCCTTCTGCTAGTCTCTTATATATATAAAAATGAATTTCTGTCTAGACGTTCTTTATGCGCAACCAAACGACTGGACCGCTCTTCACCAAATTTGGCACGCGGGTACATCCGGTGTCCGGGAAGGTTTTAGACCAGGTCTCAGCTCTCTAGGACTTACCGTTCCTGAGATATTCCCAAAAAATGGCCTGCATTATAGCTAATACAAGCCTGCAAGCCTTTCACTTAATTCCAAACTGTCATTTACTGCTCCCAGGCAGTTTGTCTCCACACACACAGTTTTACTCCAGGTAACCATAACAACCCAGCCATGTTTCCTCACTGCTCTAGATGACGTTTAAAGGGAATCTGTCACCAGGATAATCACTATAGAAGTAAAGCCATGGCCTAATAGCACTTAGTACCTTATTTCCTGAGGTTTCCATAACAACTCGGCCATTTCTCTCCACTGCTGCAGGTTAGCTTTAAAGGGACAGGGAGCTGTGGATGACACTGTTAAGGGAGCGGAGTGCTGTGGAGGTCACAGTTCAGTTCAGAGGGAATATAGGATGGCCATTCAAGTCACCCTTAAAACCCTGCCCCCAGGTCCAAATAAGCCACACCTATGATTTGGTTAGGCCATGCCCCCTCCCCTCCTGAGGTGGGAGGGATGGTGATTTTTTTCCCTGCAGCTCACATTCAGACAGAACAGTTCTGCTGTCTTAGAGAGAGCTGTTTAAAAGGACACACCCTCAATCCTGTTAGGCCATGCCCCCTTCCACTAAGCGAACAGGGATTGAAAAAATAAAGTTAAAAATCAACTTTTAGGTCCGCTAAGCCACACCCCCGATACATTTAGGACACACCCCTACCCCTTTGCAGCCAATGAGTATTGACAAAATGAAGTTAAAAATCAACTTCTGTCAGCTGCAGAGGTGGGAGGGACAGTGACTTTCTCTGTGCAGCTAACACTCAGAGAGAACAGTGCTGCTGTCTTAGATTGAGATGTTCAAAAGGACACGTCCCAATTCAGTTAGGCCACACTCTCTCCCACTCAGCCAATAGGGTTTGAAAAAATAAAGTTAAAAATCAACTACTAGGTACACAGCTCAGCAGACAGGATAGGATTAGATACACAGTTTAGCAGACAGCATCATACAACATAAGATTAGATACACAGCTCTGCAGATAGTATCACACAGGCTAGGATTAGATACACAGCTGAGCAGACAGTATCACACAACATAAGATTAGATACACAGCTCAGCAGATGGTATCACCCAGGACAGGATTAGATACACAGCTCAGCAGACAGTGGGGCGGGGTGCTGTAGAGGTCACTGTTATGGGGGATACTGTTGTTATCATTTTACGACACACAGAAACATTAAATGAAATATACCCGTGCAAAGCCGAGTCCTTCTGCTAGTTTCTTATATATCTAAAAATGAGTTTCTGTCTGTCTGTCTGTCTAGACGTTCTTTATGCGAGACCAAACGACTAGACCGATTTTCACCAAATTTGGCACACGGTCTCAGCTCTCTATGACGTACCGTTCCTGAGATATTCCCCAAAAATTACCTGCATGAGCCAATACAAGCCAGTAAGCCTTTCACTAAGTTAAATCCTAACTGTCATACACACTGTCACATGCACACTGATTTATTCCAGGTAGGTTTCCATAACAACCCAGCCATTTCTCTTCACTGCTGTGGGTCAGCATTGGACTAGGGCTACACGACTACAATAAGTCGCATGACACATACGTCACAACTACACTCTACATGCATCCATCTCGGATGGATTTTTTGCGACTGTCGTGTCGCAGTCTCAGCATGTTGCATGTCACAGTGTGACATCATAGCCTATCATTATAAAAATTGTTGCACGACATTGGTACGACAAAATGTCGTGCGACATATGTCGTCATGTAGCCCTAGCCTTAAAGGGGCGGGTGCTATAAAGGTCTGTGTTAAAGGGGTGGGCACTGTGGAGGTCACTGTTATTAAAGTGGTGGGCACTGTGGAGGTCACTGTTATTAAAGGGGCTAGCACTGTGGAGGTCATGTTTATTAAAGGGGCAGGCATTGTGGAGGTCACTGTTATTAAAAGGGCGGCCATTGTGGAGGTCATTGTTAAAGGGGCGGCCACTGTTGAGGTCACTGTTAAAGGGGCGGTCATTGTTAAAGGGGCGGGCACTGCAGGGGTCACTGTTAAAGTGTAAGCGCGATTACATCATCAAAGGTCCTTTGGCAGGTCCTGAATGAAGAAGAAAGAAGATGATGCCTGGCTGCGCGATTGATCAATTAGATGAGGTGAGATATTTTTTTTTTTTTTAACCCCTTATGTCACATTTAAGTAAGCATTCTGTATTAAGAATGCTATTATTTTCCTTTATAACCTTGTTATAAGGGAAAATAATACAGTACATTGACTTTTATCAATTTACTTACCGTATTTTTCACCCTATAAGACGCACCGGCCCATAAAATGCACCTAGGTTTTAGAGGAGAACAATAAGAAACATTTTTTTCCATTACACCTCAGATCAGACCAGCAATCAGACCCCCAATGTTAATAAGACCTCAGCTTACAGCCCCAGTCAGACCCCCAATGTCAATCAGACCTCAAATCAGACCCCCAATGCCTCAGATCAACCCCCTAACCTTCAGCCATCTATCAGCCCCTATATGTCAGCCATCAGCCCCCATATGTCAGCCATCAGCCCCCATATGTCAGCCATCAGCCCCATATGTCAGCCATCCGACCCCAAATGTCAGCCATCAGCCCTATATGTCAGCTATCAGCTCCTATATGTCAGCCATCAGCCCCCATATGTCAGCCATCAGCCCCCATATGTCAGCCATCCGCCCCCATATGTCAGCCATCAGCCCCCATATATTCAGCCATCAGCCCCCATATATTCAGCCGTCAGCCCCTATATGTCAGCCATCAGCCCCCATATATTCAGCCATCAACCCATATATGTCAGCCATCATCCCCATATATCAGCCCCTATATGTCAGCCATCAGCCCCCAGCGCAAATAAAATAAAAAAAACTCACTTACCTCTCCTGCTCCTGGATGCCACCGCTCACCACCATCGCTATCCTCTTCATCCTGCTGTCGGCTGTGTATCGCAGCACACAGGGTGAGGTCACAGAGTGCCCTCAGGCTGTTCGCAGCCCTGCACAGCTGATAGAAGAGCATAATGGAAGCGCTTTATTAGCATTCACCTCATAAGACGCAGGGGCATTTTTCCACTTTGGGAGGAAAAAGTGCGCCTTATGGGGCGAAAAATACGGTTCATCTTCTTATAGCAACCATGCGTGAAAATCGCATTGCATCCGAATGCAATGCGATTTTCACACAGCTCCATCCATTTCTTTGGGGCCTGCGTTGCATGAAAAACGCAGAATATAGAACATACTGCGATTTTCACGCAACGCACAAGTGATGCATGAAAATCACCGCTCTTCTGCACAGCCCCATTAAAGTGAATGGGTCCGGATTCAGTGCGGGTGCAATGCGTTCACGTCACGCATTGCACCCGCCCGGAATTCTCGGCCATGTGAAAGGGGCCTTATTCAGAATTACTCAAAGTCAGGGGCAGGAATGTGTGAATATAACTTGAGATAGAAAACTAATCAGCTATCTGGACATGGCCTCCTCAATGAGTTATTTTTTATTTTATATTTAGGGTTCCCTGTATATTTCAGATACCAATAATAAATAAAATGAATAGTACTATTTATATCTAAACGTGTACTATATCTGGTATATACTTTGCCACTCAAACGTTCTTGTTAGCACTGTTCATTATGGTTCATGATTGAATTTTAATGCTACAGTAAAGATTCAGACTTACCAGTGACTGATGAGCAAATTTCCTGAAATTTGATTCGGATTCAATTTGGCTGAATCGGTGGACCAATTAAGGTCAGAATTAATTTGATCCAAATGAAAATGCCCCAATTGTCCTGACACATTATGGGGTTTCCTATGACTCCTTGGACTCTAGATAAATTTGCTTGAATCGAATTTCAAAAAATTCTGATTCAGGTTCAACACAATTTTTTGGAAAATTCAGGTTGAATTCAATTAGAACCAGTCAACACTTACTACAAGTAAAGCAGTAGAATAGACAGCGATACCATATTTATAAATTTCTATGCCACTTAGAGACAGCAGAAAACTGATTGAAGGCTCCTGTGTGCACTGTAATACAGAAGAAGAATAGAACCTATAGATTCACATATTTTTAAACGTTACATTAACATCTAGTATACTCTACAAAATGTTACAAAGAAACACAAACAACTTGCAAACAAGTGCAATTTCAGTAAAGAAGTCAAGACATGCTACATTTCACAGATTGATATAAAAGTTACTCCAATAATAACATCCAAGGTAACCATTTTCAACAGAATTGCTTTGTCCTATTAAGGAAAACAAGGTCAATGGTGCCCTCTAGTGGTCTTCCTAAAAACTTATACAAAAAATGACTATTGCAAAGAAAGCTGTAGCAAGTCAGTGTGGTTAATTGCAGATACATCTCTGAAAGGAAAGAACATGTTGAAGCCAAATCGTTTATGGGAGGTCCAAGTTCATGTACAAAAATTGAACTTACAAGAAGAGGACTAATGCATTACTAAGGGAGGTATAAATTCTAGCATGTTCTGTTCTTTGCCCATGTCTATCAAGTCTCTTCATTTTAGGGATCCTAAATTAGTCCAACCTATCATCTACATAGTCGTCATTTTGTCAGTATGATATGATTTGTTTTTCTACATTCAGATCTGATGCAGAATTAAAGCGGTGTTCCAGTTATATAAAGTTATACCGTATCCACAGGGCAGCACAGAGGCACTGGAGTCCTGGGTTAGAAACCGACCAAGGACAACATCTGCCTGAAGTTTGTATATTCTCTCTGTGTTTACGTGGGTTTCCTCCCAAACAAAGACATACTGATAGGGAACTTTTATTGTGAGTTCCATTGGTGACAGCAAATGATAGTGTCTGTAGAGTGCTGTGGAATATGTCAGCGCTTTATAAGTGAAAAAAATAAAGATTGGTGGGGGTCCTACTGCTGGGACGTCCACGTCTCCCATGGAGCCCCCTAAAATGAATGGAGCAGCTGGTAGGGCATGCACGCTGTGGCTCCATTCATTTCTATAGGATTTCCAGATATAGCCGAGAGCAGCTTAAGGATTCTGATACAGAATCGCTGCAAATACACATGCATTTAAAACTGTGTTGACATGGCCTAATTTGACTATTAAAGATAAACAAATCGATTCGGCACAAATTGAATTAATTACAAATTTAACCAAAAATTAGAATGTTGGTGAATCCAACAGGAATTGATCAAAATGGAATTGATCAAAATTGATCAGAAGACAAAGAAAGAACATTCTACCTAAAATGGATCATATTCAGACTATTAAAGTGGTTAGATACAGTTCTAGGACACCTGAGATTCATACACAACTTTACAGGGCAATTGGGGCACCTTCAAGTGAATTTTTTGGGACTCAATCAAATCTAACTGCCGATTCCACCAAATTAGACCAAAAAACAAATTTTGGGAAATTTGCTCATCTCTAATGACTATTCCTTCTTCTTAAATTTAAATTGTTTTACTTTGTAAAGGGATCCGTTATGTCATGTATTTCCAATATAAAGAAAGATATTGATAATTACATTCAAATTTCAGGCCCTGCATTGATTTCAGAAATATACAATGATTAGCTAATTGCGATTTTACCTGAAATGGGGTTTTCTAGATGGGAAACCCTAATCTTTCTATAACATTTCATCCGTTTATATTGTTGTGCAGCAAGCCCTCTTACTAGAAAAAGGGGCTCAACATGTACATCAGTGCTAGAGGCAGTCCACGTGGCTCCTATAAGTCACTGGACCCCCCCCCCGTACCATCAGCTTCCCCCCTCATGCATCAGGTTCCCCCCTAGTGCCATCAGCTGCCCCCTCAGTGCCATCAGCTGCCCCCTCAGTGCCATCAGCTCCTCCCCAGTGCTACCAGCTGCTCCCCAGTGCCACCAGCTGCTTCCCAGTGCCACCAGCTGCCCCCTAGTGCCATCAGCTGCCCCCTAGTGCCATCAGCTGTCCCCCAGTGCCATCATCTGCCACCCAAGTGCAACCAGCTGCCCCCCAGTGACATCAGCTGCCCCCTCAGTGACACCAGCTTGCCCTCTAGTGCCACCAGCTGCCCCCCAGTGCCACCAGCTTGCCCCCCAGTGCCACCAGCTTGCCCCCCAGTGCCACCAGCTTGCCCCCCAGTGCCACCAGCTGCCCCCCGTGCCACCAGCTTGCCCTCCAGTGCCACCAGCTGCCCCCAGTGCCACCATCTGCCTCCCAGTGCCACCATCTCCCCATCCTAGCCATGTCCCCAGCGCCAGTACTTACCTTTCCTGTAGGGGCGCCTCTCCACAGCTCCCACACGCTTCACTGTCGTCCTGACGTCACACAGCATTGGGTCATAGTGCGCACTTACATGCACTATGACCTGACAATGTGTCAGGATACAGTGCACCGCGGTACGGGCCGGCAGGTGACCATGGAGTGGTGAGTATTAGCAAGTGCTTCACTCCCGCTCTGTGGTCACATGACACAAGCGAATTCTAGATGCAAAAAAATTTGCATCAAGAATTTTTTGTATCGAATTACTCGATTCAACTGAGTGATCATTTCAGCCATAATGTCATCCTGTAGTTTAGGGTGCAGTAATGGTCCACAATAAGAGCCTCTAGCATAGAGGCAGGGCAGAGTGCTGTTGCATTTCTGTGTTTGTACAATAAGAGCTATGTATGCTATTGTGGTTATAGCACCCTGTAAGAAATCTTCTGACCAGTGGCTAATGTGCAATACCATGAACAGTGTCTTCATATGGCTACAGAATCAGTCATCTTTTGTTTGCAAAAAGGCTGTTCTATGTACTTTAGAAGGACCAAAGTGAAGATTAAGGGACATTAATCTGTCAGGGAAAAAAGGGAAGTGTGGTGAGATCCAGGCCATGGCTCCTGAGCTGTCTGTGCTATGCTCAGACTCTGGACAGGGCTGCCAATTCCTTTACAGTCCGTACAAATAAGGCACTTTTTCCAGCGTCTGGGAAAATTTTTTATGTGTCTGTGATTTTTTTGAGGCTGGTGGTATTTGAGCAGATCATTATCATCATTTTCTGGCTAACACTAAAGAATACTTTAGTAGTAGTCATATCAGTATATTGGGTTGTAGACCTGTGTTACTCATAATCTTTATCATTCCAATTTGTCCATAAAAAATGTTATCCGTTGTCCAGAAAAATCAGGTTGGCAACCTTACTCTGAAGCTGCTACAGTCATATTGTTAAAGCCAGGAGAAGGCAATTGTCAAACCTATGAAAAACTCATAATGTTAAAAACTACTCTTGTTTTTACTTTGAAAAACTATTCCTCCCCACCCTACCCAGACAGAAGCATGCTTGGTTTGGCTAGGTGTGTATGTTTCCATAGGTAGCGGGAAGTAGGCCATTGACAAACACCTCTGGCAGCAGCTTACCAGCAATCAAATGCAATATACTCAATATTATTTTAAGCTGGCATCTACTAAATTGACATTGGCCAAATCTGGCAGGCCCGACCAATGTAAATCTAATGTCTATGGCCACATTACATCTGTAAAGTATACAGACTGCATATATAGTATGGCTGCCCCTGTAACAAAGGATATTATTGCATACTTTGGAGCAGGGCACATTGGTGGGGCCAGTGCAGAAATTACATGATTATGCCCCACCTTCCTGAGCATTAGTAATGATGACCCCTTAGTGCCCCCAACACAATAGTTTTCCCCATCACAGTAGTTATGTCTCCTTAGTACCCCCCTCCCAGTAGTTATGTCCTCTTAGCGATCCCACACAGTAGAATGCCTCCTTAATCACCACTCAGATTAGTTATGCCCCTAAGTTCCAACTCACAGTAAGAATGACTCCTTAGTGCTCCACTCACTTCCATGTTGCTCCTTTAGTTCTCCTTACAATAGTGTTTCCCCTTTAGTGCCCCTCAAAATAGTGCCGCTCCCTTAGTACCCCCCTTGATATAGTGTTGCTCCACTGTGCCTCCAAACAATTGTGTTGCCCCCTTAGTGCTCCCTGAAGCCTCTATAGTTTTAATAAAATAAAAAGTACGGTAATTTATCCTAGCCCCGTTTCCTTGATAAATGGATCACATTATGCCCCGGCTTGTGCTCTTTCTCACTCAGCTTAGCAGATGCGATTACATCACTGCATCAGGCCTGACTGCTGGGAGAGCACAGGCCAGTGAATGGTGGAGCAAGGAGCTGATGGCTCCTAAATGCACTATTTTATTAAACTGTATCTGTGTCCTCAGGAAACCGGGCCAGCCCTTCTGGGAGTGCAGGACAGTGACTAAAATCCAGGACTGTCCATCTGGATCCAGCCATAACATAATTATATAGGGAGCAGCAGGTTTTTGCTAATTGCATGTGTACAGCCACACAGCTTTCTGCATGCAGTTTAGACAGCCATAACCAGGAGTGAATTAGGGGCGTAGCTAAAGGCTCATGGGCCCTAGTGCAAAAATTTAGCTTGACCCCCCTTCCCTCGGTTCTTTGTGGGAAGGGGCAGGGGACTTCCTGCTGCCTGAGGCAAACATTGAAAAAACGGGACCACCCACCCTCAAATTCTTGACCTCACCCCTTCCCTCCAGCTAGAGGTGTAACTTGAAGATTCTGGGCCCCAGTGCAAAATCTATGACAGAGCCCACCCAATATGCACTTTCTATAATACTGGTGTCTTTTTATGCGGCACAAGGGTCTTTGGGCCCCTCAGGCCTTTTAGCAACTGCTACCTCGGCACCCCCTAAAGCTACGCCTCTGTAGTGAATTTAAAAAAAAAAAAAGAGGAAAAGTTGCATGTGTCCTTCATAATTTTGACACTTTTACAATCAATGGATACCACTGAAGGCAAGAATCTAAAACGTAACTTTTATTACATCCAATAACATCATGTAACTCAGATCCAAAAAGATCCTATACAACCACCACAGAAAGCTATCACAAAAATCCACAGGGGCTCAAGCAGTGGGATGAGTACTCCGGGAGACTGTGTGAAAAATATAACACTGTCCCTGATCTCACCCTCTAACCTGGTCTGCCTGGGGATGCACCTTGATGGTAGATGCTCCCCGTCCTCGTGCCTAGGGCTTTCAAAACTGCATGTAGAAACTTGACCATGTGGCCGCACATTAAGGCTTCAAGCACATCCGTACTTTGGTCCGCAAAAAAACTGATTAAAAAATACTGATACCTTCCTTGAACAGTCAAGTCACTCCAATCAATGGAAAGTACTATTCTTTCCCACAATAGGTGTCCACAAGACATGTTTTATAAGGTGCAGAACAGCCATAGGAATCCACAAAAAATACAGATGGCCCCATAGAAATGAGTGGGTCAGTGTGATATCCACAGAAAATGCAGTTAGCACATGGGAAAAAAATACAGTCACGTGCATAAGGCTTATATGTAACAGTATAAGTGACTTCCATCAAGTTTTCTTTTGTGTTATGGTTTGAGAAAATTCAGAAGATGAGATCACACATGCATAATACGTCTCAATCCCGACCATTTAGTTCAGTGCTGAGCTGATTGGTATGTAATATCTGTAGAGAATGAGACTGACTTTTAACCCTCAGCTCCAGTTTTCTGAGGAGCTATTCACATTACTCCATCTAATGCATAATAATGTTTCTAAATATCATTTTAATTGAGGCAGTCAATCAAAATGTTCAACTGCTTAATGAGCAAAGATGTGCAGCAAACCTGGGGACACATCAAAGTTTTTGATTTAATTTCACTTAAATGAAAATATAACTTTACTTTTCAGAAAGCAGAACACCTAAATTATAAGCTGCAGTTCATAGCCAGGACCCACCCTACATTTCTGCTATGCTCAAATAATCGAACAAAAATGTACACAAATACTTAAATGGTTAGAAAAATAAACAAACAGCGCCACCTACTACTGTGAGCTACGTCTGGTATTGCAGCTCAGTCCGATTCACTTATAGAACCTACAGCTTAAGGGGTTTTCTGGGATTTAAATATTGATGATTGATCCACGGTAGGTCGGATGAGCACTGCGGCCTATTTATAATATATCAAGCACAGTGCCGTACATTCTATAGTGCCTGTGCTTGGTATTACAGCTCAGTCCCATTTACTTGAATGGGACTGGGCCATGCAAAGATCATGGGACCGATGGTTATGACATCACACCCTAAGAAGAGGCCATGGCTCTCATCCAAACTATCCTGAAGATCGGTCATTCAGACTTTTTATCATACAGCTGACTCAAACATTGAAACCTAGTGTAGGCATTGTTGTATTACATCAAGGAAAAACTCAAACTTCTATATTCCCATTACCCTTTTGTCACCTTTCACACGCTCATACGTCTCACAAATGTCATCACTACAGTAAACTAGGAGTGACAAATTGTAAGAGTCACTGCAGAGCTTTTTACCGATGAAATGTCTGATCAATGGCCTCTCTGGTGGTTGGGCCACTGCCTCATAGCGAAACAGATGCTTTCTGATGATTAATCAGAACTATCTACCTCTGTTTGTATCTCATCTACTTTAGTATAAAACTAATGTAACCTATATTTCTAGAGATCAATAAAAGAATGTTCCCTCTTTGGGATTCAATGTGAATTTTGTATATTTGCAGCATTAATCAATCACCAAATAGTATATGACTCTCCACCAGCAAATTAGGAAACTACAATTCATATTATGGTTGTAACTCATGCACGTCTGCAGGTCTTAATGTGACCTTCTGTAAACTTTTGAATGCATATGTCCAACTGTTCAAAGTTTCAGTACTTTTTGCACAACTTGCTGTCCTCTAACAAGATGCTTAACAGTAAAATTCACAACAGGTGTTTGATCCATGAATCGTCCAATAAATTTCCTGGTTCAATAAGAATTGGCATTTAAACAGTCCTCCTCATCATGCTGTTCACATTTTTACATCATGAGACACCTAACAATTGATCAACAGTACCTCGCTATTGCGAGGTTTCAAGCAGGATATTCTGAGACGGAAGTGGCCACTGAGCTGAGCGTGTCACAGAGTGTCATCAGCAGGTTGCAACAAAGATACAGAGAGTCACAGAAAGGCATAGAAGTGGACGTCCTTTGGCCACATGCGACACTGATGACCGCTTCATTGTGAACAAAGCCCTGAGGAACCAGATGAGTATGGTGGTATAGGGAAGCTGTCACAATTAACCTAGTAATCTCATTACTTCCTGCACAACTACTACACAGCAACATGTGGACATCATAACTGGGACCCTGCCTTGCACCTCAAAACCTTAACCACCAAGGGCACCTCAACTGACATCTTCTGATGCACCCAAACCAGAGTGCCCCCTAAAATTTGGAATGCTGGTGGAATTTACCATGGTATGGAGTTCTTATAGTGGTTGTCGGAGATAATTAAAAAGGTCCTGCTATAGCTTAACATTTAACCGCTTCAGCCCCCCTAGCTTAAACACCCTTAATGACCAGGCCACTTTTTACAATTCCGCACTACACTACTTTCACCGTTTATTGCTCCTTCATGCAACTTACCACCCAAATGAATTTTACCTCCTTTTCTTCTCACTAATAGAGCTTTCATTTGGTGGTATTTCATTGCTGCTGACATTTTTACTTTTTTTGCTATTAATCAAAAATTACCGAAATTTTTGCAAAAAAATGACATTTTTCACTTTCTGTTGTAAAATTTTTCAAAAAAAACTACATTTCTATATAAATTTTTCTCTAAATTTATTGTTCTACATGTCTTTGATAAAAAAATCCAATAAGTGTATATTTATTGGTTTGGGTAAAAGTTATAGCGTTTACAAACTATGGTGCAAAAAGTGAATTTCGGCATTTTGAAGCAGCTCTGACTTTCTGAGCGCCTGTCATGTTTCTTCAGGTGCTAGAATGCCAGGATAGTATAAATATCCCCCAAATTACACCATTTTAGAAAGAAGACACCCCAAAGTATTCGCGGAGGGGCTTGGTGAGTTCATGTATCATTTCATTTTTTTCACAAGTTAGCGGAAATTGACACTTTCTGAGAAAAAAAAAAAAAAAGTTTCAATTTCTGATAACTTCTGGCAAAAAAAAAAAAAATCTCAGACGGACTCACTATGCCCTCAGTGAATACCTTGGGGTGTCTACTTTCCGAAATGGAGTCATTTGTGGGGTGTGTTTACTGTTCTGGCATTTTGGGCGGGCTAAATTGTGAGTCGCCATAAACCTAAAGGTACTCGTTGGAATTTGGGCTCTTTGCACACTCAGGCTGCAAAAGCGGCACTATGTGGTATCGCCGTACTCAGGAGAAGTAGGGCAATGTGTTTTGGGGTGTATTTTTACATATACCCATGTTGGGTGAGAGAAATATCTCTGTAAATTGTCAACTTTGTATAAAAATTTTTAAAAGTTGTCGTTTACAGAGATATTTTTCACACAAAGTATGGGTATATATAAAAATACACCCCAAAACACATTGCCCTACTTCTCCTGAGTACGGCGATACCACATGTGTGCCACTTTTTTGCAGCCTGGGTGCAAAGGGGCCCTAAAACCAAAGAGTACCTTTAGGATTTCACAGGGCATTTTTACGCATTTGGATTCCAGACTTCTTCTCACCCTTTAGGGGCCCCTAAAATGCCAGGACAGTATAAATACCCCACATGTGACCCCATTTTGGAAAGAAGACACCCCAAGGTATTCTGTGAGGGTATGGTGAGTTCATGCAAAATTTTATTTTTGTCACAAGTTAGTGGAATATGAGACTTTGTAAAAACAAAATTAAAAAAAAAAAAAAACAATTTCCGCTGACTTGTGCCAAAAATAAAAATTCTGTGGACTCACCATGCCCCTCACGGAATACCTTGGGGTGTCTTCTTTCCAAAATGGGGTCACATGTGGGGTATTTATACTCACCTGGCATTTTAGGGGCCCCTAAAGTGTGAGAATCCAAATGCATAAAATGGCCTGTGAAATCCTAAAGGTACTCATTGGTTTTAGGGCCCCTTTGCGCATCTTGGCTGCAAAAAGTGTCACTCATGTGGTATCGCCGCACTCAGGAGAAGTGGGGCAATGTGGTTTGGGGTGTATTTTATATATACCATGCTTAGTGAGAGAAATATCTCTGTAAATGACAACTTTTTACATTTTTTTATTCAAAGTTGTCAATATACAGAGATATTTCTCTCACCCAGCATGGGTATATGTAAAAATACACCCCAAAACACATTGCCCTACTTCTCCTGAGTACGGCGATACCACATGAGTGACACTTTTTGCAGGCAAGATGCGTAGGAGCCCAAATTCCAATGAGTACCTTTAGGAGGGCATTTTTACGCATTTTCTTCTCACGCTTAGGGCCCCTAAAATGCCAGGGCAGTAGAAATACCTCACGTGTGACCCATTTTTGAAAGAAGACACCCTAGAGTATTCCATGAGGGGCATGGCGAGTTCATAGAATATTTTTTTTTTGGCACAAGTTAGTGGAAATTGATTTTTTATTGTTTTTTCTCACAAAGTCTCCTTTCCGCTAACTTTTGACAAAAAGTTTAATTTTTCATGAACTCATTATGCCCCTCAGCGAATACCTTGGGGTGTCTTCTTTCCAAAATGGGGTCACATGTGGGGTATTTATACTGCCCTGGCATTTTAGGGGCCCTAAAGCGTGAGAAGAAAATGCGTAAAAATGCCCTTCCTAAAGGTACTCATTGAATTTGGGCCCTTTGCGCATCTTGCCTGCAAAAGTGTCACTCATGTGGTATCGCCGTACTCAGGAGAAGTAGGGCGATGTGTTTTGGGGTGTATTTTTACATATACCCATGCTGAGTGAGAGAAATATCTCTGTATATTGACAACTTTGAATAAAAATGTAAAAAGTTGTCGCTATAGCGATATTTCTCACACCCAGTATGGGTATATGTAAAAATACACCCCTAAACCACATTGCCCTACTTCTCCTGAGTACGGCGATACCACATGAGTGACACTTTTTGCAGCCAAGATGCGCAAAGGGGCCCTAAAACCAATGAGTACCTTTAGGATTTCACAGGGCATTTTTACGCATTTGGATTCTCACGCTTTAGGACCCTTAAAATGCCAGGGCAGTATAAATACCCCACATGTGACCCCATTGTGGAAAGAAGACACCCTAAGGTATTCTGTGAGGGGCATGGCGAGTTCACAGAAAAAAAAATTTGGCACAAGTTAGCGGAAATTGTTTTTTTTTTTTTTTTTTTTACAGTCTCATATTCCACTAACTTGTGACAAAAATAAAATTTTCCATGAACTCGCCATGCCCCTCACAGAATACCTTGGGGTGTCTTCTTTCTAAAATGGGGTCACATGTGGGGTTTTTGTACTGCCCTGGCATTTGAGGGTCTCCGCAGTCATTACACGTATGGCCAGCATTAGGAGTTTCTGCGATTCTCCGTATATTGAGCATACGGGTAATGAGATTTTTTTTCCGCTCAGCCTCTGCGCTGAAAAAAATGAACGGCACAGATTTTTCATTCGCATCGATCAATGTGGATGAAAAAATCTCTGCCAAAATCAGTGACTGCGGTGCGGTGGGCTGGGCGGTAGCTACCTAACAAGTAGCTAACTAACTGGCGGTGATAAGGGACCCTTATGCCCCATTCATACGTCCGAAATTCTGTTTGCGGAACGGAATTGCGGACCCATTCATTTCTATGGGGACAGACTTTGTCCCGCTCGGATCCGGAATTACGGATCCGCGCTCCGGGTCTGCACTTCCGTTCCGCAAAAATATAGAACATGTCCTATTCTTGTCCGCACTGCGGACAAGAAAAAGCATTTTCTATATAGTTCTGGCAATGTGCGGATCTGCAAAATGCGGAAAGCACATTGCCGGTGTCCGTGTTTTGAGGATCCGCGGATCGGATCCGCGGATCGGATCCGCGGATCCGTGAATCCACGGATCCGCAAAACACATATGGACGTCCGAATGGAGCCTTACAAGGGGTGTGATCAATGACAGGGGGTGATCAGGGGTCTAGATGGAGTGATCAAGGGGTTAATAGGTGAGGGGGTGGGGTGGGGGTTAGTGTAGTGTTTGGTGCAACTTTTATTGTAGTTACCTGGTCCTCTGGTGGTCGATCCCAGAAAATGGGACCACCAGAGGATCAGGTAGCAGCTATATCAGACGCTGTTCATAAAACAGCGTCTGATATAGCTGTTTGATGCGATTTATATCGCATCTACAGCCTGCCAGCGATTGATCATCGCTGGCAGGCTGTAGTCCAACTCTCGAGCCGCGCTCACTGTGAACGCGCGCACGCACGCGCTGCTTCACAGGAACTCTCGCCTCGCGAGATGACGCCCGGCGCGCCCAAACAGAAGATCCCGGCCGCCCGCAGGACGCAATCCTGCGCACGGCGGTCGGGAACTGGTTAAAAAAAAAATCATCTTATACTCCGATCCTCCTGCTGCTGCTTATTTACAAACTGCAGCTGGGACATGTCGGTATATGGGCCTCAGTGCTGTTAACTGATGAAAGTCGATTCACGCTGAGCAGAAATGATGGCCGACAAAGATTTTGGAGATGTCAAGTAGAGCACTATGCATCAGCCACTGTTGTCACCAGACAAGCCTTTGGTAAAGGTGGTGTTACAGTGTGGGCAGGTGTGTCTAGTCAATACAGAACTGCCCTACACTTTGTGAATGGTACAGTGACAAGCCCATACTACTTAAACATCATTAATCCAGTCATTGTGCCTCTGCATGAACAACACAGGCCTAATTTCATCTTTGCGACTACAATGTGCAAGCTCATCGAGGTCGCATCATTAGGGAACGGCTGCTGGAGACTGGGGTACCTCAAATGGAGTGTCCTGCTCTTTCTCCAGACCTGAAACCCATTGAAAACCTATGGAATCAGCTGAGTCCCTGTGTAGAGGCTTGTAACTCTGTACCCCAGAACCTCAATGACCTGAGGGCCGCCCTTGAAGATGAGTATGATGCCATTCCTCAGCAGACAATAAGTCGACTTGTGAACAGCATGAGGCATCGTTGTCAAGCTGTAATTGATGCTCAAGGCCACATGACAAGTTATTGAGACATTGACATTTTTTTGTGTGGGTATACCCACCACTGGTGTTGGCTTTTGTTTCAATAAATTGTTTGAGATGAGAAAATCCCCATTGCATGCTTCTACTTAAATGCCCTACTTTCCTGATATATCACTGTAGCATGAACTTTTTATATTTTGCATATATTTCACCCAAAAGCCAAATATCCCTAAATTAGAGTAGTGTATGTGTAATAAATGATGTAATTGAAAATAACTATTGTCAGAAGTATTGTGGCATGTGTCTGCCAAAAAACTATTGGAGACACAAGCCAGTTACTAGGGGCACTATGGAGAGGAAGTTGGAGATATACTGTAATTGGGTAGATTTTTTACTTTTATCAGGGAAAGCTTAGCAGAGTGAGTGAGGGACTGGTCACTGTCTTAGTAGTTTCATGCAGCTTGCCAGCAAGTTATGCATTAAAGATGCTTGCAAGAATTTCATATTTTTCTGTAGAGCAACCAGCCAGCCTTTTTTTGTAAAAAAGTTTCTACAATTCATAAGCACGGCTATATTTATGGCTGTTGTTGCACTAAGCACCAGGTCTGAATATTTTTTATCAGGACCCAAATTGACTGAAGGTGGGGGCAACACAAGTGGGGGGGGGGTGGTCAAATCAAGTATATGGGGCTAACACATAGATGGGGCCAGCAATACCAAATACCACAATGCAGCACAAAATACTGTCCAAGCAGAACCAAATACCAAAGCGTCACAAAAAATACAGGTACTGCCCCTACAGAACCAAATGCCAAAGAGCTGAGCTTCTGCTGCAGAACTAAATACCACAGTCAGGGGCAGACTGGCCATAGACTTTACAGGGAACTTTCCCGGTTGGCCGATGCCCACAGGGCCAGCCAAAACCTCCTCACTGACACTCGCTGAGTACATACTACTGTGGGGCTTTAGGGGTCATTATTAAAGGAAGACCAGTCATAATGCTGAAGGTAGGTCTGCCATGGTGGGTCTGTGGTGGCCCACACCTTATTTCCTAAGCCCTTTCACAACAAAAGAGAAAAACGGGCGGCACTGCTGTTATTTATAGCCCCGTAGGTGCAGGTAAATCAGCGCTAATTCAGACTCACTGTGACAGCGGTATAATGGTCAACGGTGTTGCTCAGCTCCAATAGAGGATAGAACATCAATATAACCAAATGGAGTAGTGAAGAAAAACGAGCGGCACTCACCAAGTCCATTCCAGGAACTTTCTTTATTGATCCATGATGTATAAATGAACCAACGTCACTGAGGCATCGGGGGGGACGACACACACACAAGGTTGCAGTAGAAGAGCAGCGACGGCCGTTTCTCGCTAACTCACGCACGTCTTCAGGCCACTACAAAGTCGAGCCGCGCTCAGCGCACCTTTATGACATCACCACACGCCCTAGCCAGGTGAACGCTGATCGCTAAAAGCTTTGTAAAAACATTATAACAGTGTTACAGGACACTTGAAAGCATTGTAATTCCAAGACACATAATCATACAACTTAGATATGACAAAGAGATGGCTGGTCTGAAACATCGCATACACACCTAATGCCAAAGAGCTGAGCTTCTGCTGCAGAACTAAATGCCACAGTCAGGGGCAGACTGGCCATAGACTTTACAGGGAACTTTCCCGGTTGGCCGATGCACACAGGGCCAGCCAAAACCTCCTCACTGACGCTCGCTGAGTACATACTACTGTGGGGCTTTAGGGGTCATTATTAAAGGAAGTCTAGTCATAATGCTGAAGGTGGGTCTGCCATGGTGGGTCTGTGGTGGCCTACATCTTACTTCCTAAGCCCCCTGCTCCATATCCATATGAGAGACAACTGGAGGAGGAAAGAACATGGCAGCTATAATGGCCACCACAGAGGAGCAGCTGCCCAGGGATCACAAAATAGCTTCTCCTCTATGGTGTTGAGCGCCAGCTACCGCGTTCTGTCCTCCTCCAGTTGTCTCTAAGATATGGAGCAGGGGACTGAGGAGGTGAGACACGGGTCACAGCAACAAGTCAGCTCTACCAACAGCATACTGCATGCCAGTGCTCTCAAATCACCACATACCTATTACATCTACTGATGTCTACTCTGATGTACATGTTCTCTTTGCTCATCTTCTCTGTTTGGCCCAGACAGCTATCACAATTCTTTCAGCCACATCTTGTTGCTGCAGAGTTTGCCACACAGTTATGTTAGATTCCTCACTTTTGCATCATCCTCCCCCTCCAGGTGCCCCAATATTTTCATCCTGCTGCTACCCCCAACACTGTGCCAGTTGTGCTCCCCAATGCCCCCAAAATACTATACTCCTGAAAAAAATAGTACCCCAAGTAGCAATAGTGCCCTGTAGTGCCTCTAGCAATAATAACACCCAAATAATGCCCCATAATAAGAAGAATAATGTCCCCTTGAATGCTCAATTAATATGGGATTTTTATGTATTCAATTAACATATTAAAGTGGTATATCTTTCATATCATTATTTGTAGAGCCAGTCTTAATTCATTTATATGTTCATGCATTTATTTATCTATTCTGATTTTGGGTATTCAGCAGATTTGACACTCATAGTATTGTCTCCATATCTCATCAACTGTGAGCTAACCATTTGTGATGTATAAGAAATGTTCCTATTACATCTTGGAGAAAGCAACAATAATTTCATTGCCTTTTTGTATGCCACAGTTTTCCCTATTGAAGTCACAAAAGAGGGTATACAAAAATGCAGCATTCCCTAAAAAACATGAATTATCAACTGAAAATGACCACTTAACAATATTCATATCATTTACCATGTCACACAATATGGTACCTGGCTAAAGTAAAACAAACATATATGCATTTAAAGGAGTTGTTCAGACATTTATTGTCTTTTAAGTCTCTGCATGGTGTAAAATTATAGTTCATACTCCCCTCCTTCCACTCCCCATTCAGACACTGAACAGTCCCCTGTCAGCGTCTACCTCCTGGTCTCTTGAAACATGCAGGAAATGACTGCTCCGCCAACCACTGGCTTAGGGAGATAACCACTTAACCAACCATTGGTTGAGTGGTTATCTCCTGCATGTTGGAGGGAGTAAAGCTGGGTTCACATCACGTTTTTCCCATCGTATACAAAAAATATCTATGTTAAACGGATAACTCAGACTGATGCCATACAGTGGCATCCATTCACCATAGAGTTCCATTGTAAAAAAAAAAAAAAAGCTTATACTTTTTTTTCCATTGTAAAAAAAAAGTATGCTTTTTTTCCTGGACTCTGCTGAATACAAAAACATGGTGTGCTGGTTTTTTTTTGTATCCTTTTTCTGTAATATATACGTCAAACGGAGGCATAAAACGCAATGTGAACGCATCCTAAGAAGTAGAGACTAGAGATTGACCATGAAGCATAGGAAAGGGAACAGTGGGGTGATGTATTTTATTTTACACCGTGCCGTCTTTTTTTCCAAAATGTGTAATGCTAGTGTTGAGCGAACAGTTCGAGAATAGTTCGGGTTCGTACCGAACTTTGGGGTGTCCGTGACACGGACCCGAACCCGGACGTTTTCAAAAAAGTTCGGGTTCGAGTTCGGAGTTCGGCATGTTCTCTCGGCGCATTTTGAAAGTACTATATAGCAGAATAGTACAGGCTTAAAGCTGAAATCGCATTGCGATTACAACTTTGAGTTACCGATCACCATGGGAACGCCTCCTCCAGTAGAATGTACTGTCGGATCTGAGAATTAAGTTGAAATCGCAATGCGATTATTAGAACTCAAATAAATCGCATCACACTACACGTTCTAATTGCATTCGATTTTAACTTTACTGTTTGGTTTTGTATCGCGATAATACAAAATTTGAATAATCGTGTGCGTGCTGTTCTAGCACGCAGTGCTATTCGTATCCCACTATTAAGTTCTAATCGCATTCGATGTTAACTTATGCATTTTTTTTTTTTTTTGCCAGGCATCAAATAGAATGCGATGCCTGTCAAAAAAAGCATAAGTTAAAATCGAATGCGATTAGAACTAAAGTGAGATCTGAATAGCACTAGTGTTGTGTTGTTGAGCGCACATTTCGAGAATAGTTCCGGTCCATACAGAATTTTGGGGTGTTCGTGACACGACCCGAACCCGAACATTTTCATAAAAATTCGGGTTCGGTTTTGTAGTTCGTCATTTTTGTGGCGCATTTTGAAAGGCTGCAAAGCAGCCAATCAACATGCATCATACTACTTGCCCTAAGATGCCATCGCAGCCATGCCTACTATTGGCAAGGCTGTGATTGGCCAAGTGCAGCATGTGACTCAGCCTCTTTATAAGCTTGTGCGCACGTCGGGACGTGCTCACTCCCGATGTGAATAGAACAGGGATAGATGCAGCTGCTGTGAGGGCGAGATAGGCAGGGAATAATCGAGGAAAAAAACCTGAGAAGAAGTGAATGATCTAAACCTGTGCATCAGAACAACTCAGCTGAGCTGTTCACTGAAAGTTTATTTTTTTACACTGGCCAGATCGATTTTTACCGGCACATGTAACTGGGCTGACCGGCGGCCATTTTGGGACCTGTGGTGGGCCAGCTCAAGCTGCCACAGAGTCCAAAGAAAAGCTCCAAAGAATTGAAAAATCTACTCCTGTGACACAGAACAACAGCGATTCAGCTGCTCAGTCAAAGTCAATTTTTTTCTGGCTGGGCAGACCATTTTCTGGCACATGTTACTGGGCTGATAGGCGGCGGCCATTTTGGGACTTGTGGTGCTACAGCAAAAGCTGCCACAGCGTCCATTAATCTCATGTAATAGTCGATTTTTTCATAGATATACTACATCAGGAGTTTGGCTGTGCTTGTGTCACCCCTACCAACTGCCAATATATTTAATATATCAGTGGTGAAACTGAAAGTAACCCACTTGGATAGCAAATCCCATGAATGTGCTGTTCCAGCTAGGCTAGCCAGTGTCACTACAGCCAGGTCCAATACTGTCAGCCAGAAATTAATTTTTTATTTTTTTGCCAGAAATATAAATTAAAAAAATCTTTCCCTGTAACAAACATAATTCTGGTGTTAGACCAGAAGAAGCACTCTTCAGTAAATAATACTGTAAAAAGGTTTAGGCAATAATTCTCCCAGTGTGGGCAATTTATGTACCAAAGCGAGCATTTTAAAAATTCCGGTGTTCTGAAATACCAGCAGTCCTCTTGTAATTAATACCAGAAAAAGGCATTATAGTGTCCAGTGTTGTCATTTTGGTTCCAAAAGGCCAATTTAATCAATCTGGTGTTGTTGACACCCGAAATAGTACGCCGCACGTTGTTACTCCTGTAAAAGGAAATACTTCTCCCACTGTGGGAATTCATTTAACATAAGTAGCATTTAAAAAATTCTGGTGTCCAATTTGCAGCAGTTTTCTTGTAATTAATACCGGAAAAAGGAATTACGGTATATCTTCCAGTGTGTGAATTTTGGGGCTAAAAAATAATATATTTTATTGTGGTGCGAGTTGAATCGCAACAATGAGAAAACATTCTATTAAGGGACGAGGGCGCGGTCGTGGTGGGGTCCGTGGAGTCTCTGTTGCTGGCAGAGGGCGTGGCCGTTCGGCCTCAGGCGCACAAAGTAGTGAACCAACTCCCTCAAGTAGCCGGCAGAATTTACAGCGATATTTGGTGGGGCCCAATGCCGTTATGAGGATGGTAAGGCCTGAGCAGGTACAGGCATTAGTCGATTGGGTGGCCGACAGTGCTTCCAGCACGTTCACCACATTGTCTTCCGCCCAGTCTTCTGCGGAAAGCGCACAGGTGGCACCGGAAAACCAAGCCCATCAGTCTGTCACATCACCCCCATGCATATCAGGGAAACTGTCCGAGCCTCAAGTTATGCAGCAGTCTCTTCTTCTGTTTGAAGACTCTGCTGGCAGGGGTTCCCAGGGGCGTCCACCTAGCCCTTCCCTAGCGGTGGAAGACATACCATGCACTGGCGCTACAACCACTTATGTATCCAGATGATGAGGACATGGGAATACCACCACAGCAGAGTGACCGAGTGTCTGATGATGACGAAACACAGGTGCCCACTGCCGCGTCTTATTGCAGTGTGCAGACTGAACAGGAGGAGGTCAGGGAGGAAGACTGGGTGGAAGACGATGCAGAGGACGATGAGGTCTTAGACCCCACATGGACTGAAGGTCGTGCCGCTGACTTAAATAGTTCAGAGGAAGAGGCAGTGGTGAGACCGAGACAACAGCGAAGCCAAAGAGGGAGCAGGGGCAAAAGCAGAACACCCGCCGTCCCGAGAGTTCGCCTGCTATTGGCCAGTGCCAACAGGGACCCAGCACCCCAAAGGCATCTTCAAGGAGTTCCCTGGCATGGCACTTCTTCAAACAATGTGCTGAGGACAAGACCAGAGTGGTTTGCACGCTGTGCCATCAGACCCTGAGGCGAGGCATTGCGTTCTTAACCTGAGCACCACCTGCATGATCAGGCATCTACATGCAAAGCATGAACTGCAGTGGAGTGCACACCTCAAAAAAAATGAACCCGCTCAGGCTCCCCTGCTCCCTCTACCGCTGCTGCCTCGGCTTCCGCCTCGAGAGGAATGTTGCCACCTGCCGAGCAGCAAACAGAGGATGTGCCACCGACACCACCACCACCGCCACCGTCACCTTGCGTCTCCACTATTTCACACAGCAGCGTTCAGCTCTCCATCTCTCAAACCTTTGAGAGGAAGCGCAAATTCCCACCTAGTCACCCTCGAGGCCCTTGGCCTGAATGCCAGCATTTCTAAACTACTGGCCTTTGAAATGCTGTCATTCCGGCTGGTGGACACAGACAGCTTCAAACAGCTGATGGCCATGGCTGTCCCCCAGTATGTGGTTCCCAGCCGCCACTACTTCTCCAAGACAGCCGTGCCTTCCCTGCACATGCAAGTGTCCGATAAAATCAGAGTGTGCACTGCGCAGCGCCATTTGTGCCAAGGTCCACCTAACCACAGATACGTGGACCAGTAAGCACGACCAAGGGCGCTATATCTCACTAACTGCACACTGGGTGAATGTAGTGGCGGCTGGGCCCCAGGCGGAGAGTTCCTTGGCGCACGTCCTTCCGCCACCTAGGATCGCAGGGCATCATTCTCTGCCTCCTGTAGCCTCCTCCTCCTACTCGGCTTCCTCCTGCACTGCTTCCACCAGCTCCTCCTGTCAGCCACACACCTTCACCACCAACTTCAGCACAGCCCGGGGTAACGTCAGCAGGCCATTCTGAAACTCTTATGTTTGGGGACAGGCCCCACACCGCGCAGGAGTTGTGGCGGGGTATTGAACAACAGACGGACGAGTGGTTGCTGCCGGTGGGCCTCAAGCCAGGCCTGGTGGTATGCGATAATGGGCGAAATCTCGTGGCAGCTCTGGGACTAGCCGGTTTGGCGCACATCCCTTGCCTGGCGCATGTGCTGAATTTGGTGGTGCAGAGGTTCATTCACCACTACCCCAACATGTCAGAGCTGCTGCATAAAGTGCGGGCCGTCTGTGCGCGCTTCCGGCGTTCACATCCTGCCGCTGCTCGCCTGTCTGCGCTACAGCGGAACTTCGGCCTTCCTGCTCACCGCCTCATATGCGGCGTGCCCACCCGGTGGAACTCCACCTTGCACATGCTGGAGAGACTGTGCGAGCAGCAGCAGGCCATAGTGGAGTTTCAGCTGCAGCACGCTCGCGTCAGTCATACTGCGGAGCGGCACCACTTCACCACCAATGATTGGGCCTCCATGCGAGACCTGTGTGCCCTGCTGCACTGCTTTGAGTACTCCACCAAAATGGCCAGTGGCGATGACACTGTTATCAGCGTTACAATACCAATTCTATGTCTCCTAGAGAAAACGCTTAGGGCAATGATGGAAGAGGAGGTGGCCCAGGTGGAGGAGGAGGAGGAGGAGGAGGGCTCGTTTCTAAGACTTTCAGGCCAGTCTGTTAGAAGTAGCTCAGAGGGAGGTTTTTGAAGCAGCAGAGGGCAGGTTCACAAGTCGCCAGCCAAGGCACTCTAATGGAGGACGAGGAGGATGAGGAGGAGGTGGAGGAGGACGAGGATGAAGCAGGTTCACAGCAGGGTGGCAGCCCACACAGCTCAGGCCCATCACTAGTGCGTGGCTGGGGGATACGGTGGACGATGACGATCGCCTCCCACAGAGGACAGCTTGTCCTTACCTCTGGGGAGCCTGGCACACATGAGCGATTACATGCTGCAGTGCCTGCGCAGCGACAGCAGAGTTGCCCACATTTTAACGTGTGCTGACTACTGGGTGGCCACCCTGCTGGATCCCGGTACAAAGACAATGTGCCCACTTTACTTCCTGCACTGGAGCGTGATAGGAAGATGCGCGAGTACAAGCGCACGCTGGTAGGCGCGCTCCTGAGAGCATTCCCAACTGTCACAGGGGAACAGGTGGAAGGCCAAGGCCAAGGCAGAGGAGGAGCTAGAGGTCGCCCACGCAGCAGTATCACGGCCAGCTCCTCTGAGGGCAGGGTTAGCATGGCAGAAATGTGGACAAGTTTTGTCTCCACGCCACAGCTAACTGCCCCACCACCTGATACGGAACGTGTTAGCAGGAGGCAGCATTTCACTAACATGGTTGAACAGTATGTCTGCACACCCCTCCACGTACTGACGGACGGTTCGGCCCCATTCAACTTCTGAGTTTCAAAATTGTCCACGTGGCCAGAGTTAGCATGTTATGCCTTTGAGGTGCTTTCCTGCCCGGCGGCCAGCGTTTTATCAGAACGCGTATTCAGCACGGCGGGGGGCGTCATTACTAACAAGCGCAGCCGCCTGTCCACAGCCAATGTGGACAAGCTGACGTTCATAAAGATGAACCAGGCATGGATCCCACAGGACCTGTCCCTCCCTTGTGCAGAGTAGTCCTTAATAACTGCCTAAAACATGTCTTGTTGTACTACTGGCCACTTCTTTATTTAATACAAATTTTATGTAACCCACAGTAGAATGAAACTCTCCTCTGTCTGGGCGCCGGGGCCTAACTAGATGAAAGTGGCCTTTTAAACTATCGGGTGACATAAAGCCATAACCTCTGCAATGCTACCTCTGTCCTCTGTCTGGGTGCTGAGGCCTAAGTCAAATAAAGCGGTCTTCTGCTGTGCTGGGGGATTGGAAGCTAATCTCTGACCTCTCTCCTCTGTCTGGGTCCAAAGGCCTAAGTCACTGAAAGAGGCCTTCTTCTTTGGTGTGTGATATGATACCTGAATTTGTGCTGTGGGACCTCTCTCCTCTTCCTGGGTGCAGGGGTCAAAGTATCTAAAAGTGTCCTTCTCTTGCGGTGGTTGATATGATGCCTGAATATGTGCTGTGGGGCCTCTCTCCTCTGTTTGGGTGAAGGGGTCAAAGTAACTTTATGGTGGCTTCTCCTGTGGTGGTTGATATTATGCCTGATTCTCTGCTGTGGGGCCTCTCTCCTCTGTCTGGGTGAAGGGGTCAAAGTAACTAAATGGTGGCCTACTCCTGTGGTGGTTGATATGATGCCTGATTCTCTGCTGTAGGGCCTCTCTCCTCTGTCTGGGTGAAGGGGTCAAAGTAACTAAATGGTGGCCTACTCCTGTGGTGGTTGATATGATGCCTGATTCTCTGCTGTGGGGCCTCTCTCCTCTGTCTGGGTGAAGGGGTCAAAGTAACTAAATGGTGGCCTACTCCTGTGGTGGTTGATATGATGCCTGATTCTCTGCTGTGGGGCCTCTCTCCTCTGTCTGGGTGAAGGGGTCAAAGTAACTAAATGGTGGCCTACTCCTGTGGTGGTTGATATGATGCCTGATTCTCTGCTGTGGGACCTCTCTCCTCTGTCTGGGTGAAGGGGTCAAAGTAACTAAATGGTGGCCTACTCCTGTGGTGGTTGATATGATGCCTGATTCTCTGCTGTAGGGCCTCTCTCCTCTGTCTGGGTGAAGGGGTCAAAGTAACTAAATAGTGGCCTACTCCTGTGGTGGTTGATATGATGCCTGATTCTCTGCTGTGGGGCCTCTCTCCTCTGTCTGGGTGAAGGGGTCAAAGTAACTAAATGGTGGCCTACTCCTGTGGTGGTTGATATGATGCCTGATTCTCTGCTGTGGGGCCTCTCTCCTCTGTCTGGGTGAAGGGGTCAAAGTAACTAAATGGTGGCCTACTCCTGTGGTGGTTGATATGATGCCTGATTCTCTGCTGTGGGGCCTCTCTCCTCTGTCTGGGTGAAGGGGTCAAAGTAACTAAATGGTGGCCTACTCCTGTGGTGGTTGATATGATGCCTGATTCTCTGCTGTGGGGCCTCTCTCCTCTGTCTGGGTGAAGGGGTCAAAGTAACTAAATGGTGGCCTACTCCTGTGGTGGTTGATATGATGCCTGATTCTCTGCTGTAGGGCCTCTCTCCTCTGTCTGGGTGAAGGGGTCAAAGTAACTAAATGGTGGCCTACTCCTGTGGTGGTTGATATGATGCCTGATTCTCTGCTGTGGGACCTCTCTCCTTTGTCTGGGTGCTGGGGTCGAAATAATAGTAAGTGACCTTCTCCATTGGTGGGTGACTTGAAGCCTGATTCTGTGCTATGGGACCTCACTCCAATTAATATTGTTTAATTTTTATTTATTTTATGTTAACTCATCATTTCCCTATCTACATTTGTTTGCAGGGATTTACCTACATTTTGCTGCCTTTTGCAGCCCTCTAGCCCTTTCGGGTGTGTTTTACAGCCTTACCAAAAACCTTACCAGATCTAGCACATAAACCAGTTGAACTTGAAACCCTTGAAAGATTACAGTAATGAAAAATAATTATTAATATGGGCAACACTATCTGTACCCTTTGTTTCCAATCAAACAAAACGCAATAAATTTGATTTAACATTATAGTTTTATAAAATAATCTTTAACAAAATAGAATTATTTTTAACATAAATATATAAATAACCAAAAAAATTAGGGTAATTTTTTAAATTTTCTCTGCTCCTCCAGCAGATCATCGATGTCCTTAAGATGAGCCTCCTCCATGGCTCGCATTTGGTGGGAGAACTGCATCTTGAGCTGCCTCATCTTCCTGGTTTGCTGCTCCCTGAACTGCTGCATTCGCAGCTGGTGCTTCCTTCGCATTATTTTTATTTTTTAACATGATGTTGTCAGCTGTAAAATAAATGAAATAAAATTTGGAAATGTACATTAAAATACAATCATTAATTGTTATATAAAGCTGAGATGATATTTTTTTCTTGAAAATCACTTGTTAGACCACACATGGAGTACTGTGTACAGTTCTGGGCTCCTGTGAACAAGACAGACATAGCAGAGCTGGAGAGGGTTCAGAGGAGGGCAACTAAAGTAATAACTGGAATGAGGGATCTACAGTACCGTAAAAGGTTATCAAAATTAGGGTTATTCACTTTAGAAAAAAGACGACTGATGGGAGATCTAATAACTATGTATAAATATATCACGGGTCAGTACAGAGATCTCTCCCATCATCTATTTATCCCCAGGACTGTGACTGTGACAAGGGGACATCCTCTGCGTCTGGAGGAAAGAAGGTTTGTACACAAACATAGAAAAGGATTCTTCACTGTAAGAGCAGTGAGACTATGGAACTCTCTGCCTGAGGAGGTGGTGATGGTGAGTACAATAAAGGAATTCAAGAGGGGACTAGATATGTTATGGAAATCAGTACGCCCACCCGTAACATTAGCTTTCTGGGACACTGAATAAATAAAAATATCCACATCATCCATTTACCTTCTTGTCGGGGGGTAGTGACCATCTCCTCTTCTGCCTCCTCAGAGTCATCACCCTCCTCCACTGCAGCAGGTGGGCTATGGGCCCGATAGCCTGATGGCCCTGCCTCTTCCTGCTCGTCCGAGTGGTCTGTCTCCTCCTCCACCTCCACCACCTTCTTCTTTTTAGAGAGCTTGGCTGTCACTTTGGGAAGCGGAGCATCTGTAATGATGATGATGACCAATTTTTTTAAAAATGCCAAGATAAACAAGTAAAGCCAAATTACAGTTAAGGGTACACAAATTAATCTATGGTAGTGTCTGGATGGCATAATAATTAACTACACCTATCTTTCTTCTCCTTTTGGCTTAGATCAAGTGTAGTATCATCAGTGTCTGCCTTGACCTGCCGGACCAGGACCCTGTGGGTACCCCCTGCACTCTGCCTTTGAGCATCGTTGATTAAGTTCAGCTTCAACTCACTGCTGCTATTGGGTGATGGGCCACTCCCAGGGAACAAGAGTGATTCGAGTCTATGACTTCATTTGGGCATGTGGCCTAATTGTCCTGATCGATGCTTGTTGTCTACACTCGTCCAGACGTGCGAGGAGTTTGGACAAGCTTCAGGGGCCAAAGTCAACTGTGTAAAGTCAAAAACATATGTGGCCCAGAAAGAGGTCTCATATTGCCACTTTTAGCACCCTTTCCCATCAGTTCAACACCACTGTACTAAGTGATTTATTGTAAAGGGTTAAAAATACTTATTTCTCTCACCAACATATTGTGTTATCTATCTGCTCAGTTATGCAAATAAGTATTGTACCTGGAAGAGATTTATCTCGGATCTTAGTGATCAGATCCATCCGGTGGCGCTTCAGATCTGACCACTTTTTTAGAATCGCATCCTTCCGATGAGTGCACCCATTCTTCTGCCACAGATGGAAAGCAATTCTCCGCACTATGGCCTGCTTTTCGCCCCTTGACCTTCTGCGGTCGTACCCCTTCTCCAACATTTCCTGCAAGATAACAATTAAATCATGTAATCCCACAGTTCTAAAATACAATTATTAGTTATCATAGTCATAAGAACCATCAAAAATAACATTTAATATCAAAACAGTCAAAGAGTAGAACATCGCCATCCCTTTAAAAGTGACTTGAACATTGCCGCCCCTTTAAAAGTGACTTGAACACTGCAGCCCCTTTAAAAGTGACTTGAACATCGCCATCCCTTTAAAACTGACTTGAACATTGCCAATTCGCCATCCCTTTAAAAGTGACTTGAACATTGCCGCCCCTTTAAAAGTGACTTGAACACTGCAGCCCCTTTAAAAGTGACTTGAACATCGCCATCCCTTTAAAACTGACTTGAACATCGCCAATTCGCCATCCCTTTAAAAGTGACTTGAACATTGCCGCCCCTTTAAAAGTGACTTGAACACTGCAGCCCCTTTAAAAGTGACTTGAACATCGCCATCCCTTTAAAACTGACTTGAACATCGCCAATTCGCCATCCCTTTAAAAGTGACTTGAACATTGCCGCCCCTTTAAAAGTGACTTGAACATCGCCATCCCTTTAAAACTGACTTGAACATCGCCATCCCTTTAAAAGTGACTTGAACATTGCGATCCCTTTAAAAGTGACTTGAATATTGCCGCCCCTTTAAAAGTCACTTGAACATCGCCATCCCTTTAAAAGTGACTTGAACATTGCGATCCCTTTAAAAGTGACTTGAATATTGCCGCCCCTTTAACCCCTTAAGGACTCAGCCCTATTTCACCCTAAGGACTCGGCCATTTTTTGCAAATCTGACCAGTGTCACTTTATGTGGTGATAACTTTAAAACGCTTTTACTTATCCAGGCCATTCTGAGATTGTTTTTTCGTCACATATTGTACTTCATAACAGTGGTAAAATAAAGTCGAAAAATTTCATTTTTATTTATAAAAAAATACAAAATTTACCAAAAAATTAGAAAAATTAGCAATTTTCCAAGTTTCAATTTCTCTACTTCTATAATACATAGTAATACCACCCAAAAAAGTTATTGATTTACATTCCCCATATGTCTACTTCATGTATCGATCATTTTGGGAATGCTATTTCATTTTTGGGGACGTTACAAGGCTTAGAAGTTTAGAAGAAAATCTTGAAATTTTTCAGAAATTTTCAAAAACCCACTTTTTAGGGACCAGTTCAGGTCTGAAGTCACTTTGTGAGGCTTACATAATAGAAACCACCCAAAAATTACCCCATTCTAGAAACTACACCCCTCAAGGTATTCAAAACTGATTTTACAAACGTAATTAACCCTTTAGGTTTTCCACAAAAGTCAATGGCAAATGGAGATAAAATTTCAGAATTTCGATTTTTGAAAAATTTTCCATTTCAATCCATTTTTCCAGTAACAAAGCAAGGGTTAACAGCCAAACAAATCTTAATATTTATTCCCCTGATTCTGTAGTTTGCACGAACACCCAATATGTGGTCGTAAACTGCTGTATGGCCAAACTGCAGGGCGCAGAAGGAAAGGAGCGCCATATGGTTTTTGGAAGGTGGATTTTGCTGGACTGTTTTTGACACCATGTCCCATTTGAAGCCCCCGATGCACCCCTAGAGTAGAAACTCCATAAAAGTGACTCCATCTAAGAAACGACACCCTTCAAGGTATTCAAAACCAGTTTTACAAACTTTGTTAACCCTTTAGGTGTTCCACAAGAGTTATTGGCAAATGGAGATGAAATTTCAGAATTTCTATTTTTTGTTACCTTGTCTCAAAACAAGTGTAATATAGAGCAACCAAAAATCATAGTTACCCTAAAATAATACCAACAAAACTGACACCTTATCCCGTAGTTTCCAAAATGGGGTCACTTTTTTGGAGTTTCTACTGTAGGGGTGCATCAGGGGGGCTTCAAATGGGACATAGTGTCAAAAAACCAGTCCAGCAAAATCTGCCTTCCAAAAACCATATGGCATTCCCTTCCTTCTGTGCCCTGCCATGTGCCCGTACAGCAGTTTACGACCACATATGGGGTGTTTGTTCAAACAAGAGAATCAGGGCAATAAATATTGAGTTTTGTTTGGCTGTTAACCCTTGCTTTGTTACTGGAAAAATTGATTAAAATGGAAAATTTGCAAAAAAATTGCTGTTTTGGGACTGTTTTTATTTTTTGCTATTTACATTGTTGAAGTGACAGGTTAGATTGTGTGCTATTTCTATAGAGCAGGTTGTAACGGACACGACAATACCAAATATGACTACTTTTTAGGGGTTTTTGTTTCAGTTTTACATAATAAAGCATTTTTGAACAAAATTATTTTTTAGTGTCTCCACATTCTGAAAGCCATAGTTTATTTTTTATTTTTTGGGCGACTGTCTTATGTAGGGGCTCATTTTTTGCGGGATGAGATGGCGGTTTGATTGGCACTATCTTGGGGTGCATATGACATTTTTGTCGCTTGCTATTACACTTTTTGTGATGTAAGGTGACAAAAATGGCTTTTGACACCGTATTGATTATTATTTTTTTGATGTGTTCAGCTGAGGGGTTAGGTCATGTGTTATTTTTATAGAGCAGGTTGTGACAGACGCGGCAATACCTAATATGTATACTTTTTATTTATTTATATAAGTTTTACACAATAATATCATTTTTTAAAACAAAAATAAATCATGTTTTAGTGTCTCTATAGTTTGAGAGCCATATATATTTTTTTTTGGGGGCGATTGTTCTATGTAGGGGCTCGTTTTTTGCAGGATCAGGTGGCGGTTAGATTGCCACTATTTGGGGGGTCATATGAATTTTTGATCGCTTGCTATTACACTTTTTGTGATGTAAGGTGACAAAAAAATGGCTTTTTGACAAAGTTTTTATTTAATTTTTTTTACAGTTTTTACTTAAGGGGTTAGGTCAGGTGATATTTTTATAGAGCAGATTCTTACGGACGTGGAGATACCCAATATGTCTACCTATTAGTTTTTGTTATACATTTAACACTAAAAAGCATTTTTGAAACAAAAAAAATCATGTTTTAGTCTGAGAAGCATATTTTTTTTATTTTTTGGCCAATTGTTTTAGGTAGGGGCTCATTTTTTGCGGGATGAGATGGCGGTTTGATTGGTACTATTTTGGGAGGCATACACTTTTTTGATAGCTTTGTATTACACTTTTAGTGATGTAAGTTGCCCAAAAATGGCTTATTTACACCATTTTTTTTTTTTTTATGGCGTTCACCTGACAAGTTCAGTCATGTGATATTTTTATAGAGCAGATTTTTACGGACGCGGCGATACCTAATATGTGTAGCGCATTTTATTTTTTTAAATTTTTATTCAGTGATATGTGTTTTCTTTCATTTTAACTTTTTTTCACTTTTTACATTTTTGACCCAGACCCACTTGGTTCTGAAAGATCCAGTGGATCTGGTGTCTATATAATACAGTACAGTACACTATATAGTGCACTGTGCTGTATTTGTACTACTAGAAAGTCTGAATAGACCTTTAGCAGGTCTATTCAGACTTTCCATCACCATGGAGACAGGGCGCTTCTGAAAGCGTCCTGTCTCCATGGCAACTCATCACCCGCTGCCATAAGAGGGCAGCGGGTGATTGAAGCAGAAGGAGTGGAGCCCCCTCCCTCTGTGATCCCATCCTGTTGGGGGCTGCAAAGGCACAGCAGCCCCCGATGGGAGAGGAGGGAGCTCCCTCCCTGTTAACCCTTCCATACCGCGGTCCGTACGGACCGCGGTACAGGAGGAGTTAAGCGGCTGGCATCTGATCAAGCACATATGCCAGCCGTTTCTATCAGAGTGTCAGCAATGTGCTGACACTCTGATAGACCCACTAGACACCAGGGATACATAACAGAGGAGGCGGGCGGGGATCACAATCGCGATCCCGCCCGCCGCACCGCCCGCCTCCAGCACCGCCTCCCGCCACCCGCAACCACCCCCTGCACCCCGCAGCCACAATATGATTGGGGGCTGCAGGGGGTTAAAAATAAACACATTGGGGGCATTAACCCTCTGATCCCAGCGGTCACAGACCGTGGGGATCAGAAGATCACACTAAAGCTGCAAACCGCAGGTCTGAATTGACCTGCGGTTTGCAGCGATCGCCGATATGGGGGGGTCACAAGACCCCCCTGGGCATTGTAACAAGGTACCTGCTGAATGATTTCAGCAGGTACCTTGTTCCGATCACTGCCGGCTGAGCAGCAGTGATCGGAACAACTCATGACGTACCTGTACGTCATGGGTCCTTAAGGACTCGGAAACCATGACGTACAGGTACGTCATGCGTCCTTAAGGGGTTAAAAGTGACTTGAACATCGCCATCCCTTTAAAAGTGACTTGAACATCGTCATCCCTTTAAAAGTGACTTGAACATTGCCACCCCTTTAACAGTGTCTTTCACTAATCACTCATGTAGTTGTGCAGTCTGCTAAAGCCTGTGTGATGAGTTTATGTCACCAAGCAGTAGGACATGTGACAGTGTAAGGCAGTTATGAGATCAGTGAAGGCCTGCAGGCTTCTTGGCTAATAAAAATCATTAATAAATAAGTTTAAATCACATTACTGAATTACACACTAACTAAGTTCAATTACTTTTTACTTACAGTTATTATAAAATCCAGCTCTTCTTTAGAAAAATTACTTTTCGCCATAATCGCTGGGACAGTCACCAATCTCCACTCTCGTCTCTCTCGATCCGATCCGAGGTAACGCACACACGTACAGACGCACGTACACGATTCTTGAATAGTTGTATTATCGCGATAATAAAACTAACAGTGTAAAGTTGACTGTATTGCTCTAAGTTATATTCGCGTACGAATGTAACTTCTATTACAGCACACCATACTAAAACTGACTAAGTGACAGCTTTAAGTTCTATTCGAACGCGATTATGCGATTATTATATATCTGCTTAATCGCATTGCCGTTTCAACTTAGCATTGCTAATTCTAAATAATTCCATCCATATTCGTTAACTTACTGACTCAGTAAGTTAACGATATGGATGGAATTATTTAGCAATGCTAAGTTGAAATCGCAATGCGATTAAGCAAATATATAAGAATCGCATTGCGATTTCAACTTAATTCTCAGATCCGACAGTACATTCTACTGGAGGAGGCGTTCCCATGGTGATCGTTAGCTCAAAGTTGTAATCGCAATGCGTTTATTGCGGTATATTATCCCTCTGGGTGTCTTTTACAGGTTAATTTTTATTTATTTTATGTTAACTCATCATTTCCCTATCTACATTTGTTTGCAGGGGATTTACCTACATTTTGCTGCCTTTTGCAGCCCTCTAGCCCTTTCCGGGAGTCTTTTACAGGCTTTTTAGTGCCCAAAAGTTCGGGTCCCCATTGACTTCTATGGGGTTCGGGTTCGGGATGAAGTTCGGGTTGAGTTCGGATCACGAACCCGGACATTTTCCGGAAGTTCGGCCAAACCTCTCGAACCCGAACATCCAGGTGTTCGCTCATCTCTATGTAATGCCTCTTTAGAACAACCCAACTGTCTCTCCCATCAAAATAATTGTGTTCTCTGTGCCCTCTCCCAGAAAACAATGAGAGGCAATTGCACTTGCCAATCTTTGATATTTTTCTTTAGTTTTAGCTTAACTCATTTAGACTATCTACAACCATTTTTTTTCAATAATAGGATAAAAGTGACCATATAAATGTGTAACAACATTTGATATTATCCACTTTGAGGACTCAGAAAATCAATAATAAAGTCTACTTTTGAAAAAATAACAATAGCAGCTTCTTCCCATACACTATACATAATGCACAAAAGGTAGTGCTTTTTATCTGAAAGGGTGTACAGTAATTGAGACATCACTAGATATTGATTTCTTCATCTATCTTGTGACCTGGATATGAGGACTCATTCTTAGGTTACGAATAGTGTTGATCGAGCACCAAAGTGCTCTGGTGCTCGACTAGAACACTTTGGGATGCTCTGGTGCTCTACAGAGCACCAGAGCACAATGGAAGTCAATGGGTGAACCTGAGCATTAAACCAGACAATCAAAATTAGGGTTATTCACTTTAGAAAAAAGACGACTGAGGGGAGATCTAATAACTATGTATAAATATATCAGGGGTCAGTCCAGAGATCTGTCCCATCATCTATTTATCCCCAGGACTGTGACTGTGACAAGGGGACATCCTCTGCGTCTGGAGGAAAGAAGGTTTGTACACAAACATAGAAAAGGATTCTTCACTGTAAGAGCAGTGAGACTATGGAACTCTCTGCCTGAGGAGGTGGTGATGGTGAGTACAATAAAGGAATTCAAGAGGGGACTGGATGTATTTCTGGAGTGTAATAATATTACAGGCTACAGCTACTAGAGAGGGGTCGTTGATCCAGGGAGTTATTCTGATTGCCTGATTGGAGTCGGGAAGGAATTTTTTTCCCCTTAAGTGAGGAAAATTGGCTTCTGCCTCACAGGGTTTTTTTGCCTTCCTCTGGATCAACTTGTAGGAAACAGGCCGAACTGGATGGACAAATGTCTTTTTTCGGTCTTATATACTATGTTACTATGTTACCCCCAGTTATGGGTACTACCCTCTGTAGTGGAGGCAACCATCTCCTGCTCCTCCTTCTCATCATCATCATCATCCAATTCACGCTGAGAGGAAGAAACTGAGGGTGGTCTGGCTATCACCCTGTGTACTGTCTTCCCCCATTTCCACCTCTTCCATATGCAAAGCGTCCGCCTTTATTGTAAGCAGCGAGCGTTTCAGTAGACACAGAAGTGGAATGGCTACGCTGATAATAGCCGCACCGCCGCTCACCATCTCTTTTGATTCCTCAAAGTTGCATAAAACCTCTCAGAGGTCAGACATCCATGCCCACTCGTCGCTTGTGAAGAGCGGAAGCTGACTGGAAAGGTGACTACCATGTTGCAGCTGGTATTCCACTACTGCCCTCTGCTTCTCACAAAGCCTGGCCAACATGTGGAACGTGTAGCATTGCCAGACCGGCGGCAGATGTAGATGACTTTCGAAAATGGGCACATACGCAACACACCTTCACCAGTAGCTCAGGCAAATTGGGGTAGGTTTTGAGAAACCGCTGAACCACTAAGTTGAACACGTGGGCTAGGCATGGTATGTGTGTGAGCTTGCCAAGCTCCAAAGCCGCCACCACGTTACGGCCATTATCAGACACAGCCATGCCTGGTGGTAGGTTGAGTGGCGAGAGCCACAGCTCAGTGTGGTCCCTTATACACTTCCACAGCTCTGCGGCGGTGTGCTGTTTGTCACCTAACCAAATTAGTTTCGGCACGGTCTGTTGCCGCCATATAGCACCCGTTGACATGTTCCGGCCAGCCAATCACTGTAATGTCAGTAACCAACATGGCTACAGCATTACAGTCAGTGCCAGTACTACTCCGCATGTTTATTGGCTGTGTAGCAGCCAATAAACGTGCGGGGAGGAGACTCGAGCATCGCGCTCAAGCACACGCGGTGTTCGCAAAGCATGACTCAAAATGGTTTGCGACCGAGCATGATCGCCCAACACTAGTTACGAACAAAGTGAGGGAATTTTGCATTATTTATTTACTTTATTTTGAAACTTGCAGCACTTTTTTCCTCAACACATTATGTTCAAACGCACCTAGGGAAACAATTCATTCTAAAAGAGAAAGGTGCAGGTGTGATAAAACAACTGTTGTAAAAGGGATTTTCTGAGATTTAGAAATCCTCAGGATAGGTCATTAGTATCTGATCAGTGGCTCAGTCCCATTGAAGTAAATGGGGCTGAGAGCGATACCAAGCACATCCACTATACAATGCACTGCCCTGTGCTTGGTAAGCTGCAAGAAGGGAGTGGGGTTCACAAGAGCCCCTGTTCCTTCTCAAACAGCTGATCTGCAGGGGTCCTGGGTGTCTGACTGAACCGATCAGATAGGACATCAGTATCAAAATCTCGGAAAACCCTTTTAACCCCTTTAGGACACATGACGTACCGGTACGGCATGTTTCCCGAGTCCTTAAGGACACATGACGTACCGGTACGTCATGTGAAAAAAATCTGAGTGCGGCGCTGAAGGGGTTAAAAGAAACAGGATGTCGGCTGAAATCATTCAGCGGGCATCCTGTGACAACGCCGAGGGGGGTCATGTGACCCCCCGTATCGGCGATCGCAGAAAACCGCAGGTCAATTCAGACCTGCGGTTTGCTGCGTTTCCGGTCCATTCGGGTCTCTGGTGACCCGATGAACCGGAAAAGAACGGTGATCGGTGGCGTAATATCACACCACCAATCACAGTTCTTGAATTGGGGGCGGTGGTGGTGGTGCTGCACGTTGATTGGTCAGGGGAGAGAGGCGGGGGATTCAAACTCCCGGCGCTCCTCTCTCTCCTCCTCTTCCTGCTGCCGCTGCCCCCGTGTGAGGACCGTGCTGCACCGCTCCTGTGACCCCCCCTTCAGCTTCAATCACCCTCTTGCACCCTCCTGCACCCATCAGGTAGGTTAGGGTCAGTGAGGGAGAGGTATTTTAGGCAGGGATAGGAGGGACAGTTAGGTGTTAGGTAAAAAAAATAAAAAATATTTTAGTTCTGCCTGTGATGGTTTGGGTCCACAGCACTTAGCTGTGAGACCCTAAACCCACCCAGGGGTGCTGAGGAAGGGAGGTCCCGGTTGATGAGTCTCTCGTTGCTTTCAAGGGGAGACTCAGTTTCCGCCAATACATTCCCACTAAGCGGGCGAGGTATGGCGTCAAAATGTACAAAATTTGTGAGAGTACCTCAGGGTACACTTACAAATTTAGTGTGTACGAGGGGCAAGATTCCCGTATTGAACCCCCAGAATGTCCCCCCACTCTGGGTGTTAGCGGGAAACTCTTGTGGGACCTTATGTACCCACTACTGGATAAGGGTTGCCACCTGTACATGGATAACTTTTATACCAGTATTCCCTTGTATCAGGCCCTCTACGCCAGATCCACGTTCGCTTGTGGGACAGTGCGGAAAAATCAGCACGGCCTCCCTTCCCACCCCCTCTAGGTACCTATCCCCAGGGGTGAGACCCGTGCCCTTACTTGTGGAAACCTGCTGTTGGTCAGGTATAAGGACAAGAGGGATGTCCTTATGCTGACCACAATCCATGGTAACGGCACCATCCCAGTCTCTGTGCGAGGTACCACGGCAACGGTCCTCAAGCCCGATTGTATCGTCGACTACAATCGGTATATGGGTGGAGTTGATCTATCTGATCAAGTTCTCCAACCATATAATGCCATGCGGAAAACCCGGGCATGGTACAAAAAAGTTGCGGTCTACATGGTGCAGGTTGCCATGTACAACGCTTTTGTACTATCCCGAAGCGCTGGCAGCACAGAGACGTTCCTCCAGTTCTATGAGGCAGTCCTCAAGGACCTGATCTTTTCAGACCGGGAAAGAGCAGGTCGGAGTACCTCGGGAATTGGAGGCGCCCAGGTCGTCCCTGGCCAACATTTTCCAGGTGTGGTCCCCCATACTGGAAAAAAGGGACGAACCCAAAAAAGATGCAGAGTGTGTCACAAGAGGGGGATACGGAAGGACACCACCACTCTATATGACACGTGCCTCGATCATCCGGGCCTCTGCGTTATCAATTGCTTCAGGGAGTATCACACTTCCATGGAGTACTACATTTTTATAATTCCCGGCAGTCCCCTAGAGAACATAAAAAACTATGGCTTTCAGACTTTGGAGGCACAGAAACATTTTTTTTTCCAAAAATGATACTAGTTTTAGTGCAGGCATCCTCAAAATGTGGCCTTCCAGATGTTGTAAAACTACAATTCCCAGTATGCCCAACATCTGGAGGGCCGCAGTTTGAGGATGCCTGTTTTAGTGTCTCCTAAGTCTGAGAGCCATACATATTGGGCATCGCCGCGTCCGTAAAAATCTGCTCTATAAAAATAAAATTTGACCCAACCCCTTGGAAAAACGACTTAAAAAAAATAAAATAAAAACTATGTCCAAAAAGCCATTTTTATTGTCACCTAACATCAAAAAAAGTGTAATATCGAGCGATCAAAAAGTCGTATGCACCCCCAAATAGTGCCAATAAAACCGCCATCTCATCCCACAAAAAATGAGCCCCTACATTATATAGTCCCTCCCCCCAAAAAAAAGCTGCAGCTGCCAGGCTATGGAGATAGTAAAATTATCAATTTTTTGTTCCTAAAATGATAATATAGTGTAAAATCTGAATAAATTAAAAAAGTAGACATATTCTGTATTGTCGCGTTCGTAATAATCTGCCCTATAAAAATAACATTAGACCTAACCCCTCGGATGAATCGCGTTAAAAATAAAAAATAAAAACCGTGTAAAAAAAAGCCATTTATGTCACCTAACACTACAAAAAGTGTAATAGCGAGCGATCAAAAAGTCATATGCGCCCCAAATAGTGCCAATAAAACCGCCATCTCATCCTGCAAAAAATGAGCCCCCACATTATATAGTGCCTCCCCCCGAAAAAAACTGCAGCTGCCAGGCTATGGAGATAGTAAAATTATCAATTTTTTGTTCCTAAAATGATAATATAGTGTAAAATCTGAATAAATAAATAAAAAGTAGACATATTATGTATCGGCGCGTCCGTAATAATCTGACCTATAAAAATAACATTAGACCCAACCCCTAGAATGAACGGTGTTAAAAAAATAAAATAAAAACGGTGCCAAAACACCCATTTTTTGGCAAAATTTCCGTTTTAAACCATATTTTCCGGTAATAAAGCAGGGGGTTAACAGTCAAACAAAACTAAATATTTATTGCCCTGATTCTGTAGTTTGCAGAAACTCCCCATATGTGGTCGTAAATGGCTATATAGCCACAAGGCAGGGCACAGAATGAAGGGAACGCCACATAGTTTCTGGAAGGCAGATTTTTATTTTTATACCATGTCCCATTAGAAGCCCCCCCTGATGAAGCCTAGACTAGAAACTCCAAAAAAGTGACCCCATCTAAAAAACTACACCCCTCAAGGTATTCAAAAATTATTTTACAAACTTTGTTAACCCTTTAGGTGTTCCACAAAACTTAATGGCGAATGTAGAAACAATTTTAGAATTTCCATTTTTTGTTATATTGCCTTAAAAAAGTGTAATATAGAACAACCAAAAATCAAATTTACCCTACAATAAACCCAAAACAACAACCACCATATCCTGTAGTTTCCTAGATGGGGTCACTTTTATGGAGTTTCTACTCTGGGGGTGCAGCAGGGGGCTTGAAAGGGTACATGGTGTAAATAAACCAGTCCAGCAAAATCTGCCTTCCAAAAACCATATGGTGTTCCCCTTCTTCAATGTCCTGCCGTTTAGCCATATAGTAGTTTAGGACCACATATGGGGTGTTTCTGCAAACTACAGAATCAGGGCAACTCATATTGAGTTTTGTTTGGCTGTTAACCCGTTTTTCCCAGTAATAAAGTAAGGGTTAAAATGGAATATTTTTCAAAAAATCTAAATTCCAAAATTGTTTCTCCATCTTCCATGAACTGTTGTGGAACACCTAAAGGGTTAACAACGTTTGTAAACCCAGGTTTGAATACCTTGAGGGGTGTACTTTCATAGAAGGAGTCACTTTTTGGGAATTTCTATGCTAGGGTGCATCAGGCGGGCTTGCAATAGGACATGGTGTTAAAAAAAACAGTCCCGCAAAATCTGCCATTCAAAACCCATATGGCGTTCCCCTCCTTCAATGTCCTCCCGTTTGGCCAAACAGTAGTTTAGGACCACATATGGGGTGTTTCTGTAAACTAGAGAATCAGGGCAACCCACATTGAGTTTTGTTTGGCAGTTAACCCTTACTTTATTACTGAATAAAATGGATTATAATGGAAAATTTTCCAAAAATTCTAAATTCCAAAATTGTTTCTCCATCTTCCATGAACTGTTGTGGAACACCTAAAGGGTTAACAACGTTTGTAAACCCAGCTTTGAATACCTTGAGGGGTGTACTTTCTTAGATGGAGTCACTTTTTTGGAATTTCTATGCTACGGTGCATCAGGGGGGCTTGCAATAGGACATGGTGTTAAAAAAAACAGTCCCGCAAAATCTGCCATTCAAAACCTATATGGTGTTCCCCTCTTTCAATGTCCTCCCGTTTGGCCAAACGGTAGTTTAGGACCAAATTGTTTGACAGTTAACCCTTACTTTATTACTGGAAAAAATGGATTATAATGGAAAATTTTCCCAAAAATTGAAATTATGAAATTTTATCTCCATTTTCCATGAACTGTTGTGGAACACCTAAAGGGTTAACAACGTTTGTACAATCAGTTTTGAATACCTTGAGGGGTGTACTTTCTAAAATTGGGTCATTTTTGGGCGGTTTCTATTATGTAAGCCTCACAAAGTGACTTCAGACCTGAACTGGTCCATAAAAAGTGGGATTTGGAAAATTTCTGAAAAATTTCAAAATTTGCTTCTAAACTTCTAAGCTATGTAACATCCCCAAAAAATAAAATGGCATTCCCCAAATGCTTCAAACATGAAGGAGACATATGGGGAATGTAAAGTCATCCCTTTTTTGGGGGGTATTACTATGTATTATAGAAGTAGAAAAGCTGAAACTTTAAAATTTGCTAAATTTTCCAAATTTTTTGTAAAATTTGTATTTTTTTATGCAAAAAAATTAACTTTTTTGACCCAATTTTAGTAGTGTCGTGAAGTATAATATGTGACGAAAAAACAATCTCAGAACGGCCTGGGTAAGTAAAAGCGTTTTAAAGTTATTCACACTTAAAGTGACTGGTCAGATTTTGAAAAAATGGCCTGGTCCTTAAGGTGAAATAGGGCCGTGTCCTTAAGGGGATAAGATGGCCTATGTGGTTTTGTGGATCAAAAAAGAAAACAGAAAACTTAGAATCACAGCAATTGTCATTGTCCTCAATTAGCTCTTATTGAAGTCAACCCTAGTGTTTGAATAAAAGACAAATACCTATAAAAATTAAACTTCATACAGAAAAATAGACAAAAATAGGGCATAGGTTAATGTTGTTTTAAATACAACTGTGTAAATGCTAATATTCACAAAGTGCATGATATATAGATACAAAGGATGAATTCCATAAATGTTACTGGGTATAAAATAGTGGCTGTATTTTCATTTTCTATGATACTAATGTAAAGCGAAGGATACATTAGGGTTCACTGAGTTCATGTTGTAAACAAAACAAAAAAACACAAAGAAAGAGATGTGGCCTCGGAGCAGTAGGAACATATTTTGAGTATATTAGTCATATTATAATACACACATATGAGCAAATATATTATATCAGTTAAATGTATGATTTTTTATTTATTATTGTTAGATAAGTAATGGAAAAGTTCTACTATTAAATGTAAAGATAAAAATGTGTATTGGGGGTTTTAGACACAGGGATGGACAGACGACCGGTGATTGTATAATGCAAAGAAATAGGTTAGAGCAAATTTCTTGAATTTCTTTTTGTGTCCTATTTGCCGAGTAGGTCTAAAAATGTGATTTGGGTCCAAATCAATTGTACCCGAAAATGCACCAACTGGCCTGAAAAATTGGTATATGAGACTCTGAGGTCTCATAGTAATTACATTTTTTTTTCTCTTGTCTTTGTCTTATTTACATTTTTATTTGACTTTTAGTTTTTTTGTCCCTTCTTTCCCTCTCCCTTAAGCATTTTATCACAATGACAGCAATAATGTCAGAGTGACACATATATAGCTATATAGCTATAATTAAACTCATATGTTAGCAAACAGCCTGTTTAGGCCTCTTTCAAACTTGCGTTGTGAAGATCTGGCGTGCACTTCCGTCGCCGGAATGCCCGCCGGATCCGGCACAACGCAAGTGAACTGAAAGCATTTGAAGACTGATCAGTCTTCAAAATGCTTTCAGTGTTAATATGGCAGCCAGGACGCTACTAGCGTCCTGGTTGCCATAGTAGCAGTGGGGAGTGGGGGAGCGGCATACTTACATTCCGTGCGGCTCCCGGGGCGCTTCTGAATGACGTCAGAGCGCCCCGCGCGCATGGATCACGTGATCCATGCGATCACGTGATCTATGCACTGGGGTGCCCTGACGTCATCCTGGAGCGTCCCGGGAGCCGCACGGAATGTAAGTATGCCGCTCCCCCGCTCCCCCTACTCTTTACTATGGCAACCAGGACTTTAGCGTCCTGGCTGCCATAGTAACCCTTGACAAAAAGCTAAACGTCGAATCCGGCGATGCGCCGAAACGACGTTTAGCTTAAGGCCGGATCCGGATTAATGCACTTCAATGGGCATTAATTCCGGATCCGGCGTTACGGCATGTCTTCCGGATTTTTGGACGGAGACAAATCCGCAGCACGCTGCGCTTTTGTCAACGTCCAAAAAACGTTGACATACTGAACCGAAGACATCCTGATGCAATCTTAACGGATTTCTCTCCATTCAGGATGCATGGGGATAATCCTGATCAGTAGCTTTCCGTCCTAGAGACCCGAGGACGGATCTCTAGGACGAAAAGCTAAAACGCTAGTGTGAAAGAGGCCTTAATAAAACACATTGCACCATCACATTTGTTATGCTATTTTAAAATGATAAAAAATTTCCATTACTAGAGGCAGACTGTGTTTAAACTCTCACAGAGTTATCTGAAAAACATACAGACTCTTGTTCTTAACAAGCATTACAAAAATGATGCCTTTTTCAGAGCAGATGCTTGCCTGTCTTTATATGTACGGTAGTGTCAGAAGAAGCAGTCGTTTGTTCTGAACAAGAGTCCAAAAATTATGCCTGGTCCTGTTTGTACACCCACAAGTGTTACAGAAGAAAATGGTGACAATTTCTAAAATTCTCACTTTAATATGGGAGCAACAGCAGTACAATGTGGATGTGAAAGGGGTAAGCTGTGTACAGGTAATAGTGGCATACGGCAGCAATAGTAGCGGCAGCAATAGCAGCAATGCATGGGAGAGTTAAGGTAGTAGATGTGTATGCAGCTGTTTAGGGGTAGTAGTAGTAGTAGTAGTAGTAGTAGTGGCTGTGTAGGGGTAATGGTGGTCGCAGTAGAAATATTAACAGCTGTGACGGTGGCAGCAGCAGCCACAGAGTATAGAACATGATGGTAGGCAGGCAGACAGTGGCAGTGGAATGATGGGACACCATTAGCAATGGCCAGTCTATATATTGGCCCCAGCCAGAGGAGTGTGAAAACCTTCTCTGATATGACACTGGAGGCTTTACAAGACAGTATAGTTAGAGAGCCCATGCAGTCAGGGAACACTGTATGTACCAGAGAAAGGCCACAGCTCAAGAAGATCTGAACCTGCTTCAGGTGTCCACAGTGCTGTGAACCTTGCTGCACAGTAACAATTGCAAGGAGAGGTCAACATACTTCACCAAGTGACAGTACAAGACAGGGATGGCTTTTTAAGACAAATAATGGGGGCTAATTATCTTTAGCCGACCCACGGTGTGGTTCATACTAAGCTGGTCTCCACTATTATGTTTCAACTCCATTCCTCCCCAGCCGTCTCTGCAGCTCCACAATGCTCTGGCATTAACACCCTGTTGATGGGCATTATGTGACTGCTGCAGCCAATCACTGGATGCTGAAATATATGTGCAATTGTCCAAGACGACTTTTGAATAAAAGAATCAAAGGAAAAATCCAAAATAACAAATTAACTTTTTGGACTGATATTTGTCAGCCAGCAGCATCTGTCATACTCGTACATGTCACAAAACAATGTCAGTTGGTAGAAAATGGTCTAAATTAGCATTTTGCATGTATGTAGAGAGACAGTGGAAGATGGCACGCTGCACACTACTGGTTTCCTTATAGAACGAAACAGGTAAATTTCAAAATCCACAGGGCTGAACTGTTCGACCAAGCTGAATCCCAATCCTCTGTTGAGGAGAAAGATGCAGCCCTGGGACAGTTCAAGCCCTGTGAGATTCACTACAATGTTACTCGAGGGAATACAGGTATCATTGTCTTTGTCTCTACTGTTTCTACTGCCGCCAAGAGACCTGTCTCCTCTGTCTTGTAGACTTCCGGACCTCTTTGGGCCTTTCTTGCACGTCTCCCTCGTCCCCTTCTCGTTCTCTTTCTAAAAGGGCAGGGCCTCTTGTTGCATTCGCTCCATTCCCCCCAGACAGACTCCAATCTGAATCCGTCGTCCAGAAATCACTTCGCCCTCACAGTGGTGTTCGTCCGGGGCGCACTTTTTTCTTACCCCAATCAAGGACTCTGTCATGCTCATAATCGTTTTTGTCCTGTATAAATTTGTCCCTCTTTTTTTCTTTTGTTTCCATTTGAGTCACTAGTAGTTTCTTATTCAACCTTTTTTCAAAATTGGTAAGTTGTGACTCCATTAAGCTTGGTGGCTCCAGATAGGAGGGACCAAACATCAAGTCAAAGATTTTATAACATGACGAACTTCCTATGTAGTATATGTCGTGTTTTGTCCTTGTAAAAGATTCCATATTGGTAAAACTATAGATCCACTCTTCGAGCGGATACGGGAACATGTAAATTAGTTTCGATCGGCAAGGGGTCGCCCCGCCTAATCGAACACGTTCGAACAGAGCATGGGGACAGTCCGCGTTGCCTCTCTTTTCCAGGGTTGGAGGTTGTCCGACCCATCCCCAGGGGAGGGGATCGACACCGGCTACGCCTGCAGAGAGAGGCAAGGTGGATTATGCGCACCTATGCGACTGGGGCTAATGGGCTTAATGAAAAAAACAATATGGCCGTGTTCCTTTAAGAGTGACTGTAACTGCAGTGATGCATTGGAAAAATGCGAACATGCCTGCCTGCGTGTTTAAGTAGTGGCCCAGTACTATTAATAAGTATGTGAATAGCAAGTGTCCCGTGGTTTGGTGTAAGCATAAGTGGTTATAAAAGATCGGTATCGCAAGTTTGATTAATGTGCATAGATTACCTGTATTCATAGCCTTTCATCTGCTGTGGTTTTAATGTCTGATTTTAGCAAGAGCATCTGGTTGTTGCTTAGGCGACGGCAGGGGGACGCTCCTTTATATAGCATACTGTTACGCATAGACGTCAGTGCGGCCTGAGGAGGCGCGACCGCCTGTAACAAGCTGTCCGCCCCTGACCCCGTTCATGTGTATTCCGAAAAGAGGAAGAATAAAGATTATCTTTGTCTGTTCTGGTGAGTGTCGCAAGCATTTTTCGTGCATTCTCTCTACATACATGCGATGTGTGATAATCTATTAATCTACTGCTGAGCACCATAAGAGAAACAGTGGAGCTGAATTACTGCATGCTGCCCGCGGAGGCCTTATGTGAGATTGCCATCAAGTAACTAGCAGTGCCACCATATTCATCTCTAGAGATGGCCCGAACTATTCGCCGGCGAACAGTTCCCGGCGAACATAGCTTGTTCGCGTCTGCCGCGGCAGGCGACCATATTCGATGTTCGCCCCTATACTTTATCATTGAGCAAACTTTGACCCTGTACCTCACAGTCAGCAGACACATTCCAGCCAATCAGCATACCCTCCCTCCCAGACCCTCCCACCTCCTATCTAAACGCAAGGATAGGATCCATCTTACATTCATTCTGAAGCTGCAGTGTTAGTAATTGTAAATCGCAAGACGATTAATATAACCTGTATTATTCGCATTGCGATTACAACTTAGATCTGAGTTCCAAATGGTTGTATTGCTAGAATATATTAACGAAGATAACGAATATAGCACTATATTCTCAATCTTCATTATATTCTAGCAATAAAACCATTAGGAACTCAGATCTAAGTTGAATTTGCAATGCGATTAATATAACCTGCATTAATCGCATTGGTTGTTGTATTGCTAGAATATACGTTATATTCTAGCAATACAACCATTAGGAACTCAGCTCTACGTTGTAATCGCAATGCAAATAATACTTACAATTATTAATCGCTTTGCGAATCCATTTGATGCCTCTGTTTGATTGTATATGACGGTTGACTATGACTACCACCAACGTTCTTCTGCCTCCAAAGCAAGATATCTGAACCCCCCAGAGGCCAGTTGGGCATTTTTAATAGAAAACGCATCAAAAACGCATCAAAAACGCATCTGCGTTTTTATAATTTTTTCATTTTTTAGTTTATTTTTTTGTGTATTTTGCCACATTTGGTTGCATATTTACATTTGGTATAGGCAAATATGGTAGTCTAGATCATGTGTCTATACCAAAACCTAGGATCATTGTTTGACAGCATATTTTCTAAGCCATGTAGCTGAATATAGATTTGGGCAGAGTAATGATCTAGACTACCATATTTGCCTATACCAAATGTAAATATGCAACCAAATGTGGCAAAATACACAAAAAATGTAACTAAAAAATGAAAAAATTATAAAACCGCAGATGCGTTTTTGATGCGATTTCTATTAAAAACGCCCAAATGGCCCCTGGGGGGTTCAGATATCTTGCCTCGGAGGCAGCAGAACATTGGTGGTAGTCATAGTCAACCGTCATATACAATCAAATAGAGGCATTAAATGGATTCGCAAAGCAATTAATAATTGTAAGTATTATTCGCATTGCGATTACAACGTAGAGCTGAGTTCCTAATGGTTGTATTGCTAGAATATAACGTATATTCTAGCAATAGAACAACCATTAGGAACTCAGCTCTAAGTTGAATTCGCAATGCGATTAATGCAGGTTATATTATTCGCATTGCAAATTCAACTTAGAGATGGGTTCCTAATGGTTGTATTGCTAGAATTATATAACGAAGATTGAGAATATAGAGCTAAATTCCCAATCTTCGTTATATTCTAGCAATACAACCATTAGGAACCATCTCTAAGTTAAATTCGCAAATAAGATGTCCCAACTCCCAAACTATTTACCGGCGAGTAGTTCCCGGCGAACATATCTTGTGCGTGTTCGTCGCGGCGGGCGAACATATGCGATGTTAGGTCCACCCCCTATCATTGAGTAAACTTTGACCCTGTACCTGACAGTCAGCAGACACATTACAGCCAATCAGCAGCATACCTTCCCTCCCAGACCCTCCCATCTCCTGGACACAGCATCCATTTTAGATTAATTCGGAAGCTGCAGTCTTAGTGAGAGGAGGGACAGTGTAACTGCTGCTGAGATTTAATAGGGAAATCGATAGCTAGGCTAGTGTATTCAGTGTCCACTCCAGTCCTGAAAGACTCATCAGATCTCTGCTGTAAGGACTGCATCCTGACAGCACCCCAAAAAGCCCTTTTTAGGGCTAGTACATCAGTCTCCCTCCCAGACCCTCCCACCTCCCATCAAAAAGCAAGGATGGCATCCATCTTAGTAGTTGTAATCGCAATGCGATTAATACAGGTTATATTGATCGCATTGCGAATTCAACTTAGAGCTAGGTTCCTATTCTCAATCTTCGTTATATTCTAGCAATACAACCATTAGGAACTTAGATCGAAGTTGTAATCGCAATGCGATTAATACAGGTTATATTAATCGCATTGCGAATTCAACTTAGAGCTGGGTTCCTATTCTCAATCTTCGTTATATTCTAGCAATACAACCATTAGGAACTCAGCTTTAAGTTGAATTCGCAATGCGATTAATATAACCTGTATTAATCGCATTGCGATTACAACTTACCACACTCTGCGTCAACTAGATATTTTTCCATGGGAGTTTTGCCATGGATCCCCCTCCGGCATGCCACAGTCCAGGTGTTAGTCCCCTTGAAACAACTTTTCCATCACTATTGTGGCCAGAAGGAGTCCCTTTGTTTTTTAAATTCGCCTGTCTATTGAAGTCTATGGCGGTTCGCACTGTTCGCATGTTCGCGAACATTTGCGGAAGTTCGCGTTCGCCATTCGCGAAGGGAAAATTTTATGTTCGCGACATCACTATTCATCTCTTTATTCGTGGACTAAATTAGCATTTTATACCAATCAAAATCTCTGTGTATGAAGTCTTGATGTGACAAGTGTTAAGTGTGATTTTTTTAACCGCATGATGCCACTATTTTGACGAATTGACAATGAAGAACTGGAAGTTACCATTTTTCTACATTTATCTGGGAGAAGTCAACAAGTCTTTCTACCAGCTTTTGAAATCGGACTTTCCAGATTTCATATGGAAGTGCACCTGTTTTTAAAGCTTTAGTGTATCCAAAATCTCTAGTGTATGGCCAGTTTATTAATGGAAGGAGATAGTGCTGCAGGTTGATAATGGAAACGATATCACTTTAATACTGTATTTGCACTTTTAATGCTCGTATTGCCCAGGGTGTAACGCAAAGAAGATTACGGCACTCTTGTTCTGGCGGTTTCCTTTCTTTATTTCACCAAAAGTGTAGCAACGTTTTAACCATAAGGTCTTTATCAAGCTTGATAAAGACCTTATGGTTGAAACGTTGCTACACTTTTGGTGAAATAAAGAAAGGAAACCGCCAGAACAAGAGTGTCGTAATCTTCTTTGCGTTACACTGTATGGATTGAGGACCCATGGGCAGGGACCTGACATTACAGGCACCACCAATGAACGATCATCTGTTAAGGAACAGTGAGTAGTGCTGCCCGAACCGTTGCTGGGTATTGCCAAGGGTCACTTTCAGGATGTGTGACACAGTGACACGTCTGCCAAAAACTCAGAATACAATATTATTGAGCAATTAGATTGTCAGCAGAATAAGTGGATTATTCCGCTCATTGAAATAATCCTGTATTAGACCTGCTGATTTTTCGGCAGATGATCACTAACGAGTGTTTGTATGAATGCTTGTTAGCGATCATCTTGCAGTGTAATACTGCCGTGAATTGCCCGATGAATGAGCAAGCTCGTTCATCTGGCAATCCAAATCCTTTGACATGTTAAAAAATTATCGTTTGCAGGTGGAAAACCACTTATACAGCATGGAAACAAGCGATGGCATAGAGATCGCTCCTCCTTATGATGCGGAGGAGATTGCTGCATGTAAAAATGTTCTAGCGAGCAGACGATTTCTAGGAGGAAACGCTTCCCTCCCAACGATCGTCTGCCACATCAGGCTGTGTAATACAGCCTTGAGGCTGGGGACACACCTAGGCGTTTCTGAATCGCGCGTTTTTGTAACTAAGAAACGCGCGTCATACGCGCGATTCAGTGATTCTCCCCTATGGCAACATTGTCCATAGGCGCGTTAAAACGCCCAAAAGAAGCTCATGTACTTGTTTGGGCGTTGGGCGTTTTACAGCGCATTCAAACGCGCTGTAAAGCGCCCAAATGTGAACCATGCCCATAGGGATGCATGGCTTTTCACATGTTGAGCGTTTTTAAGCGCGTTTTTAAGCGCGTTTGAACGCGCTGAAAAACGCTCAGGTGTGTTCCCAGGGTAAATGACAAGGCTAAAGCTCCCCAAATGATGTAACTTATTACCAAATATATTACAATAAATTATAGTAAAGGTGCAGTATACTATAAAGATGGAAACATAATTAGAGGAAGTGGACCCATATGTAGTAACTAGAGATGAGTGAAGTTATGAAAACTTCAATTCAGCTGCTTCACTCAATTTTACAAGGAAATTCACTTCTTGGCAAATTACTTCATTGCAAAGCAGCAGGCACAATGACAGGGTATGGCGAATGCCTCCCAGCATTGAACCCCTCAGATACCACGTTCATCGCTGACTACTGCATCTGATAGAGGCCTTTCAGGGGTTAAAAAAAATAATACTCACCTATTCCATTTGAGCGCGAAAAGGCCGCTGCAGGCATCTAGATTGAAGATCCTGCATGAAATCTTGTGTGGTGCCATCATCAGGCTGGCCGGCATGGTGACGTGAAACGTCATAAAACGCAAGATTTTGCATGGGATCTTCAATCAAGATAAGTGCCTCTTCGCGGTCAAATGATGAAGTGAGCATGTTTTTGTTTTTTGTTTTTTAGGCCATTTCAAGGAAAATTGGTTTGTTACCATGAAGCACGAGGAAATTTGGCTTCGCAGTGAATTGAATTTTCCATGAAATTCGGATTGAAGTCCACTTCGGAAACTTTGATCCGCTCAACACTAATAGTAACCCAACTTGCCTACATTTGATAATAGCTCAAGTTTAATAACAAGTTTAATAACCGGTGTTAGCCTTTTATTTTGCATAGTAAGTTTGCCATGAAAATTCCTCGTTGACTAATTAGTCATTGATCATGATACTAATGTATATTAGACTAGCAGAAAAGTCTATCTTAGGCTACTTTCACACTAGCGTTTTAGTTTTCTGGTATTGAGATCTGTTATAGGGTCTCAATACCAGAAAAAACGCTTCAGTTTTGTCCTCATTCATTGTCAATGAAGATGCATTCCTTTCCCTTTAGTTGCGTTCCCATACCGGAGAGCAAACCGCAACATGTTGTAGTTTGCTTTCCGTCCTGGGATGCGGAGCAAGACGAATCCGGCATGACGCCTAATGCAAGTCAAAGGGGATGGATCCATTTTCTCTGCCACAATCTGCCACAATAGAAAATGGATCCGTCCTCCATTGACTTTCCATGAAGTTCATTACAGATCCGTCTTGGCAATGTTAAAGATAATAAAACCGGATCCGTTCATAACGGATGCAGGCAGTTGTATTATCAGTAATGGTGGCGTTTTTGCTGAACCCTGCAGGATCCAGTAAAAACGCTAGTGTGAAGGTAGCCCAACCCTATACTTTTAACCTCAGGCAAGGCTACCACCTGCTTAGAGCTGACAATACCTCACAATAGAATAATGAAGATGTGAAAAAGACAACTCTTCCTGTAATATAAAGTCTAGAGAAAGAGTCGTCGGTTCCTGTGAATACAGAAAAGTCCAGTATATACTTTAGCAGTTCTCTATTACAACAGGCTTGTATGGCAGTCTGTATATGTAAAATCATTGCCTACTAAAAAGTTATACAACTTTTTAATACACTGTACTTTGGGGGGAAATTTATCAAGTCCTGCACCCCAGAATTCTGGCTTCAAAGAGTTACAAAATAGTGTTTTGCAAACTTTTGGGCTTATTTGAAAAAAAAATGTTTCAACTAAAGATGAGCAAACTAGTTTGGTTTATTACAAACTCTGCAATTTTTCGGTTGGCAGACGAACCCGAATGGCATAACGCGATTTTACTGTACATGTCAGCGGAAAAAAAGCACTAGGGAGGAAGAAGAAGGGTACTCACATGACCCTGACCAGAAGTGGGGGGGGGGGGGCTAGCCCTGACTGGCTCACAAGCCGATGTCAGCCTAGATGAGCCAAACAGTGTTGCAGCAGGCAGAGAGATGCAAGCAGAACAAGCAGAACGTCAGTCAGTGCTGGGCTGTGAATGAGGGTTGATCAGTCATAAGGGGCATTCACATCAGCGTTTCCCCTTCTGTTGTAGCATTCTGTTCAAATGCGTTTAAAACAGAAAATCACTGAATTTATATCATGGAAAACCAAATGGAGCACTTAAGGGGCATTCTGTTTTAATCCATCCTAATGGAGTTAAATAGACAAAAAAACGTAAACCAGCCTTCCGTCACGCTTCCGTCAATTTGGATGTAAACAAAAGTCCTGTCCAAATTAATAAAACTAACATATAGTTGCAGTGTTGGACTGGGGTACCTAGGGCCCACCAGTAAAATTTATTTTGGGGGCTCAACGTAGGGATACATTCAAATATAATAAAAATTTTAACAAGTTTTTTATATGAACATAGGCTGGTTGAGGTGCTGTACATTGAATATATGTATGTAGTGCAGTAAGTCTACTGTGTTATGTGCCACTTGTGCAGGGGGTGGGAGACTAGGGGCCCACCCTGCTCAGGGGCCCACCGGGGATTCCCCTATACCCCTGTGGGCTAGTCCGAGCCTGTTAAGGTGATTACTAAACCAATACACAGGGTAGCGCACAACATTATCTGTGAGTGATAATGAATTTCGGCCTAAATCTGTTTCTGTTTATTTCTGTCTCTGTCTGAGAAGTGCCCCCTTCTCTGCTTCTGCTAAAAAAATAAAATAGAATGCACTTACCTCCTCCATTTGCTCGCGCTGTGGTGGATGCTTACTGATTACTGGATGCTCCGGTGTGAGGACGTCTCGCGGGTAATGCCCTGAGCATTCAGTCAGCAGTGCGAGCAAATGGAGGAGGTGAGTTCTTTTTTTTTTTTTTTTTTGTTTGTTTTTTATTAACTCAAGTAGGGCCCCCCCCACCCCTACTTTTGTTAATTAAATATAAAGGCTGCACTAATGGAAGCGCTCATTGGTAACAGTCACCTCAGGAAAATACCAGCACTGGCAGGGCCACTAAAATACCGGCCGGCCGGATGGCAACCCTACCTGTGAGTGATAATATGATATTAAGCAGAAGGTCTCAATCCATTCCCATGTATTTCTGTCTCCAAATGGTTCTAATTTTTTGGGGGCACTGGCATCAACATGTCTCAATAGGGGAAGCATCCCCTGATGTAGAGTAGAGCAAAGTTTTGAAACATTTGTCTCGGGCGATTCGCCAAAGTTCACCAAGAATTTTGATTTGTTCCAAAATAATTTGTCACGAATGGCTACAAATCAGGTATACCCGTATGTCACAGTGGCTGAGGGAATATATGGAGCGGGCTGCTGCACAGTGCATGCCGGTATCAAACCCTGTAATTTAACCCCACAGATGCCATAATTAATAATGATCACAGCATCTGTGAAGTAAGGCAGAGGGATGCAGCAGTGAAATCGCAGGGCTCTGAAGCCTTCCAAGCCTGCCATGGTAAGCTCTATGTTGAGCTGTGCATGAGGCACAACTGAACAGGGAGAGCAGTATAACACCACTCACCCTAATAGATCTCTATTAGGGTAAATAGGACAACGGATCAAAAGATCCCAGGTTCTAGCCCGATAAGGCATTAAAATATTATTCTCCCTTTCCCAATTTTACATATAAAAATATATAGACAATAAAAAAAAATATTGGGTATCGTCGCATCGCAAAAAGTCTGAACTATGAAAACATTTTATAAAATTTCCTGTTTGGTGAAGGCTGTAATAGAAAATAAATGAAAAATACACAATTTGCTGTTCTTTAGTCACCTTTTTCCCTCTAAAAAAATTGAAGGTCGTACATACCACAACAATGGTGCTAATAAAAACGACTGTTCATCCTGCAAAAAACAAGCCCTCATACACCTCTGTAGACAAAAATATAAAATAAGTTATGGCTATGAGAAAATGGTAATGCAGTACCAGTGACAGTAGTGGCAGTAAGTGGCAGCAGCAGTGGCAGTAAGGCTGTGTTCACATCACTGTTTATTTTTCCATTCTTCTGATCCATCAGTAGAACAGAACAATAAAAAAAGAATCCTGTTTTTTGGCCCCTTTTACACGGTCAGTATTTGCTCAGTATTTTGCATCAGTATTTGATCTGTAATTGTAAGCCAAAACCAGGTGTGGGTCCAAAAGATAAAATATAGAGATAAAATGTAATGATAATATTAGCATCTCTTCTGTGTTTTGGACCCACTCCAGCATTTTGCTTATAAATACTGATCAGATACTGATGCAAAATACTGACTGGGTGAAAGAGATCCTATGCTCAATTTGCATTGTTTTGGCTCTTTACGTCTGAAATAGTTTTTCTCTGTTGTTGTTTTTTTGAACAAAAAAAAAAATCCTGTATGCAGGACTTTAATGGTCTCTTTCATGCAGTCAATATTTGGTCAGTATTTTGATCAGTAAGCCAAAAACTGGAGTGGGTCCAAAATAGAGATAAAATGTAATGGAAATATTTGCATCTCCCCTGTATTTTGGACCCAAATAGTGATGCAAAATACTGACCATGTGAAAGAGGCCTTACAGATTCTCAACATACAGGGTCCCTTGTTTTTTTTTTTTCATTCTTTTGATGGATCAGAAGAACAGAATACAAAACAGTGATGTCAACACAGCCGAACAGGGACAATAGTGGCCCCATAACAGAGTGGGGAGGGAGAGCAGCAGCAGTGGCAGTAACAGTGACAATAGTGGCCCCATGAGAATGGCGGCAGCAGTGGCATATAAAACGAGATGGTGGCATATCACAGTAGTAGCAGAACCCAACAACTTTGGGATAGCAAGGACCAGTGGTATGCATATCCATGTAAAAATGTAACATTTTCATATCACTAGGCCAAAAAGCCCCATTGTAGGAATGGCCGTATAGGCAGCAGCACATGTCCATTTTGCTGAATATTCTGGTGTGGCAGCACACTACAGTGTAATCATTAGTGTCAGAATGATCTATTCTGTTGCATCAGGCAAGGGTGGCTGAGAATCCTGATTGATCCATGTCTGTTTCTAATATATGAAGGTTGGTCTCTCACCATTTAGGGAGGAAATGCCACAGACCGCAGAGTGCACCTGTCCTTGTAAATGTTATTTCTATATTGTCATATTGTTTATCACATCCACACATTTGCTATCCTGTGTAGGATGTCTTTTCTGGTACTTGTGGTCTGCTGTGGGCATCCCCCACTGCATTTTTTCTGGGGTTCGCCACTAGCAGCGGACCACAAGTGCAGGATCTGCCCCCCGGTATAGATGCGCCACTGCATATGGGGTGGAGCACGTCATGCTTTTTAATACCACGCAAATTTATAGTTTGCATAACTATACTCCCCATCACACTGAACAACCACTCTGATACCACCCTACTGGCCAGGCAGGAAAGCATGCTCATGGCAAACTCTGCAAAGCTGCTGGTTGATGTTCTGCTGCATGTCCCACTGTTGCTGCTGCTGAGTGATTTCCTCAGAAGGCGGCTGAAGAAGACTGCTCATCATAAACTCGAGATTCAGGGTACTTTCACACTTGCGGCAGGACGGATCCGGCAGGCTATTCAGCCTGCCAGATCCGTCCTGCCGCAAGTGCCCATGCACTGCCGTGCTGCCGCTCCGTCCCATTGACTATAATGGGGCGGGGGGCGGAGCTACGGCGCAGCAAGGCAGTGCGCGGCCGGAGATGGCCGGACTAAAAGTCCTGTGTGTCAGATTTTTAGTGTGAAAGTACCCTTAATTGGCTGCTTTTGGAGCTGGTGCCCCCTCCCCCTCCCCCAATCACCACCACCAGCCATGGCAGTGGAGCGTGAGCACTGAGGGCCCCCCCCCAGTCAGACTTTCCTGAGGACAGGCCATAGGACCCGTAGGCAGCGATCAACCGACTATGCAGCATATCTTTATAATAGTCCATTTTTGCATCCCTCTCAGAAGGTCTAAAAAATGCCCCCATTTTTGACCAGTAGCGAGGGTTTAACAATGTGGATAGCCAGTAAATATCCTTCTGCCATTCCTTCTGCATCTGGCCATTCGTTCACGGGACTTTGCGGACCTCTATGTCTCCGTCTCCATCTCCACTGCATACTGCTATGATCTGTTGGGTCATATGCGTCATCTTCGTCGTCTCCCTTTAGCTCCTCATGCTCTTCTCCTGTCTCTTGGGCAGATAAACCACATAGTTGTTTATAACATTACTGGTTGTTTATGTCCTCCTCCTCCTTGCCAATTTATCCTCCACAGGGCTCAGGTCAGGGGCGTAGCTAGAAATGACTGGGCCCCACAGCAAATTTTTGTATGGGCCCCCCCCCCTGCGCGTTTCATTCCCCCCCCCCTCCGCGTTTCATTCCCCCCCCCCCTCCGCCTCTTGTGTAAACCCCACTCCTTTGGCAAGTCACGAGATTATATATATTGTGGTAAGGTGCAGGGTGCCGTCGTGGATGGCAGGTATGTGTCACCGAGGTTCATAGCCTCGGTGAGGTAAGAGTCATTTTTGTTGATGTCAGCAGCAGCTAGTGCTACTGACAGAGTTTAAATAGCATGGCTGCAAAGCCGATCCGGACCGGCTCTTACCGGGAGCAGCTAAAGTGTAGGGTGGGCGGCTGCTCCCCACGACCCAGTCCTGGTTTTGGGCTGGGTTTAAAAGCTCAGCCCGCTCAGCAGCTGGAGGCTGTGATTATCCTGGAGCTGCTAACAGGGCTGGGAGTTCTCTGTCCTGGAGGAAAGAGCTCAGCAAGGAGGTGTTTTGTTCCTGGCTACCTGAAGCTGGATTCTCCTGCGGCTGGGCCGACAGCGTGGTGCGAACCTGCACCTACACCTCCCAGGTGACTGAACCTGTGTTGGCCTGTTTTTGTTTGGCCACGTTATTTCCGTTGTGTGTGAACTGTCACCAAGAGACTGTTTTTCATTTATGGTGTGCAAGTGTGAATAAAACACTGTTTGTTGCACAATCTGGACTCCTTGTTTTGCCTCTAAACTGCACCCGCACCGCTGTCTACCAGAGCGACTCCCCACATTTGGTGTCGGATGCGGGCATGCGCAGTGAGGCTGGCGTGAACGCCGAACTTTGTTTTTGTGCTGAGCAAAAGTGAATGTCCTATATTAGGCCGGCAAAGTTGCAGCCTGTGATCTCTGGCAACATGGAGGCTGCTGTGAAGGCTCTCGTAGAAGCTAACGTGCAGCAGCGGGAGACCAACCAGTTACTGCTACAACATGTGATGGCATTACAGGCGGCCGGAGCGTCCCACCACGTCCATGATGCCCGGAAGCGGTCCGTGCGGCGATCCCAAAGATGACCCCCGCAGACGACGTGGAGACATACCTAGCGGTCTTTGAGAAGGTCGCCGTGAGGGAAAAGTTACCCCGTGACCAGTGGGCCGAAGTGGTTGCTCCGTTCCTGGCATCCGGACCCCAGCAAGTTTTTTTGATTTGGCAGACGACCAGGCTGCTGACTATTCCACGGTGAAGGGGAGATCCTGGCCAGACTGGGGGTAAACGTGTTGGTCCGGGCTCAGCGTGTCCACCAGTGGGACTTTAACGTGGCTGAACCCGCCAGGCCGCAGTACTATGAGTTGCTGCACAGGTTGCAAAAATGGCTGCAGCCTGAGGTTCTGAGTCCGACTGCTATGCTGGACCGGCTGCTGGCTGACATGTTTTGGAGGGCCTTGCCTTACCCCCTTCAACACTGGATCGGCCAGGTATCCCCCACCAATGCCCTTGAGATGGTCGACCTGGTGGAACGATATGAGGCCACCAGAAACCTGCAGGGGGTTCTTTTGGGAGGGGGCCAGTCAAACCCCGGAAATCTCCACCCCAGTCCCGGCGGCCGGCCAAACCCGCCCGGGATGTACCTCTTGCAGATCCGTCCCCAGTGGTCTGCTGGCAGTGTCGGGAGCCTGGACACATAAGGGCCAACTGTCCACAGTGGGGGAACCCATGGAGACTAATTATGGGTACCGGGCTTCCATGTATGCTCGGAGACTGTGTGCGACCGGCATCCCCGAGACAATAGACAGTCGTCATCTGTGCCAGGTGCAAGTCGGGGATAACCTGGCAGTGGCGCTGTTGGACTCAGGGAGCCTGGTAACCCTGGTAAGTGCTGCCCTGGTACAGCCCACCCAGTATACGGGCCGGAAAGTTGGGGTGGTGTGCATACACGGAGACTTAAAGAACTATCCCACTGCTGAAATGTCTCTGTCCACGGCGGCCGGCACCTGGACTTGTGAAGTGGCGATCTCCGCCAAACTACCGTATGAACTAATAATTGGGAGAGACTTCCCTGGTTTTCCGTCACTATGGCCTGAGGTGAAAGTGACTAATGGCCCTGAGACAGGGGTAACCCTAGCAGAGTGGCCTGGTTCCTGTGGGAGGCCAGAGCCCTGGGAGCCCGAGTCCGAAGGGCCTGCGGTAGGGGTGACCACCACTTCTGTGATAGAGGGGGAGACACCCCCACTGAGTGTAATGGTGGGAGACATGGAGGACTTGCCACCAGGTCCTGAGTTGGCAGACCTCCACGTCTCCGGAGATAATTTTGGGACCGCCCAACACCGGGACCAAACCCTAACCAGGGCCTGGGAGAATGTGCTGGAAATTGATGGTAAACCCCAGAAACCAGGGGCTGAATTAATGTTCCCACGATTTATTGTTCTGCAGGATATGTTGTATCGGGTGAACCAAATCCGAGGTGAACCGGTTGAACAGTTGGTGGTGCCTACAGCGTACCGCAAGCTTGTCATGGAGCTTGCCCACCAACATGTTCTTGGGGGACACCTGGGGTGGCAGAAAACCCAGGACCGCATACTGCAGCGGTTTTATTGGCCCGGTGTGTTCAAGGAGGTAGAAGATTATTGTAAGTCCTGTCCAACCTGTCAGATAACTAGCCCCCAGCCACATTTCCGTAGTCCTCTAGTACCTCTGCCAATTATTGAAGTACCGTTTGAGCGAGTCGCTATGGATTTAATTGGGCCGGTACCAAAGTCTGCCAGGGGCCACCAACACATTCTGGTAGTTCTCGACTATGCCACTCGGTATCCGGAGGCGGTGCCTCTGCCACATACCTCAGCTAGGCTCATTGCCAAAGAGTTAATGGAGATGTTTTCCCGTGTGGGCCTGCCTAAAGAGGTTCTGACAGACCAAGGGACCCCTTTTATGTCCAAAGTAATGAGGGAACTGTGTAAATTGTTGCGTATAAAGCAGTTACGGACGTCCGTTTACCATCCGCAAACAGACGGTCTTGTGGAGAGGTTTAACCAAACTCTAAAAAATATGTTAAAGAGGGTGGTGTCTAGAGATGGGAAGGACTGGGATCTGCTTCTTCCCTATCTCATGTTCGCAGTGCGAGAGGTGCCCCAGGCCTCTACTGGGTTCTCGCCCTTCGAACTGCTTTATGGCAGACACCCTCGGGGCCTGTTGGATATCGCCAAGGAAGCATGGGAACAACAGCCTGTCCCCCACAAAAGTGTCGTTGAGTATGTCGCCCAGATGCAGGAACGGATGGAAAGGGTGTTGCCCTTGGTCCGGGAGCATATGGAGGCAGCGCAACAAGCCCAGAGTAGGGTGTACAATCGTCAGGCTCAGGTACGGGACTTCAATCCGGGAGATCGGGTTTTGGTTCTGGTACCCACCCTTGACAGCAAATTCCTAGCTAGGTGGCAGGGCCCCTATGAGGTGATCGAGAAAGTAGGGGAAGTAAGTTACAAAGTACACCAGCCAGGGCGGCGCAAGCCGGAGCAGGTGTACCACGTGAATTTACTTAAGCCGTGGAAAGATAGGGACGCGGCCGACGACCACAGCCCCCGGCCAGGGCTTCTAGGTGAAAAGGGTCCAGCCCCACAGTTCGAGGCCTGTGAGGCCGTAACCACGGTAAAAATTGCAGACAGCCTGTCTTCCAAACAAGTTCAGGAAGTCAGGAGTTCCTCAGTCGGAACACGGATGTGTTCTCGGACCTCCCTGGCCGCACGTCTCTCATCCGACATGACATCGTCACTGAGCCTCAGGCCAAGGTCCGGTTAAAACCATACCGGGTACCCGAGGCTCGGCGGCGGGCCATGGCGGAGGAAGTGCAGTTAATGTTGAAGCTCGATGTCATTGAGGAGTCGAAAAGTGAGTGGGCCAGTCCCATAGTCCTAATACCCAAGCCGGATGGGACGTTGCGGTTCTGCAACGACTTTCGCAAGTTAAATGAAGTATCCAAGTTTGACGCGTATCCCATGCCCCGAGTAGACGAGCTTGTTGAAAGTTTAGGACAAGCCCGTTATTTTTCTGTGCTGGACCTCACTAAAGGGTACTGGCAGGTACCCTTAACGGAGTCGGCTAAGGAAAAACCGCATTTGTTACCCCGCAGGGCCTGTATCACTACAAGGTGTTACCCTTTGGCCTGCATGGCGCCCCGCCACTTTCCAAAGGCTAATGGACATAGTGCTGCGACCACATCGTCGGTACGCCTCGGCCTACTTAGATGATGTAGTCATCCACAGCACCGACTGGGAAAGCCATTTACCCAAGGTGCAGGCGGTAGTGGATGCCCTGAGGAAAGCCGGATTGACCGCTAACCCAAAGAAGTGCTCCATAGGGTTAGAGGAGACAAAATATCTGGGATATGTAATTGGGCGGGAGTTATCAAACCTCAGGTAACTAAGGTAGAGGCCATTCGTAACTGGCCCCGACCGGTCACCACCAGGCAGGTAAAGTCGTTCCTGGGGATTGTAGGTTACTACATGAGGTTTGTGCCCCACTTTGCCACAATAGCAGCGCCATTGACAGACCTGTTGAAGGGGCGAAAGTCTGGGAGGGTTAGCTGGAGTGAGAAGGCGGAGGAGGCTTTCTCCGCGTTGAAGTCGGCCCTGTGTGGGTCCCCGGTTTTGGTGACACCCGACTTCAACAAGGAGTTTGTCGTACAGACCGACGCCTCGGAGGTAGGCCTCGGTGCGGTACTGTCTCAGGAGGTCAACGGGAAGAACATCCCGTTGTCTTCCTGAGCCGTAAGCTCAGTCCCGCCGAGTCCAGATATAGTATAGTGGAGAGGGAGTGCCTGGCTATCAAGTGGGCACTCGAATCTCTCCGCTACTACCTGTTAGGAGGAGGTTCCGTCTGGTGACCGACCATTCCCCCTCAAATGGATGAGTCAGGCCAAGGAGAGGAATGCTCGGGTCACCAGGTGGTTCCTGTCCCTGCAAAATTTCAAGTTCTCCGTGGAACATAGGGCAGGTCGCTTGCAGGGAAATGCAGATGCCCTTTCCGCGTCCACTGCCTCACATGTGTCCACCCCTCAGGGTTGAACAAAGGGGGTGTGGTAAGGTGCAGGGTGCCGTCGTGGATGGCAGGTATGTGTCACCGAGGTTCATAGCCTCGGTGAGGTAAGAGCCCGTTTTGTTGATGTCAGCAGCAGCTAGTGCTACTGACAGAGTTTAAATAGCATGGCTGCAAAGCCGATCCGGGCCGGCTCTTACCGGGAGCAGCTAAAGTGTAGGGTGGGTGGCTGCTCCCCACGACCCAGTCCTGGTTTTGGGCTGGGTTTAAAAGCTCAGCCCGCTCAGCAGCTGGAGGCTGTGATTATCCTGGAGCTGCTAACAGGGCTGGGAGTTCTCTGTCCTGGAGGAAAGAGCTCAGCAAGGAGGTGTTTTGTTCCTGGCTACCTGAAGCTGGATTCTCCTGCGGCTGGGCCGACAGCGTGGTGCGAACCTGCACCTACACCTCCCAGGTGACTGAACCTGTGTTGGCCTGTTTTTGTTTGGCCACGTTATTTCCGTTGTGTGTGAACTGTCACCAAGAGACTGTTTTTCATTTATGGTGTGCAAGTGTGAATAAAACACTGTTTGTTGCACAATCTGGACTCCTTGTTTTGCCTCTAAACTGCACCCGCACCGCTGTCTACCAGAGCGACTCCCCACAATATATATATATATATATAAAAGAAAAAGCAGCACTCCGTGGATACGTGGAAAAATGGATCCCTTTATGCCATACTGTGCACAGTATGGAATAAAGGGATCCATTTTTTCCACGTATCCACGGAGTGCGGCCTTTTCCTTCATCTAAAAATTTGCTGATCCCGATCCAGGGACGACAGTAATTGCACCCAATTTCCCGTTATTTGAGTGCTGCTACCTGCACCTTTTTTCTATATATATATATATATATATATATATACACACACACACACACAGTATATATGTATATTGTGGTAAGGTGCAGGGTGCCGTCGTGGATGGCAGGTACGTGTCACCGAGGTTCATAGCCTCGGTGAGGTAAGAGTCATTTTTGTTGATGTCAGCAGCAGGTAGTGCTATTGACATCGTTGCTAAATAGCATGGCTGCAAAGCCGATCCGGGCCGGCTCTTACCGGGAGCAGCTAAAGTGTAGGGTGGGTGGCTGCTCCCCACGATCCAGTCCTGGTTTTGAGCTGGGTTTAAAACACAGCCAGCACCAGCAGCTGAGTGGATGATTGTCCTGGAGCTGATCACAGTGCTGTGGAGCTCTCTGACCTGGAGGAAGGAGCTCAGCAAAGTGGGGTTATTCCTGGAAGCCTGATGGTGGATTATCCTGCGGCTCGGCTGACAGCCAGGTGCGAACTCGCACCTTAAACCTCACAGGTGATTGGATCCTGCTTTGGACTCTTTTTGTTTTTGCCTGATGACTTCTGATGCGTGTGTGAATTAACACCAAGAGACTGTTTACCATTTGTTTTGTGTCAGTGTGAATAAAACACTGTTTATTGCACGTTCTGGACTCCTTGTTTTGCCTCTGTACTGCACCCGCACCGCTATCTACCAGAGCGACTCCCCACATTTGGTGGAGGATGCGGGCATGAGCAGTGAGGCTGGCATGAACGCCGAAAATTTTTTTGTTTCTGCTGGGCACGACTGGATGTCCTATATTAGGCCGGCAAAGTTGCAGCCTGTGTTCCCTGATAAAATGGAGGCGGTTGTAAAAGCCCTTGTGGAGGCTAACTTGCAGCAGCGGGAGGCCAACAAGCAGCAGCAGGAGACCAACCAGCTACTACTTCAGCAGGTGATGGCCTTACAAGCGACAGGAGCGTCCCAGTACGTCCACGATGCCCGGAAAGCTGTCCGTGCATCAATCCCTAAAATGACCCCCTCGGATGATGTTGAGACCTATCTGGCGGTGTTCGAGAAGGTGGCCGTGAGGGAGAAATTAACCTGGAGAACAGTGGGCCGAGGTTGTCGCTCCGTTCCTGGCGTCTGGACCCCAGCAAGTATTTTTTGACCTCCCAGATGATCAAGCAGCTGACTACCCGACCGTGAAAGGTGAGATCCTGGCAAGACTGGGGGTGAATGTTTTGGTCCGGGCCCAGCGGGTGCATCAGTGGGAGTTTAACCCGGCTGAACCCGCCAGACCACAATACTATGACTTGCTACATCGGTTGCAAAAATGGCTGCAGCCAGACATACTGACTCCTACTGCTATGCTAGACCGTCTGTTAGCAGATGTATTCTGGAGGGCTTTGCCATACCCTCTCCAGCACTGGATCGGCCAGGTGTCACCTGGGAATGCCTTAGAGATGGTCGACCTGGTGGAACGATATGAGGCCACCAGAAACCTGCAGGGGGGTTCTTTTGGGAGGGGGCCAATAAAACCCCGGAAATCTCCACCCCAGACCCGGCGGCCGGCCAAACCCGCCTGGGATGTACCCCTTGCAGACCCATCCCCAGTGGTCTGCTGGCAGTGTCGAGAGCCTGGACACATAAGGGCCAACTGTCCCCATCGGGGTGAACCCGTGGACACGAACTATGGTTACCGCCATTCGTTGTATGCCCGGAAGCTGTGTGCCACAGGTATCTCTGAGACTATGGACAATAGCCACCTGTGTCAGGTGGAAGTGGGGGACACTCTGGCGGTGGCTCTGCTAGATTCCGGGAGTCTGGTGTTCCTGGTAAGAGCTGCTCTCGTGCGACCCACGGAGTATACTGGCCGAAAGGTCGGGGTGGTGTGTATTCATGGAGACTTAAAGGACTATCCCACCGCCCTGGTCTCTCTATCAACTGTGGCTGGCAGGTGGGTTCATGAGGTGGCCGTCGCTACAAAGTTACAGTATGAACTTATAATTGGGAGAGACTTCCCTGGTTTCCCAGCACTCTGGCCGGACACGAAAGTCACCACTGCCTGGGAGGCAGATGGAACCCTAGCAGAGTGGCCTGGTTCCAGTGGAGGGCCAGAGCCCTGGGAGCCCGAGTCCGAAGGGCCTGCGGTAGGGGTGACCACTGCTCCAGCGGTAGAGGGGGAGACAACCCCACTGAGTGTAATGGTGGGAGACACGGAGGACTTGCCACCGGGACCTGAGTTGGCAGACCTCAATGTCTCCGGGGAAAATTTTGGGACCGCACAACACCGGGACCAAACCCTAACCAGGGCCTGGGAAAGTGTCGTAATAATTGATGGTAAACCCCAGAAACCTGGGGCTGAATTAATGTTTCCGCGATTCATTGTTCTTCAGGATATGTTGTATCGGGTGAAGCAAATCCGAGGTGAGCCTGTTGAACAGTTGGTGGTGCCCACAGCGTATCGCAAGCTGGTCATGGAGCTTGCCCACCAACATGTTCTTGGGGGACACCTGGGGTGGCAGAAAACGCAGGACCGCATACTGCAGCGGTTTTATTGGCCCAGTGTGTTCAAGGAGGTAGAAAATTATTGTAAGTCCTGTCCCACCTGTCAGATAAATAGCCCCCAGCCACATTTCCGTAGTCCTCTGGTACCTCTTCCAATTATTGAGGTCCCGTTTGAGCGAATCGCTATGGATCTAATTGGGCCTGTACCAAAGTCTGCCAGGGGCCACCAACACATTCTGGTAGTTCTCGACTATGCCACTCGGTATCCGGAGGCGGTGCCTCTGCGACATACCTCAGCTAAGCTCATCGCCAAAGAGTTAATGGAAATGTTTTCCCGTGTGGGCCTGCCAAAAGAGGTTCTGACAGACCAAGGGACCCCTTTTATGTCCAAAGTTATGAGGGAACTATGTAAATTGTTGCGTATAAAGCAATTGCGGATGTCCGTTTACTATCCGCAAACGGACGGTCTTGTCGAAAGGTTTAATCAAACGCTAAAAAAATATGTTAAAAAGGGTGGTGTCTAGAGATGGGAAGGACTGGGACCTGCTTCTGCCCTATCTCATGTTCGCAGTGCGAGAGGTGCCCCAGGCCTCTACTGGGTTCTCGCCCTTCGAACTGCTTTACGGCAGACACCCTCGAGGCCTGTTGGATATTGCCAAGGAAGCGTGGGAACAGCAGCCTGTCCCCCACAAAAGTGTCATTGAATATGTCACCCAGATGCAGGAACGGATGGAAAGGGTGTTGCCGCTGGTCCGGGAGCATATGGAGGCAGCGCAACAAGCCCAGAGTAGGGTGTACAATCTTCAGGCTCGGGTACGGGGCTTCAATCCGGGAGATCGGGTTTTGGTTCTGGTACCCACCCTTGACAGCAAGTTCCTAGCTAGGTGGCAGGGCCCCTATGAGGTAATCGAGAAGGTAGGGAAGTAAATTACAAAGTACACCAGCCAGGGCGGCGCAAGCCGGAGCAGGTGTACCACGTGAATTTACTAAAGCCGTGGAAAGATAGGGACACGGCCGACGACAGCAGCCCCGGCCAGGGCTTCTAGGTGAAAAGGGTCCAGCCCCACAGTTCGAGGCCTGTGAAGCAGTAACCACGGTAAAATTGCAGACAGCCTGTCTTCCAAACAAGTTCAGGAAGTCAGGGAGTTTATCAGTCGGAACACGGATGTGTTCTCGGACCTCCCTGGCCGCACGACTCTCATCCAACATGACATCATCACTGAGCCTCAGGCCAAGATCCGGCTAAAACCATACCGGGTGCCCGAGGCTCGGCGACGGGCCATCGCGGAGGAAGTGCAACTAATGTTGAAGCTCGATGTCATTGAGGAGTCGAAAAGTGAGTGGGCCAGTCCCATAGTCCTAATACCCAAGCCGGATGGGACGTTGCGGTTCTGCAACGATTTTCGCAAGTTAAATGAAGTGTCCAAGTTTGATGCGTATCCCATGCCCCGGGTAGACGAGCTGGTTGAGAATTTAGGACAAGCCCGTTATTTTTCTGTGCTGGACCTCACTAAAGGGTACTGGCAGGTACCCTTAACGGAGTCGGGCAAGGAAAAAGCCGCTTTTGTTACCCCGCAGGGCCTGTATCACTACAAGGTGTTACCCTTTGGCCTGCATGGCGCCCCCGCCACCTTCCAAAGGTTAATGGACATAGTGCTGCGACCTCATCGTCGGTACGCCTCGGCCTACTTAGATGATGTAATCATCCACAGCACCAACTGGGAAAGCCATTTGCCCAAAGTGCAGGCGGTAGTGGATGCCCTGAGGAAAGCTGGTCTAACCGCCAATCCAAAGAAGTGTGCGATTGGGTTGGAAGAGACCAAATATCTGGGATATGTCATTGGGCGGGGAGTCATCAAGCCTCAGGTAAATAAGGTAGAGGCAATACGGAGTTGGCCCCGACCGGTCACCACCAGGCAGGTAAAGTCGTTCCTGGGAATTGTGGGGTATTACATGAGGTTTGTGCCCCACTTTGCCACTATCGCTTCGCCATTGACAGAATTATTAAAGGGGCGTAAGACAGGGATGGTCCGCTGGAATGAGCAGGCGGAAAAGGCTTTCTCCGCCTTGAAATCGGCCCTGTGTGGGTCCCCGGTTTTGGTGACACCCGATTTCAGGAAAGAGTTCGTAGTCCAGACCGACGCCTCTGAGGTTGGCCTTGGTGCGGTACTATCGCAGGAAGTCAACGGGGAGGAGCATCCCGTTGTCTTCCTCAGCCGCAAGCTCACCCCAGCCGAGACCAGGTACAGTATAGTGGAGAGAGAGTGCCTGGCCATCAAGTGGGCACTCGAGGCCCTCCGTTATTACCTCTTGGGCAGAAGCTTCCGCCTGGTGACCGACCACTCCCCACTCAAGTGGATGAGCCAGGCCAAAGAGAGGAATGCCCGGGTCACGAGATGGTTTCTGTCACTGCAGAATTATAAATTCACGGTGGAGCACAGAGCGGGCCAGTTGTTGAGAAATGCAGACGCCCTCTCCCGGGTACACTGTTTTTCGTGTGTCCACCCCCTCAGGGTTGAACAAAGGGGGGGGGGTATGTGGTAAGGTGCAGGGTGCCATCGTGGATGGCAGGTACGTGTCACCGAGGTTCATAGCCTCGGTGAGGTAAGAGTCATTTTTGTTGATGTCAGCAGCAGGTAGTGCTATTGACATCGTTGCTAAATAGCATGGCTGCAAAGCCGATCCGGGCCGGCTCTTACCGGGAGCAGCTAAAGTGTAGGGTGGGTGGCTGCTCCCCACGATCCAGTCCTGGTTTTGAGCTGGGTTTAAAACACAGCCAGCACCAGCAGCTGAGTGGATGATTGTCCTGGAGCTGATCACAGTGCTGTGGAGCTCTCTGACCTGGAGGAAGGAGCTCAGCAAAGTGGGGTTATTCCTGGAAGCCTGATGGTGGATTATCCTGCGGCTCGGCTGACAGCCAGGTGCGAACCCGCACCTTAAACCTCACAGGTGATTGGATCCTGCTTTGGACTCTTTTTGTTTTTGCCTGATGACTTCTGATGCGTGTGTGAATTAACACCAAGAGACTGTTTACCATTTGTTTTGTGTCAGTGTGAATAAAACACTGTTTATTGCACGTTCTGGACTCCTTGTTTTGCCTCTGTACTGCACCCGCACCGCTATCTACCAGAGCGACTCCCCACAATATATATATATATATATATATATATATGGCCCATCGCCACTGCCTGCCAATTGCTGGGCCCCATCCTTCCCCCTACTGTATATTGTATGGCAAGGTGCAAGAATTACTGTATACTGTACATAAAATGTATGGAGGTTACACCATGCCGGACAATATAACCCCTGCGCCATGCTGTACAATATACAGTATAACCCCTACACAGTGTAGCGGTCAGGGCTCGAGTCCTGCAGGAACGCGTGGGAACAGCGTTCTTGCACTTTTTTCCCTTTCAGGGCCGCCCGTCTTTAACGCCGGCAAAAGGACCAGGAAGCGGTGAACTAGGCTTTGTACTTACCGCTTCCTGGTCCTCTTATGCAGTGGTGGTGGGACGCTGTGGCGGGCGGGCGGGCCTTTGGCTAGCAGGAATAAGCGGCCGCTGGCCAGACTATGAAAGAGGCTAAGTGGCTGTGCTGGGGAGCGTGCCGCTGCACAGGCACGTCTTTGCATGTGATGTTGCCAGCGAGCTCCGCCCCCAGCCAGAGAAGAAGAAGGAGCGAGCCGAGCGCCAACCAGAAAGCAGTGGTTCTCTGTCTGACAGTTACAGTAAGTTCTGCTGCGGCTGCCTAGTGCCCACCACACACTTTACTTCCCAAGCCTTGCCGGGGGGTGGGGAGGGGCTATATTACTGTGCTGGAGAAATGTGCTATTAAGGAGGGAAGGAGGAAGGGTGGGTTGTTTTATAAAACTTATAATGAGAGATGTACTTGAGAAATGTGCTATTGGGGGGTGGGGGGTTATAACCTCCACTCCCAATAGCACATTTCACTAGTACATTTCTCATTATAACTTATAATGAGAGATCGTGGATGTACTGGAGAAATGTGCTATTGGGGGAGAGAGTTATAATGAGAAAGGTACTAGAGAAATGTGCTATTGGGGGGAAAGTTATAATGAGAAAGGCACTGGAGAAATGTGCTATTGGGGGGGAAAGTTATAATGAGAGATGTAACAGGGCTCGAGTCCTGCAGGAATGTGTGGGAACGTCTTTAACGCCGGGCAAAAGGACCAGGAAGAAGTGAACTAGGCTTTGTACTCACCGCTTCCTACTGTCGGCTGTGCAGGGCTACGCACAGACATGAGGGCTGAGACACTCTGTCACGTCACACTGTGTGCAGCCTTCACAGCACAGCCGACAGCAGGAGGATGCAGATAAAAAATATTTTTTTCTTATTGTCCCCCTCTAAAACCTAGGTGCGTCTTATGGGCCGGCGCATGTTATAGGACGAAAAATACGGTTCTTGCTCCTCCTCCCGACCTCCCCTGCCCTTTGCGTACGAAGCACGCAGTGACGTCACGTGGAGGCACTGGATCTTGGGTGAGTTCCCACACTTTTTTCCTCAGGACATGACCCCTGGTAGCGGTATACTGTATATTGTGTGGCACAGTGTAGGCTATATGTGTATACCATAAACATACTCAACATGAAAACGTACAATTACTTGGCTTTGACCTTGGGGATCTCAGACACGACTTCGGCTGGGGGGCTAGGTCTAAGAACACGCCGTCCACTGGGCAGTATGGTTTTTTCGTTCTTCCTCTTCAGACTCTGTACATGAGGAAACAAGGGGTAATATAACTAAGTAGTATCAGGGTACATTATTATACAGGGTAATATAACTCAGGAGGCCTATCAGATATTATACAGGGTAATATAACAGTTATATTACCCCTGAATATGTTCCGATAGCCCTCCTCAGTTATATTACCCTGTATAATAATGTACCCTGATACCATTAGTTATATTACCCCTCCCTGTATAATTTACCCAGATACCCCTCAGTTATATAACTGAGTGGTATCAGTTATACAGGGGTAATATAACTGAGGAGGGTATCAGGGCACATTATACAGAGGTAATATAACTATATTACCCCTGTATAATGTCTGATAGACCTCCTGAGTTATATTACCCCTGTATAATAATGTACCCTGATACCACTTAGTTTTATTACCCGCTGGGGTAATATAACTAAGGGGCATCAGAGTACATTATTATACAGGGGTAATATAACTCAGGAGGCCTATTAGGGGACATTATACCCCCTGATAGCGCTCCTCAGTTATATTACCCCTGCATAACTGATACCACTCAGTTATATAATATAACTGAGGGGTATCAGGGTAAATTATAACTGAGGGTACATTACAGGGGTATAACTGAGGAGGGGCTGGGATAGCATTGTGGCAGGCCAGGTAGGGTATAGGGTACATACTTTTTTTTTTTTAGAACTTACTCAGTCAGCACAGCTCGGGGCCAGGGCAGAGTTCCTGTGAGTGGGTGTGCTGTGGTATAGCAGACAGAGTTTTCCGCATTTGGGGCTGGCCTGGGCACAGTCAGTGACTTCTGTCACTGTGTTCTGTTCTTCAGCACTGCAGGCAGTTGCTCACGCGGGCAGGCACGCAGCGTGACATGATGACGTCACCTCTACTGCACTCCCAGCCTGTGCTCCGCCTGCGCCGGGTCCAACAATCACCGCCCCCTATGTGAACAGTAGCCGGTGCCCAGCATCCCGCAGCCAGAGTCAGCCAGAGTGGAGGGGGACAGTAGGACACTGCTGCCAGCAGACTGCTGGATAGATTTAGTGAGCGGGGTGGGCACGGCAGCGAATCGGAGGGGGAGGGGGGGATTGTATGGCAAGCTCCAGCGCCCCCCTTGTGACAGGCGGACACCCGCCCCCCCTCTAGTCCAAGAAACGGCCCTGCCGTCAGTGGTGGGAGGGCCTGACTCAGGCCCGCCCACCACAGAGCCAGAGGCGCCGGAGGCTGCAGGCAGCAATGTAAGCCTAAGCAGGGGGGCGGGGCAAACTGTGAAGGGGAGGTAGGGAGGGGGGGCCCGGCACAGCAGACAGACAGCACAGCTGACTGAGTCTGAGACAGTGCAAGTCTCAGTCAGCAATTGGCGCAGCAGCAGATTACCGGGGAAGTATAGGGGAGAGAGGACACGCGCTGCCTGGTGCCGGGCCCCTTGTCAGCCCGGGCCCCGAAGCAGCCGCTTCCCCTGCTTTCCCGGTAGTTACGCCCTTGGCTCAGGTGGTTGTGAAATGCAGGCACCATGCCTTCTGTCCCCTTGCTAATCAGATTTCTCAGCAACCCCTCCAGGATGTGAACGAGTGGAATCACATCATCCATCCCATAGTCCTGCCAACTGACAAATAAAGTGGTCTCCTCAAAGGGCCTAAGCAAACAGCACATGTAACGCATGAGCTGCCACTGGCTAACATGAAAGTTACATCGGGGGTTAATCTGTCCGTCTGCTGTATTAAGAAATCAGTGACTGCCTTCCTTTGCACGTACAGACAGTGGACCGTGGAGATCCAAAGGGTGGAAAGATTGCATATCAGGCAGTGATGAGAAAGAGCATTTTGTCTTTGCAGCTCTAGGAGGGTGTGTTTTGCATTGTAAGAGTGGCTGAAGTGCATGCACAGTTTCCTGGACATTTTTTTACAGCTGTTGCAGTTCAGTGGGAGGCTTGAAGAACCAGGTGACAATGTGATTGAAGACGTGCGCTATGCAGGGCGCAATGGTCAGCCCTCCCTGATGCAGCACAGACAAAATGTTTTTCCAGTTATCAGTAACCATGGTTCTTATCTCCAGTTGGTGAGGAGACAGCCAGTATTTGATATCTTTATTGATGATGCCGAGCAGTTCCTCCCCGGTGTGGCTCTGTTCGGCCAAGCTGACAAGATAAAGAACCGCATGACAACGCATAGCTTTGCATAGGTGATATGCTGGAGGACCACTGTGAACTGTGCCTCGAGGGGAGAGTGAAGACAAGGTGGAGGATGGTGAAGCAGAGGACGATATTGGAGCCGAAATCCCAGTATTACAATGCTGAGGCAGACATTCCCATCACCTGGCCAAGTTGCTGGTGTGCATGGGCCGGAAGCACATTAACTCAGTGGGCTGTTAATTAAATATATTGTCTTTGACCATAGTTACAACTCCAAACATCAGCAGTGGCGTTACCTCTACCAGACACCGAGAGGCCCAAGGACTGGTCCACCTTCTGCTCAACGTCTGATATTGTCCATACCCTCATCTTTCCTTCTGATCCCCTGGTATGTCTGCATTCAACCTAACTTCTGCACCCAACTTTTCCAGAGTCTGATATTGTGCACATCCTCATCTTTCCTTCTGATCCACTGGTATGTCTGCAATGAACTGTTAACGTTTCTTTCACTGCTGGATTTATTGAGTATTTGTTTACATTGACTATTTCATCCCTATAACTGGTCCTCCCTTGATTGGGCCATATGTAGCCCCCTCCCCTCTTGTTCACATGTAATTGAACACTGAATGGTATAAATCTAAGTCCTTACTAGGTCTTTCAGACCTTTTGTCTTTTTAATGCAACATCTTTCATGTGCAACTCTTTAAGTGCACATACCGAATTATACCAGAATTGAACCAGAAAGGGACCAAAGGTAGTTACAGAATTAGTCAATGCAAACAATGTTTCAATCTTTCATCTTACTCTTCCCCACTCTCTACCATTTGGTCCCTCCAAGACCCAGATACTGCCACCACCCTATTTAACACCACAATAAGTACAGCTCTGGACATTGTTGCCCCCCTCACACACAACAAAACCTGAAAAATCAACAGACAACCCTGGCACACCAACCTGACCAAAAATCTCAGACAAGCTTCCAGGACTACTGAGCGGCGATGGAAGAAATCCCACTCTAAGGATTACTTCACCACAAACTAGCAATCCCTCCTCATTTTCACTCGCTGATTCAAAACAGGCCTACTTCTCATCTCTGTTATCTTCCCTGTCCCGCAGCCCTAAACAACTTTTTAACACCTTTAACTCCCTTCTGTGTCCCCCATCGCCCCCACCCTCTCCACTCATCTCAGCTGAGGACTTTGCCACATACTTCAAGCAAAAGATAGTCAACATCAGAGAAAGCTTCAGTGCACAGTCCCCACAGATCCTTTACACAACTGCTCAGTCCTCTTCTCCAAAAACCCTCTTCTCCACCATTACAGAAGAAAAACTCTCCACTCTACTCTCCAGATCATATCTCACCACCTGTGCACTTGACCCAATCCCATCCCACCTCATCCCTAACCTCACCACATTGTTTATCCCAGCCCTAACTCATCTCTTCAACCTATCACTAACCTTTGGTGTCTTCCACTCTGTTTTTAAACATGCTACCATCACACTCTTCCTCAAAAAGCATTAACTTGACCCATCTTCTTTGTCCAGTTATCGCCCCATATCACTTCTTCCATATGCCTCAAAGCTACTTGACAACATGTCCATTCTGAACTGTCCTCTCACCTCTCCTTCTGCTCCCTCTTTGACCGGGTACAATCTGGCTTCCGACCCCACCACTCAACTGAGACTGCCCTCACCAAAGTCACCAATGACCTACTAACAGCCAAAACCAAAAAACATTACTCTGTCCTCCTTCTCCTTGACCTGTCCTCTGCCTTTGACACTGTCGACCACTCACTGCCTTCTGTTGCAAACTCTCTAGTCTCTTGGCATCACTGACCTGGCCCTCTCCTGGATCAAATGATACCTCACAGACTAAACATTTAGCGTCTCCCACTCACACCACCTGCTCATCTCATTTCCTCTCTGTTGGTGTCCCACAAGGCTCTGTCCTAGGACCCTTGCACTTCTCTATCTACACTTTCGGCCTGGGACAGCTTATAGAGTCCCATGGCTTCCAGTATAACTTTTATGCTGATGACATACAAATCTACCTCTCTGGTCCAGACATCGCCACCTTATTATCCAGAATCCCACAATGCCTATCTTCCATATCCTTCTTCTTCTCCTCTCGCTTTCTAGAACTTAACATGAATAAAACAGAATTCACCATATTTTCCCCCATCTTGCTCACCCCCCCAACAGAGCCATCTATCACGATCAATTGCTGCACACTCTTCCCAGTCAACCAAGTCCGCTGTCTTGGAGTGACTTTGGATTCGGCCCTTTCCTTCCGACGGCACATCCAAGCCCTTTCCACCACCTGCCACCACCAACTCAAAAACATCTCCCGCATCCGCTCTTTCCTCTACTTTGAGTCTGCAAAAATGCTTGTACATTCCCTCATCATCTCCCGCCTAGACTACTGCAACATCCTCCTCTATGGCCTTCCATCTAGCACTCTCATGCCCCTCCAATCTATCCTCAACTCTGCTGCCCGACTAATCCACCTCTCACCCTGTTACCCCTCTGCCTCTCCCCTCTGCAAATCCCTTCACTGGCTCCCCATTGCCCAGCGAATTCAGTTCAAAATACTAACAAATACATACAAGGCTGTCCACAACCTGTCCCCTCCCTACATCTCTGAGCTACTTTCCTGATACATCCCCACAAGCAATCTCCGATCCTCACAAGACCTCCTTCTCTCCTCTCCTCTTATCACCTCTTCCCATAATCGTCTGTAAGATTTCTCCTGTGCATCCCCCATCCTCTGGAACTCGCTACCCCAGCATATCAGACTCTCACCTACAGTGGAATCCTTCAAAAGAAACCTGAAAACCCACCTCTTCAGACAAGCCTACAACCAGTGACCCTACTGCCTCTATACTGCCATGACCAGCTTCACACTCACCTACTGTGTCCTTCTCCCATACCATGTAGATTGTAAGCCCTCACGGGCAGGGCCCTCTCTCCTTACCAGTTTGTAACCCGTCTTGTTCATGCTTAGTGCAATTGTCTATATTAGGTATGTGCACCACTTATCATATGTACAGCGCTATGGAATGATTGGCGCTTTAGTAATACATAATAATAATAGTGTGTTTCTCACAGGTAGTCTCCCAATTAGCAGACGTGTTTACCTTCCTGTGTTTGACTGCAAATATTCCACTGCTACCACCCTGCTGTCTCATGGGCATACTGCCCCCCTCGACCCCTGAGGATGACAGCTGTCACCTGGCTCCCATGTGCGATCGGCTTTATCATCATCTACAAATGTTTGGTCATTACTTGTGTCACCCTTACGTGTCTGTTGCGCACGTCCCTGACCTCTAGTAACATGTGCTCCCACCCAACTGTCATCATCAGTAGTAGCACGTCAAGAGGAATCTGCAGCGGACCTTTCCTTCAAGTCTGTGCTGGCCTGTAACCGCTCACTGTCCTCACAAAGCTCATCCTCACTGAAAAGCAGAGTAGAGCTGGCAGCATACATTACTTGGCTTGCAGAAAGAGCAGCGAAAGCAGGAGGCAGGTTCAGGACAGGTGAGGGCACAGAGGCAGTTCCTGGACCATGCCAAGTAAGAGTGGTGTCAGAGGAACCCAACAATTCCTGGCTGTGTGTATTTGTTATCACTTGAGATGATGCGAGTCAACCATTCAAGCACAGCTATTTGTTGGTGAAAACGTAACCGCTGGATGTCAGTGTTAGCTTTGGTCTGTTGCTGCTACACCCCCCTACTTACCCCTCCCCCCCCCCACACACACACAAACACACACCTTTTTCTGCTGCTACTTGTGGCGGCTACAGCAACATTTTTGCCACTGACCGTTCATTTGCAGGGCCCTTGCACCTCTTTGTTCGGGATACTGTACAGTAACTGTATATGTAAAATAAGTTAATTAATGTAAATATGGACACCCTAATAACAGACATCTTATTCACCCCAATTTGAGAATCAAGGCCTAATGGAATTGCTTATTTATTAATCAAGATGGGCACCCCAATAACAGTAAAAATGGACAGCTTTTTCACCCCAATTTGACAATCAATGCGTAATAGAATTGCTTATCTATTAAACAAGGTGGACACCACATTAACAGTTAAATTAGACAGGTTATTCACCCCAATTTGAGAATCAACGCCTTATGGAAAAGATTATCTAATAAACAAGGTGGACTTTGTTCAATTAGATACCTCTATGCCCTACAAAGGTATTGATGCAAAATGGGCTGTCTCCTATAGATCCCTTCAGCTTCAGATTACAGAGCCTGCACTGTCCCTGCACTGTCCATGCAGTCCCCTACGCTCTCCCTATACTCATCCTACAGTGTGTAAAAACTCTTCCTACGATCTCCCTTCACTGTCCCTGCACTCTCCCTATTTAATATTCCACAATTAAAGGCTTCTTGAACACTGTCCCTAGTGCTTGTGATGTCTCTCCCTATGCTCAGATCACAGTGAAATGGCTGATACCGCAGGGGATGAAGCTTTTAAAGGCCTGTGACATCACAGGGGCTGGCTAGCTGCTGATTGGCTGCATGCATGGCATAGTGGGTGATGGGTGATCTCAAGTTCCCTGGGTTCTTACTTTCACTTTGTAACACGTGTAGCCACCGTTAGATAAAAAACAATTTGTTACTACGAAGCGCAAAGAAATTCTGATTCGTTGAGAATCGAATTTTGCCTGAACTTCAGATGCTTTGTAATAGTGATCTGCCGTCAGCACACTGCTGCCCTGCATGGGGACGAGCAATGGCATAGCGATTGTTCATCCCCATGCCATGGAGGACATCACTGCATGTAATAGCCCTGTGGTGCTGTAATCAATGTGTGTTTGTTTTCTGAAGTCTCTATGAGCTTGCCACATCTTACGACTGGGATTTTTGCCCATTCCTCCTTGCAAAACTGCTCCAGCTCCTTTAAGTTGGATGGTTTGCTTTTGTGAATAGCAATCTTTAAGTCTGACCACAGATTTTCTATTGGATTGAGATCTGGGCTTTGACTCGGCCATTCCAACACATTTACATGTTTCCCATTAAACCACTCAAGTGTTGCTTTAGCAGTGTGTTTGGGATCATTGTCCTGCTGGAAGGTGAACCTCCGTCCTAGCCTCAAATCACGCACAGAGTGGTACAGATTTTCCCTGTATTTACCACCATCCATCTTTCCCTCAAATCTGACCAGTTTCCCAATCCCGGCTGCTGAAAAACATCCCCACAGCATGATGCTGCCACCACCATGTTTTATTGTGAGGATGGTGTCCTTTGGGTGATGTGATGTGTTGGGTTTGCGCCAGACATAGCATTTTCTTTGATGGCCGAAAAGTTCAATTTTAGTCTCATCAGACCAGAGCACCTTCCCACTGGCGTAGCTATAGGGGTCGCAGTGGTCGCAATTGCGACCGGGCCCCTAAGTCAGGGGGGCCCACGGGGCCCCCTCAAGCCTGGAGAGAAACAGTAAAGCCCTACCTGCGGGCTGTGTGCGGCGCACCGGCACCACAGCTAACTAAATCACATAGGGGGTGGAGCGGAGGCTGAGAGCCTTGCTGCACTGTGCAGGGCAGGCACAGTGACTAGTGAGGAGAGGGAGTGGTCCCGCTCCCGTCTTGGCGTCAGAAAGAGCGGGACTTCCGAATAGTGAAGGCAGATGTGTGCTGGCCGAGCCTGGCTGCGAGTGCGACTGCTGGATTGCCATGTGAGGAGCTCTGCTCTGCATCACTGAGGTGAGCGTGCTCAGGGCGGCCCCTGCGCCACGATAAACTGGACTGGGGTACAAGGGTCAAGTGTGTGACTGGCCCTGACCCTGGCTGACACTCAGGGAGGAACAGACCGGTCAGAGTCAGACAGATAGGTCACTAGGGCAGCATACTTCTGTGTTACTGGCATCTGTGCTGATAGCAGTGTGTACACAGCCCTATCATATGTGACTGTCATAATAAAGCTAAACTAACAGGATTATGCTCCACACCTGGTGATGACATACCGCCATATGAATGAAATGTAAGTACATTTCATTCATATGGCAGTATGTCATCACCAGGTGCGGAGCACAATCCTGTTAGTTTAGCTTTAGGCCTCATTCACACGTCCGCAAATGGGTCCGCATCCGTTTCTGCAATTCTGCGGAACGGGTGTAGACCCATTCATGTTCAATGGGGACGGATGTGAAGTGGAGAGCACACTATGTGCTCTCTGCTTCTGCATTTGCGGAGCGCAGCCCCGAATTTCCGGGCTTCGGCCCCGAACTTCCGGTCCGCGGCTTTGCAAAGAATAGAACATGTCCTATTCTTGTCCGCAGCTTGCAGACAAGAATAGGCATTTCTATGGGGGGTGACGGCCGGGTGTGTTGCGGATCTGCAATTTGCGGATCCGCAACACACCACGGACATGTGAATGGACTCTTATTATGACAGTGACATATGATAGGACTGTGTACACACTGCTATCAGCACAGGTGCCAGTCACACAGAAGAATGCTGGCCTATCTGTCCAGAGCTAGTGGCTGGGAGTAGACCGGTCAGACATATAGGCAAGCATGGCAGAACATTACATACGCTCATGCCCCACACCACATATATACTCAACCATAAAATAAAACACAGAGACCATTAGAGTGGAGGTAAGCCATGGCCTGTTTATTAATAAATTCAAATCAACCTCATATAAATAACAATAACCATTTAACAACCATAAAATCTGCATTTGAAATACAAAGGGCCCAGTCATAAACTCGGACCCATACTGAAATCCTTAAAGTACATTTCACCAATTTCATCCTTCTAATAGGACGACTAAATGAAAAATCAACCCACCAGGCCCGCGCCACTTCAAAGAAGAGGCAAGGGCCCCACCCCACCCAATGCTATTTCCACCATCGCTTGCAAGTCCAAATTAAAAATGTCGTTACCAATGTCCGATAGATGAATGTTATCCCTAAAAAACAGACCAGCCTCTCCACTCTCTAAGTCCACGTGCCTAAAAGAACTACCCCCAATTGAACATATAAAACGCGCCAACGCCCTATTTACCCTCTTCCTCACCTTGTCCATGAACTTCTGCTCCGGCAGCAATTTCCAGCACCTCCGTGGGATGATCTTAGAAAATATCAACTTCGTATAAGGAAACCACCTTTTCAACTCAATCAAAGTTGATTTCATCCTGAAAATCAACTTTATTGTTTCTTCCTTACCAACATCATTGCCTCCAACATGTATTATCATCACATCTGGCTGAGGAAGAGAATCATGTAAACCCAGAATTAATTCTAACAGACCTGACCATCGAAGTCCTCGTACGCCACACCAGTATAATTGGACGGCTTCTTCAGGTAATGATAAATTCAATCCGTAGCAGCGCTCTGCAGCCCTCCTATTCGCCCAATGCACGAAAGAGTGGCCCAGAATCCAAACCTTAAAACCTGTAACTCAGAAAACAAAATTAATCAATTAATAAATTTGGTCTAACATATAACTGATATCTCTTAGATGACCATCTACCAATACGTTTTATTACGGACTCCTGCAGCCCCGCTTGAGCGGCAACTGTCGCCGCCCCTATCCGAAAAGAATGAGAAGAAAAATACTTATCCTTCAAACCCAAAGACTTTAAGCATTTAGATAACACCGCCCTGAACTGAAACTGTGACAAAGGGGACAGGTCTTTGTGCACTAACAAAAACTCCATTCTCCCTACTGGACGACAGAGCAGATATCGCCTTACTGTATCCACTGCACATATCCTTTTGTCCATAACCTGACCAATTCTCAACCTACAGCCCCTCCCGGCCTGATCCGTCTTTGATTTACGTATAAAAATAAACAACTCAGAATCCTTGACGACCACATCCTGTAGACCCAAGCCCCCACTCGCCAATCTAGACTTAGGCAAGAGCTCACCAATGCGCAAAGCTGCAAAAAACATTACCACAAACGCTGTCTGAAACAACAAGGACTCATAACTATCAAAACACAATGAAACAGTGGCATTACATAAACGCAACAATAAATCTGAAGAAACCGGGCACCGCCCATCCAACATAACCCCCTTAGCTTTGTA
>CM065594.1:177277964-177400743 GCA_033119425.1 Bufotes viridis | reverse complement strand
CGGTAAAAAGATGGGGTAGGGTGAAAGTGAGAAAGGAAACAATAGAAATGTGGGGAGAGCTGAAGAGAAATGCAGAAGAAGTAGGATAGAGGCAAGGGACATGGGGAGACAGAGAGAGGCAAGAAAGGACAAAAACAAGAGAGGGTAAGAAACACAACACAGAAACAAGGGACATAGGAGACAGAGAGAGATGAAAAGGACAAAATATGAAGAGAATAAAAACGCTCACAAAGTTCGAAGCAGGCTGTCAGAGGAAAGTAAAGTAAACGAAGGAGAAATGCAAGATAGGAAACAGAGGAAAAGATAGATAGAATGTCGGTAAGTGAAAGTAACATCATCGAGAGAAGTTGATGAAAATAGAGGAAGTGGATAGATGAGCAAGGGTCATGGAGATGAGAACAGGACAAAGATGAAGATGCTCGTAACAAGGAGTTCGGGAGCGAAGTCGAAAGAAAAAATGAAGAAAATCAGGGGAGTATAAAGGGTAGAACAAGGAAATGATAGGAATATGTAGTAAGTGAAAAAGAATGAATAAAAGCATATGAAATAGAGAAAGGTGAGAAGATAGAAAGCAGAATGAAATAAAGACAAAGGCATGAGATGAGAGGATGAGAGAGGACAAGAATATCAAAGAGTACGCCAAGCAACGAGGTTCAAGAGGAAAAAAAGAAATTAGAGAAGTAAAATGAGGAGACTCAAGGAAGAAGGAAATGATAAAGAAAAGAAAGGATAATAAATGGAGTCGATGACAAAGAAAAACTCAATAAAAATACGGGAGAGATCGAAGAAATATCAGAATAAAGGAAGTGGGATAGAGAGAGCAAGGACATGGGAGACAGAGAGAAACGAAGAAAGGACAAAATGTAGAGGAGTAAGAAAACACTCAAGCACAACAAGGAGTTAAGGAAGAAAGGAACAGTCTAGGAGAGTAAAAATAGAGGAAGAGCTAGGAACAATATGTAATGGAGGAGACCATGAGAAAGAGAAGGATAATGAGTATAAATGGCGGTAAATGAAGGTAGAAAAATCGAAATAATAGAAAATAGGGAAGAGGAATGAGATAGAAAGAAGTGCTCATAGGAAATAGAGATAAAGAAGTCAAAGAGACATGCTGAGACAAACAGAGTGATGAGAGGACTAGAATGTAAGGATAACAATACACAAGCATAGCAGGGAGTAAGAGAGAAAAAAGAAACGATAGAGTAGAGTAAAAGTGAGGAAAAACTTAGGAGAAGAAAGTGAGAGGGTGAAACAGGAAGAAAGGAGAAGGAAAATGGTAAAATCAAGATAGGAGTAGGTGAAAGTAAGAGAATGAGGAAACAATAATAAAATGGAGGAGAGAGAAGAAATATGAAAAAAGAGGAAGTAGAGTAAAGAGACAAGGACTTCTGAGACAAAGAGAGAGTGAGAAGGACCAAGACTGTAAGAGAGTGTAAGAATACACAAGCACAGTAGGAAGTAAAGTGGAGAAAAGGAACATTAGAGAAGGTAAAGAGTGAGGAAAACTGGGAAGAGTGTGAGGGTGGAACAGGAGAAGGAGAGGATATTGGTAAAAGATAAAGATGGAGTGAAAGTGAAGTGAAAGGGAAATCAATAGACATGGAGAGAAGAGTAGAAAATATGAAAAGGAAAAATAGGATCAAAGACAAAAGAGTATCGGGAGACAGAGAGGGTGAGAGAGGACAAATGTAAGAGAGAAGAAATCTGAAACACAGCAGAGTAGTCAAAGGACGCAAAGCAAACAGAAAGAGATCAAGGATTGAAAGTGGGAATAGAAGAAAGCGAGAAAAGAGAGAGGGAAGGAGACTTTGGAGAGATAGGGATAAAAGATGATGGTGATAGAAATAAGGAAGGACAATGAAATAAAGGGTGAAAGGTGAGAACATAAACATGAATGAAAAGAGGGCTAGATGGGGAGAAAAAGAGAGGAATGGGTAGAAAAGATAAGAAAGAAAGAGTGTGAGGGTGTACACAAGGTGAAAAAGACAGAAAGTGAAAAGTCTTTAGATAGAGAGGGACAGAAGTCTTAGAGAAGAGAAAAGGGGAGAGAAGAATATTAATGGGAGCAGCATTGAGTGGGAAGGATGAGAGGATCAGAAAGGTCGGAAATAGGAGAATAGAGAGAGAGAGAAGCTGAAAGGAAGAGGAGGAGGAGGAGAATATGTACCTAAGATATGTTTGTGTTATAATAGAAGTGTCCAAAATGATATACACATGGTAAGTACATACTGTATATCCACATGTATAAGGAATATACTTCAGGATTAGAACTCTTGTCTAGCCTGATTATTATCAGTAATTAATATAAATATTAATTACCTGTCTTATCATTCTTTTCTCACAGTTGACCAGGAAAAATATCAGATTCCATCATCTCACCGGGCATCAGTCACCTATAAAAAGTCAAAGGCATGATAATATGTTCCTTTTACATGCTATAGACACTAATATATATAACACACGCTAGAGACCTACTGACTTATCTCAGACTTAATGTAAATATAAAGAGAGAGAAGGCGTGAGAGAGATACAAAGTAGGAGATAGATTGCGAGACAGAGAGAGAGCAAGAGAGGAAAATAATGTAAGAGACAGTAAAAAACATAGAACAAAGCAGGGAGTAAAAGGAAGAAAAGGAAATGAGAGAAGGTGAAATGTGAGGAAAGAGAGGATAATGGAAAAAAAGGATAGGGTAGTTGAAATTAAGGAAAGGAGAAACAATAGAAAATGGGAGAGCGTGAGAGAAATATAGAATGAGGGAAGTAGGGTAAAGAGACAAGGAACATTCGACATAGAGAGAGGAAAAGAGATACAAAAATGTAAGAGAGGTAAGACAACACGTGCAAAGCAGGGAGTAAAGGGAAGAAAGGGACGTGAGAGAAGGTGAAGAGTGAGGGAAAATTAAAGAGAGTGTGAGGGGGAGACGGGGAAGGAGAGGATAATGGTAAAAGATGGGGTAGGTGAAAAGTGAGAAAGGAAACAATAGAAAAATGGGTAGGGTTGAAGAGAAATATAGAAAGAGGGAAGTGGGATAGAGAGGCAAGGACATGGGAACAGAGAGAGGCAAGAAAGGACAGAAATGTCAGAGAGAGGTAAAAAAACCACAAGCACAGCAGGGAGTTTAGGGAAGGGGAAAATTAGAGGTAAGAATGAGGGAAATCTGGGAAGAGTATGAGGCGGGGAACAGGAAGGAGAGGATAATGGTAAAAGATGGGCATAGGTGAAAGTGAGAAAATGAGAAAACAATAGAAAAATGGGGAGAGAGTGAAGAGAAATAAAAAACAGGAAGTAGGATAAAGGCCAAGAGGACATGCAGGACAGAGAGGGATGAGAGAGGACAAGAATGTAAGGAGGTAAGGCATACACAAGCACAGCAGGGAGTTAAGGGAAGAAAAGGGAACAGTAGAGAAGGTAAAGAATGAGAGAAAACTGGAAGAGTGTGAGGGTGAGGAGAACAGAGGAAGGAGAGGATAATGGTAAAAAAAAAGATAGTGGTAGGTGAAAGTGAGAGAAGGAAACCAATTGAAAATGGGGGGAGTTGAAGAGAAATATAGAAAAAGAGGAAGTAGGATAGAGAGGCAAAGGACATAGGAGACAGAAGAGAGTGCAGAAAGGACAAAATTACAGAAGAAGAGTAAGAAAACCACAAGCACAGCAGGAAGTTAAAAGTAGGAAGAAAGGAACATGATAGAGAAGGTAAGAATGAGGGAAAACTGGGGAAGAGTGTGAGAGGGTGGAAAAGGGAAGGAGAGGATATTGGTAAAAAAAGATGGGGTGAGTGAAAGTGAGGAAAGAGGCAAACAATAGAGCATGGAGAGAAATGAGAGAAATATCGAAAAAGGAAAAGTAGAATTAAAGAGACAAGGGGTCATGGGAGACAGAGAGGGTGAGAGAGAGGACAAGGAGAATGTAAGAGGGTAAGAAAATACGAGACACAGCAGGTAGTAAGGGAAGAAAGAAAACAGAGAAGAGATAAAAGGATTGAAAGTGGGAATGAGAGAAGCGGAATGAGAGAATATTAATGGGAAAAGCATTGAGTGGGAGAGGATGAGGGGGATTAGAAGGTGGAAATAGGGAGAATAGAGAGAGAGAGAGAAGCTGAAAGGGAAGAGGAGGAGGAGGAGAATATGTACCTAAGATATGTTTGTGTTATAATAGAAGTGTCCAAAATGATATACACATGGTAAGTACATACTGTATATCCACATGTATAAGGAATATACTTCAGGATTAGAACTCTTGTCTAGCCTGATTATTATCAGTAATTAATATAAATATTAATTACCTGTCTTATCATTCTTTTCTCACAGTTGACCAGGAAAAATATCAGATTCCATCATCTCACCGGGCATCAGTCACCTATAAAAAGTCAAAGGCATGATAATATGTTCCTTTTACATGCTATAGACACTAATATATATAACACACGCTAGGGGCCTACTGACTTATCTCAGACTTAATGTAAATATAAAGAGAGAAGGCGTGAGAGAGATGCAAAGTAGGAGATAGATTGCGAGACAGAGAGGGGCAAGAGAGGAAAATAATGTAAGAGACGGTAAAAAACATGAGCAAAGCAGGAGTAAAGGGAAGAAAGGGGAAATGAGAGAAGGTGAAATGTGAGGGAAAGAGAGGATAATGGAAAAAAAAAGGATAGGGTAGTTGAAATTAAGGAAAGGAGAAACAATAGAAAATGGGGAGAGCGTGAGAGAAATATAGAATGAGGGAAGTAGGGTAAAGAGACAAGGAACATTCGACATAGAGAGAGGAAAGAGAGAACAAAAATGTAAGAGAGGGTAAGACAACACGTGCAAAGCAGGGAGTAAAGGGAAGAAAGGGACGTGAGAGAAGGTGAAGAGTGAGGGAAAATTAAGGAGAGTGTGAGGGGGAGACGGGGAAGGAGAGGATAATGGTAAAAAAGATGGGGTAGGTGAAAGTGAGAAAAGGAAAACAATAGAAAATGGGTAGAGTTGAAGAGAAATATAGAAAAGGGGAAGTAGGATAGAGAGGCAAGGTACATGGGAGACAGAGAGAGGCAAGAAAGGACAAAAATGTAAGAGAGGGTAAGAAAACACAAGCACAGCAGGGAGTTTAGGGAAGAAAGGGAACATTAGAGGAGGTAAAGAATGAGGGAAACTGGGAAGAGTATGAGGGGGGAGACGGGGAAGGAGAGTATAATGGTAAAAAGATGGGGTAGGTGAAAGTGAGAAAAGGAAAACAATAGAAAATGGGGAGAGTTGAAGAGAAATATAGAAAAGGGGAAGTAGGATAGAGAGGCAAGGGACATGGGAGACAGAGAGAGGCAAGAAAGGACAAAATGTAAGAGAGGGTAAGAAAACACAAGCACAGCAGGGAGTTTAGGGAAGAAAGGGAACATTAGAGGAGGTAAAGAATGAGGGAAACTGGGAAGAGTATGAGGGCGGGAGACGGGGAAGGAGAGGATAATGGTAAAAAAGATGGGGTAGGTGAAAGTGAGAAAAGGAAAACAATAGAAAATGGGGAGAGTTGAAGAGAAATATAGAAAAGGGGAAGTAGGATAGAGAGGCAAGGGACATGGGAGACAGAGAGAGGCAAGAAAGGACAAAAATGTAAGAGAGGGTAAGAAAACACAAGCACAGCAGGGAGTTTAGGGAAGAAAGGGAAGATTAGAGAAGGTAAAGAATGAGGGAAAACTGGGAAGAGTATGAGGGGTGGAGACGGGGAAGGAGAGGATAATGGTAAAAAGATGGGGTAGGTGAAAGTGAGATAAAGGAAACAATAGAAAATGGGGAGAGGGTGAGAGAAATTTAGAAAACAGGAAGTAGGGTAAAGAGACAAGGGGCATGTGAGACAGAGAGGGATGAGAGAGGACAAGAATGTAAAAGAGAGTAAGAAAACACAAGCACAACAGGGAGTTTAGGGAAGAAGGGGAAAATTAGAGAAGGTAAAGAATGAGGGAAAACAGGGAAGAGTATTAGGGGAGACAGGGAAGGAGAGGATAATGGTAAAGAAATATGGGTAGGTGAAAGTGAGAAAAGGAAAACAATAGAAAATGGGGAGAGGGTGAGAGAAATTTAGAAAACAGGAAGTAGAGTAAAGAGACAAGGGGCATGTGAGACAGAGAGGGATGAGAGAGGACAAGAATGTAAAAGAGAGTAAGAAAACACAAGCACAACAGGGAGTTTAGGGAAGAAGGGGAACATTAGAGAAGGTAAAGAATGAGGGAAAACAGGCAAGAGTATTAGGGGGAGACAGGGAAGGAGAGGATAATGGTAAAAAAGATGGGGTAGGTGAAAGTGAGAAAATGGAAAACAATAGAAAATGGGGAGAGTTGAAGAGAAATATAGAAAAGGGAAGTAGGATAGAGAGGCAAGGGACATGGGAGAAAGAGAGAGTCAAGAAAGGACAACAATGTAAGAGAGGGTAAGAAAACACAAGCACAGCAGGGAGTTTGGGGAAGAAAGGGAACATTAGAGGAGGTAAAGAATGAGGGGAAACTGGGAACAGTATGACGGGGGGAGACATGGAAGGAGAGGATAATGGTAAAAAAAGATGGGGTAGGTGAAAGTGAGAAAATGGGAAATAATAGAAAATGGGAAGAGGATGAGAGAAAGATAGTATACAGGAAGTAGGGTAAAGGGTCAAGGGACATGCGAGACAAACAGGGGTGAGAGAGGACTAGAATGAATGAGAGGGTAACAATACACGAGCATAGCAGGGAGTAAAGGGGAGAAAAGGAACATTAGAGAAGGTAAAGAGTGAGGGAAAACTGGGAAGAGTGTGAGGGGTGGAAAAGGAGAAGGAGAGGATATTGGTAAAAAAAAAAAAGATAGGGTAGGTGAAAGTAAGGAAAGGGGAAACAATAGAGAATGGAGAGAGAGTGAGAGAAATATAGAAAAAGGGAAAGTAGGGTAAAGAGACAAGGGGTATGGGAGACAGAGAGGGGTGAGAGAGGACAAGAATGTAAGAGAGGGTAAGAAAATACGAGCACAGCAGGTAGTAAAGGGAAGAAAGAAAAACAGAGAAGAGATAAAAGGAAAGTGGGAATGAGAGAAGCGGAAAAGAGAGAGGGGAGGGAGAGCTTTGGGAGATAGGGATAAAAAGAGATGGTGATAGAAATAAGGAAGGACAATGAAATAAAGGGTGAAAGGTAGAGCATAAACATGAATGAAAGAGGGCTAGATGGGGAGAAAAAGAGAGGAATGAGTAGAGAAAGGCCAAGAAAGAAAGAGTGTGAGGGTGTACACAAGGTGAAAAGAGACAGAAAGTGAAAAATTCTTTAGATAGAGAGGGACAAGAAGTCTTAGAGAAGAGAAAAGGGGGAGAGAGAATATTAATGGGAAAAAAGCATTGAGTGGGAGAGGATGAGGGGGATTAGAAGGTGGAAATGGGGAGAATAGAGAGAGAGAGAGAAGCTGAAAGGGAAGAGGAGGAGGAGTAGAATATGTACCTAAGATATGTTTGTGTTATAATAGAAGTGTCCAAAATGATATACACATGGTAAGTACATACTGTATATCCACATGTATAAGGAATATACTTCAGGATTAGAACTCTTGTCTAGCCTGATTATTATCAGTAATTAATATAATTATTAATTACCTGTCTTATCATTCTTTTCTCACAGTTGACCAGGAAAAATATCAGATTCCATCATCTCACCGTGCATCAGTCACCTATAAAAAGCCAAAGGCATGATAATATGTTCCTTTTACATGCTATAGACACTAATATATATAACACACGCTAGGGGCCTACTGACTTATCTCAGACTTAATGTAAATATAAAGAGAGAAGGCGTGAGAGAGATGCAAAGTAGGAGATAGATTACGAGACAGAGAGGGCAAGAGAGGAAAATAATGTAAGAGACGGTAAAAAAACATGAGCAAAGCAGGGAGTAAAGGGAAGAAAGGGGAAATGAGAGAAAGTGAAATGTGAGGGAAAGAGAGGATAATGGAAAAAAAAAAGGACAGGGTAGTTGAAATTAAGGAAAGGAGAAACAATAGAAAATGGGGAGAGCGTGAGAGAAATATAGAATGAGGGGATGTAGGGTAGAGAGACAAGGAACATTCGACATAGAGAGAGGAAAGAGATAACAAAAATGTAAGAGAGGGTAAGACAACACGTGCAAAGCAGGGAGTAAAGGGAAGAAAGGGGACGTGAGAGAAGGTGAAGAGTGAGGGAAAATTAAGGAGAGTGTGAGGGGGGGAGACGGGGAAGGAGAGGATAATGGTAAAAAAGATGGGGTAGGTGAAAGTGAGAAAAGGAAAACAATAGAAAATGGGTAGAGTTGAAGAGAAATATAGAAAAGGGGAAGTAGGATAGAGAGGCAAGGCACATGGGAGACAGAGAGAGGCAAGAAAGGACAAAAATGTAAGAGAGGGTAAGAAAACACAAGCACAGCAGGGAGTTTAGGGAAGAAAGGGAACATTAGAGGAGGTAAAGAATGAGGGAAACTGGGAAGAGTATGAGGGGGAGACGGGGAAGGAGAGGATAATGGTAAAAAGATGGGGTAGGTGAAAGTGAGAAAAGGGAAAACAATAGAAAATGGGGAGAGTTGAAGAGAAATATAGAAAAGGGGAAGTAGGATAGAGAGGCAAGGGACATGGGAGACAGAGAGAGGCAAGAAAGGACAAAAATGTAAGAGAGGGTAAGAAAACACAAGCACAGCAGGGAGTTTAGGGAAGAAAGGGAACATTAGAGGAGGTAAAGAATGAGGGAAACTGGGAAGAGTATGAGGGCGGGAGACGGGGAAGGAGAGGATAATGGTAAAAAAGATGGGGTAGGTGAAAGTGAGAAAAGGAAAACAATAGAAAATGGGGAGAGTTGAAGAGAAATATAGAAAAGGGGAAGTAGGATAGAGAGGCAAGGGACATGGAAGACAGAGAGAGGCAAGAAAGGACAAAAATGTAAGAGAGGGTAAGAAAACACAAGCACAGCAGGGAGTTTAGGGAAGAAAGGGAAGATTAGAGAAGGTAAAGAATGAGGGAAAACTGGGAAGAGTATGAGGGGTGGAGACGGGGAAGGAGAGGATAATGGTAAAAAGATGGGGTAGGTGAAAGTGAGATAAAGGGAAACAATAGAAAATGGGGAGAGGGTGAGAGAAATTTAGAAAACAGGAAGTAGGGTAAAGAGACAAGGGGCATGTGAGACAGAGAGGGATGAGAGAGGACAAGAATGTAAAAGAGAGTAAGAAAACACAAGCACAACAGGGAGTTTAGGGAAGAAGGGGAAAATTAGAGAAGGTAAAGAATGAGGGAAAACAGGGAAGAGTATTAGGGGGAGACAGGGAAGGAGAGGATAATGGTAAAGAATTATGGGGTAGGTGAAAGTGAGAAAAGGGAAAACAATAGAAAATGGGGAGAGGGTGAGAGAAATATAGAAAACAGGAAATAGAGTAAAGAGACAAGGGGCATGTGAGACAGATAGGGTTGAGAGAGGACAAGAATGTAAAAGAGAGTAAGAAAACACAAGCACAACAGGGAGTTTAGGGAAGAAGGGGAACATTAGAGAAGGTAAAGAATGAGGGAAAATAGGCAAGAGTATTAGGGGGGAGACAGGGAAGGAGAGGATAATGGTAAAAAAAAGATGGGGTAGGTGAAAGTGAGAAAATGGAAAACAATAGAAAATGGGGAGAGTTGAAGAGAAATATAGAAAAGGGGAAGTAGGATAGAGAGGCAAGGGACATGGGAGAAAGAGAGAGTCAAGAAAGGACAACAATGTAAGAGAGGGTAAGAAAACACAAGCACAGCAGGGAGTTTGGGGAAGAAAGGGAACATTAGAGGAGGTAAAGAATGAGGGGAAACTGGGAACAGTATGACGGGGGGAGACATGGAAGGAGAGGATAGTGGTAAAAAATGATGGGGTAGGTGAAAGTGAGAAAATGGGAAATAATAGAAAATGGGAAGAGGATGAGAGAAAGATAGTATACAGGAAGTAGGGAAAAGGGTCAAGGGACATGCGAGACAAACAGGGGTGAGAGAGGACTAGAATGAATGAGAGGGTAACAATACACGAGCATAGCAGGGAGTAAAGGGGAGAAAAGGAACATTAGAGAAGGTAAAAAGTGAGGGAAAACTGGGAAGAGAGTGAGGGGTGAAAAACAGGAAGGAGAAGAAAATGGTAAAAACAAGATAGGGTAGGTGAAAGTAAGGAGAGGGGAAACAATAGAAAATGGGGAGAGAGTGAGAGAAATATAGAAAAAGGGGAAGTAGGGTAAAGAGACAAGGGACTTGCGAAACAAAGAGAGGTGAGAGAGGACAAGACTGTAAGAGAGTGTAAGAAAACACAAGCACAGTAGGAAGTAAAGTGGAGAAAAGGAACATTAGAGAAGGTAAAGAGTGAGGGAAAACTGGGAAGAGTGTGAGGGGTGGAAAAGGAGTAGGAGAGGATATTGGTAAAAAAAAAAGATAGGGTAGGTGAAAGTAAGGAAAGGGGAAACAATAGAGCATGGAGAGAGAGTGAGAGAAATATAGAAAGAGGGGAAGTAGGGTAAAGAGACATGGGACATGGGAGACAGAGAGGGGTGGTAGAGGACAAGAATGTAAGAGAGGGTAAGAAAATACGAGCACAGCAGGTAGTAAAGGGAAGAAAGAAAACAGAGAAGAGATAAAAGGATTGAAAGTGGGAATGAGAGAAGCGGAATGAGAGAATATTAATGGGAAAAAGCATTGAGTGGGAGAGGATGAGGGGGATTAGAAGGTGGAAATAGGGAGAATAGAGAGAGAGAGAGAAGCTGAAAGGGAAGAGGAGGAGGAGGAGAATATGTACCTAAGATATGTTTGTGTTATAATAAAAGTGTCCAAAATGATATACACATGGTAAGTACATACTGTATATCCACATGTATAAGGAATATACTTCAGGACTAGAACTCTTGTCTAGCCTGATTATTATCAGTAATTAATATAAATATTAATTACCTGTCTTTTCATTCTTTTCTCACAGTTGACCAGGAAAAATATCAGATTCCATCATCTCACCGGGCATCAGTCACCTATAAAAGTCAAAGGCATGATAATATGTTCCTTTTACATGCTATAGACTCTAATATATATAACACACGCTAGGAGCCTACTGACTTATCTAAGACTTAATGTAAATATAAAGAGAGAAGGCGTGAGAGAGATGCAAAGTAGGAGATAGATTGCGAGACAGAGAGGGGCAAGAGAGGAAAATAATGTAAGAGACGGTAAAAAAACATGAGCAAAGCAGGGAGTAAAGGGAAGAAAGGGGAAATAAGAGAAGGTGAAATGTGAGGGAAAGAGAGGATAATGGAAAAAAAGGATAGGGTAGTTGAAATTAAGGAAAGGAGAAACAATAGAAAATGGGGGAGAGCGTGAGAGAAATATAGAATGAGGGGAAGTAGGTAAAGAGACAAGGAAACATTCTGACATAGAGAGAGGAAAGAGATAACAAAAATGTAGAGATATTTAGGTCTATGCCTCTCCACACGGTTCTATTTTTTGTGGTTCAGAAGGAATCTTGTAGATCTTGGACCTATTCGAGTGAATAGGTCCACATCCGCAAACGGAGGCCACGCAGCCAGTGCCCCGTGCATTGCGGACTGCTATTTGGCGGTCCACAGCATGGGCACTGAGTGTATGAGCTCTTAAAGAGGTTTTCCCAAGATTTTTTTTACTGATGAGCTATCCTCTACACTACAGCAGGTCATCAGTAGCCTGATCCGTGGGGGCCCGACACTGGGACCCCACCGAACAGCTGTTTGAGGCAACAGTGCTCGCGAGAGGATAGGTCATCATTATAAAAATCTCAGAAAACCTTTTTAATGTAATTCGCCAGCTGTCCAAGCGCCTCGAGTATAACCTACTCCAGCCCCAGACCAGAATAGTTTTTACTAATTTCTACACTTGTTTTCAGGAGTAAAAGACAGTAAATTTGCTTGAACCGTTATTTCGGCTCCTGCCACCCCCAAGTGGCGAGGAGTGGCGTAAAACCGCCCGTGCAATAAAATATTATTGCACGCCCCTTGCAAAAAGTAAAAAAACAGAGTCTTGCACCTTTTTTGATGTCTAATACTGGTATAGCGATGTTCATAAATGACCCCCACTGACCGAAAAAAAAACGTGTTTGGGGGTTATCCAACTTGAACAGAGTGGCCAGACCTGCCTGACCCAGGGTGGGGTGATGTTCACCTGATCTCCACTGCTGGATACTGTCTTTTTGGGCTCCTAGGCCAGCAGTTCCGCTCCCATGTGCGCCAAGAACAACATCCATTGACAGGGGGCTGCGTTATCGCTGCAGCCAATCACAGGCCACAGCAGTGACCTGCTCCCCTGCGTCACATGTGACATGGCGTGGGGGTGCAGGTTGCTGCTGCAGCCTGTAGATTGGCTGCAGCGATCACCTGTGCCCCCATCAACGAGATGTTGTCACTTGGCGCTTGTGGGAGCATAACTGAAACACATAAGCAGAAAATCTGCAACAAAACAACATAAAAACCACACAAAAATGCTGTGCGGATTTCTAGTGGGTTTCCTGCATACAAATCCGCACCGTGTGCAGCCATCCTAAGAAGTGTTCAATTTGACAGGACAAGCATTGATGGAAATCACGCAGATTCCTCCTTTCATTTTTCACAGCTCCTTTGGAAAATAAAGGATGGAATCTGACTGGTGCTATGGGCACTAAGCCAGTTCTACTTTACACCAGTTCTGATAAATGACCCCTTCCTCTCTATAAGGGTACTTGCACATGGTTGCAGGTAGTAGAGAAACAGAAAATCCGCATAGATTTCCATGAGGATTTCTGTGAGTTTCACACCAAAACGCATGTTTTACTTATGGTTTTGGATGCATATTTGCCGCAGATCTCGCCTTTGCATTGCACAAAAATAAAAAAATCACACAAACTACTGACATACGGCGGATTTCATAATCTGCACAACAGTTCAATTTTCGCACGCAAGAAAAAGCAAACTGTACACGAGATACGATAAATCTCATTCACTTTAGCGGTACTGTACTACACTGTGGTTTTTCCACAAGAAAAACATGTGCAGAAGCCTAATAGACAGGAGCACGTGCAATATGATGTCTCCTCCACCAGGCAATCTCTGCTGTAAGATGCAATCCATAATGTTATCTGCTCGGTCACAGCTGCTTTAGGACATTTCTCGATACAATACATAAAAAAATAGTATGGTTCACATAATATCTGGTCTAATAGATTGTAAGTTCTTACGAGCAGGGCCCTTGTTTCTTTTTTACTTGTTGACTTAAATATTACTATTAATGCAACTGTGCTGGTACTTATGCATCCATTAGGAATAATAATAATATTAATAGGAGCACATGCTATTTGGCTCTGTTTTAGTAAAATGCAAGGCCAGTGAGAAAATGATATTTTGACCAATGTTATAGCGCTCCCTTGTGGCAAGTTTTCAGAATCAAAATATACAATAGCCCAGATGGGTAGACATGTGGAGGAGGACATTTACTAAAGCTAGATTCACCCTAGCGTTTGGGAGTTCTGGCAAGCTCTGGATGCCCACAGCGGTATTTGTTCGGACGATTCTTGCCATATTTGCTGGAGTTGCAGCCCGATCTCCGCTGGTTCCTATTATAGTTAATGAGGCCGGACGGCATCCATGTAGCTTCCGGCAATGCTGGATCCAGAGAGAACGACCATTAGTGTAAAACTAGCCTAAAAGAGGCGTTTCACATGCAGCCTACTATATTCCTGGCTGGATTCAGATGCACTACAATTATTAAAAGGCTCAAGTCTCTTAATAATTTGAGGCATCTGAACGAGTATAAATCGTCTACCTGTATACACGATGATTAGCGTATGGATTAAAGGTCAAGCCCTCAAATATTAAACAACTTCCCAAAGAAGACTTCGACTAATTATATTAAAACATAACTTTTACTAATTATGGTTAAAAGAAAAAAACACATAGTGCTCAAAACGACGGTGAAAATAAGGATGGAAAAACAATTAAAAGTTCAAACTAGGGTAGACAATAACTGGTAATAAATGGAAAGGTCTTACCACTTCCCTGATGGGTATATTCAGGTGGGTGTCTACCTTTCAATCCTTCCGGATGATCAGATGGTTGTCAAATTAAGGGAAAGCTGGGTCCGATTACTGCTGTAATTCTTCAAGGGACATAAAGCTACATAGTCCTAAAGATGATGCCCTAAAAATTGGCTGGGGATAGGGTCTATAATGTCCCTGCCTAGCAGAAATATGGAGCACCCGCCGGCGACCCCGTCTGCAACCTGTCCCTATAAGGGCCTAGTCCCTAGGTATTTCCTCTCTCATGTCCCAACATGACATGTTTCATCCATTCTGGGGACTCATCAGGGGATAGATATACAGATAGAGGGTCAACTGGAAAGTAAATAAAAACAAAACCAAATATAACTTCCGGTTCCGGCGCTAGGATGCAAAAGCGCGGAGTGAGCGAGCTCTGGGCACCCTTCCTCTTAAACTCGCCTGCGATCCCATACCAGCGTCGGAAAGGGGATCCACGGAGTGCCTACAGGTCCCCTGCTCATCAGAGAGACTATCGGTCCATGGACCGGTACCTACCCGGAGCGGTAGGCGGCAGATCCGGCCGAGGACACCATGCTGAGCAAGATGGCGGACTCCCGCCCTGCTTTACCCGGTCAGTGGTACTGAAACAGTCGCCCACTCAGCCCCTCAGCAGACAGATAACAATATGCTACCCAAGATAGACTATAAAACGCTGACCAATGAAGTGGCTAGGTATCTAGCTCCAGATATAAAGACACTCTCTCTAAGACTCTAATCGTAATCTTTACATGAGCTGCATGAAGCAGTGGCGCATCATGATGCCAGTCTGGAGGAATTAGAGCAGAGGGTGGCTGCAGTGGAGGAGGACACGGCCAGGTCCAACCCAGGACTTGCAGGACCTTTACAAACAAAACATTATATTGAAGGATCGTCTGGAGGATCTAGAAAACTGATCCCGACGTAACAACTTACGTTTTTGGGCCTACCGAAAGTATTAAACCGCAGGCCCTTAAGGATATTTGCAAAATTGAGTTGCCACAGGCTCTCAATTTAGAGGGAGACACAAGGTAGAGACACAAGGTGGGGTCAGTCAGCACGTCCCTGTATGCAGGTGGCAAAATATACATACAAACACAGAAATGCAACAGCACTCTGCAACCAGCACTCTGCCCTGCCTCTATGCTAGAAGTTATCAGAGGTCGTTAGTGTACATTTTGATCAAAAGTAATAAGCCACTCGCCGCGCCAAGGCCGCCTTTATGAGTGGTCCTAACGCTAAATCCTACCTGTTATGGGTCACAACAGCCACATAAAATCCAGGAGTGCGGGCCCAGCATGCATGCTCGGTTCAACCATGCTTATTAACCCTTTCTCGTGCCATAACAGCCTCCATTAGATCCAGGGTTGCAGGTGCCAACATGCATGCTTAGCCCACTATATACTCATCCTGGAGCCAGATGGTTACTAGCAGGTACTATGAATGCAAGTTCAGTTTTTATACTTACTCTGATTAAAACCAGCCGCTGGGCCTCTGGAAGAATGACAAGAAGAGAGAGAGAGAATGACAAGAGGGTCAAAGAGAATGACAAGAGGGGGAGACTAGAGAATGACATGGGGGGGAGAATGACAAGAAAGGAAGAAGAGAATGACAAGAGGGTCAAAGAGAATGACAAGAGGGGAGACTAGAGAATGACATGGGGGGGAGAATGACAAGATAGGGAGAGAAGAATGACAAGGGGGAAAGAGAATGACATGGGAGACCTCATGGGTGGGTAGGATTAATATTATCAGAATGGTAGTCCTCCCAAGACTCCTTTACTTGTTTAGATCGCTCCTGGTACCGGACCCGCCAGTGATCTGAGAAGTCTATTCAGCGGATATCCTTAGGTTTATTTGGGCAAACAAGAGTCAACGCATTTCTAAACTGACCATGTGTAGACACAAATCCCAAGGTGGTTTATCAGTCAAAGATATTGCAAAATATTACAATATATATGACAGCCAGATTAGCTCAAATGTTCCGGACCCATTTAGATTCAAAGGCGCATCCACTTTGGATTACTACAGAGCACTCAATCTCGCCCCCTATACCTGGAAAGCTTTGATTTGGACCACTAGCTCTCTCCCACCTACTGTACGCATTAACGCCCTCTTATCTTACTACTATCGTTACTACTTTGGAGGTCGGTTAGATCTAAATCTACATTACAATCTAAACCTTCCCCTTTACTGTACCTTTTAGGCAACCCTGCATTTCCCCCGAGTCTTCAGCAATCCAACTTTGTTTGGTGGATCACCAATCACTTCTGTTCACTACATAGATTCCTACTTAGGGGTAAATTACTCTCCCTTACAGAATTCACAGAGAAACACTCTGCTGATAGGGAACATTTTAATATGAACCAGGTGTTTTCATTCTTGCGAGCTTTACAAACAACTGATTGCACCATAGAATTTACATAGACAGGGGTTACTGTCTAGAATCTATGGGGCACTCAATGCTGCTCCTGAAGGAACGAAAATTTCCTATATGAGGGCATGGGAGGAAGACATGCAACAGGAATACCCAACTTCCAGATGGTATCAACATTCTCAAAATTATACGAAAGGATCTTGACAGGTTACACTAGCAGAGTCTTCTATTAAGGTTCTGCACACAACGTATATGGTCCCTACCAGACTTCACCATATATACCGAGAAATCTCCCTAAGCGCTTTAGAGGTTGTGATGCTGATAGTTCAATGCTTCACACTTGGCTTGGTGGTTCTGTCCAATAGCTAAACGCTTTTGGATTCAAATAACAGACCTATTGTCGTCAGTGATAGGTTGTAATTATCCTACGACATTACCATTATGTCTTTTGGGTAATAAGCCTTCTTGGTTAACCTACGCCAAATTCAAATTATCATAATTTATACTTTTGGCTGCTAGAATCCGCATTGCTTTCAAATGGTGTACTCCTTTTCTCAGCATTCAAGCAGTTTTGGATAGGACCAATAGAATTTTTGCTATATGAAAGGATGTCAGCTATTCGTACTGACACCTTTCCTACCTTTGAAAAGTATGGGAACCCTGGTTGTGTTCCTCCCACTCCCCAGATCTGCGTTACAGCATTACTCTGTAGTTCCTGGACCTAAAAGTGTAATCCTTTGAGACTTTAATGGAACATCATGTTTGCATTTCTTGTTTGGAAGTTGGCTATTTTCACGTTGGTGTGAGAGATAGCACAATTAACAAAGTATATGTCTCTGAGCACAGTTATTTGTTCTATACTATCTGGTAATCAAGAATTGTTATCATATGACTCTTTTCCTTGTTGTAATTTCTTGCATTATTATACTGAAATTCCAATAAATGACATTTGAAACATAAAAAATGGGAGGACATATTGGGGATCAAGGAGATCTCAAAACCTCCAAGTGCAGGCCCAGTGGCCCTACATAAGGCAGTAATAAATGAGCAATGGAGGGAGAATCACCTGAAGATTCTACATCATGCCATCTATGGGTTTGATCTCCCTAAGACCCCGGGGAATCCTGAGAAGATAACAGCCTGCCCCAAGTGCCAATTACCAAAGTCTGACCTATATCACGGCGTATGGCGCTGCCCTAAATTGGAGAGGTTTTGGGAGCAGGTAGGCCAGACCCTATGTAGGATAAGTAGATACCGAAAGGATATTACACTGTCCCTAATAATCTTACATACAGTCATAGACCAGGAGACGCAGGAAGGTAGTGGAAGTGTTACTAGTGCTTTACCTCCAGCGGGTCATAAACTGTTGATGGAAGCCAAGAGGTGCATACTGAAATTGTGGCTTCAACCGGAACCCCATCCATATCTATGGTAATTGATCAACTTAGACACAAAATTCACCTAGAGTGGCTTGAGGCACTTAAAGGGGTTCTGCACTTTGTTTAAACTGATGTTCTATCCTCTGGATAGATCATCAGCATCTGATCGGCGGAAGTCCGACACCCGGGACCCCCGCCAATCAGCTGTTTGAGAAGGCAGCGGCGCTCCAGGATCGCCGCTGCCTTCTCACTGTTTACCGCGGGCCCAGTGATGTCACGACTAGTATCAATTGGCCTGGGCGTGGCTAAGCTCCATTGAAGTGAACAGAGCTTAGCCGCGCTTCATGTTTTTGTTTTTACTGCTCAGACCATGTACAGAATGAAGGACTGGATACAATCCAAAACGCGTTGACTGGTGCGGGAGATTTCCTGCTGTGTGTCATTGTTGGACTTTTAAAGAAAATATTTGAAATAAAAATTAATGGTTTTATTCAAGACCCGAGTGCTGGACCCGCTACTTTGTTTCTACAGTGGATTTGGTTCTCCTAAAGATCCGTGTACCGAGGTCTAACAAAGGCGGTGAGCTGATTGCATTTTTCTTTGTGTGTTATGTACAGAAGAGGATCTGTCCAGGAACCGCACAGAAAGCGGTGACATGGGGAATCACATCACCAACACCACCATCTTGCAGCTTATGAACACACGGCTGAGGACTATAGTTGTTTACACAGCCCACTGGTGGGGCCCTCTGCAGCATGGTGGGGGTAAGATATGATGCGGCATACAGATGTATGTACCAAAAAGTACATTTTGGGCTATTGAGATTTTTTTAGAAATTGTCCAACCCTTTAAATTTGCTAGAACTATCACAGTGGCTCAGACTGCATATATCACGACAGGCGTGCCGATCACAGACGTGTGACGCAAAGGGAGGGAAAGGAAAAACCCTGTCCAAGGGAGAGGGAAGGTGGTGACCCCTAACTCACCTGAGGCTGGCACCTGACTGCCCTGACGTCCCTAGACGGGTTTTTTACCCGTACGCCGATCACGTGCCTAAACCCTGGCTTCATATAGCCATATGATAGAATTATTATTTTTATTTTTTTGCAAGACAAGTATTTTTAATGGCACCATTTAATTTACCATATGATGTATTTTAAAAATTAGGAAAAATCTTTGTGGGGTGAATTTTAAAAATGCAATTCTACCATTTTTGGGGTTTTATTTTCACAGCGTTCACTGTGTGCTGAAACTGACATTACCTTTATAGTTCAGGTGAGTACTATTACAGCTATGTTGAATTTATAGTTTTTCTTATGCTTTACTACTACAAATTTTCACAAAAGTGACAGGTTAGTCACTCGCTACTGTTATTGTGGACACTTGCGACTTTTAGATTTTTATTTATGACTGCCCCATCATGTTAGAGGTTTGGTTATCTGCTATTTTAGCAGAAAACAAAGTCCTGTATGCAAGACTCTTTTGTCAGCTCTTTATTGGGGGAATGTGCAATGGATGCTCTAAACTGAGCTTCTGAAGCAGATGTGAACAAGTCCTTAGAGGAGGAAGAGACTAAAAAATCATCCTTGTACTACAGCAGAAACCACAAAAGTACCAAACATTGCCACTAGATGTCAGTGTAAGCAAAGTTTGATGTTGACTGTGATCCCAATACAATATGGCAGGGATGCCCAACCTGCTGCCCTCAAACTACAACTCCCACCATAACCTGCTGTAGGCTGTCCGGGCATGCTGGGAGTTGTAGTTTTGCAACAGCTGGAGAGCCGCAGGTTGGGCATCTCTGCAATATAGGTTTGGCAAAAAAAAAAATGCAGATTAAAATTTCTGTTTTTAAATTTAGCGTTTTTCTACCCCCAAACTATTAAGTAGATGAAATAAGTAATCATACAACGATCTGAGAAATATGATTAAAGGGAATCTGTCACACCAATTTTGTATGTTTATCTACAGGAATACATGAGTAGTACTGCAGATATTGAGTCCAGATCACTATTTTTATTTCCCTACTGCTCCCTGTTCCCCACTGTCATCACTCAGATCTGCATTGAAATACATTTCGAGGACTGCTGTGCATGCGCACGTGAGTCCTTTCTATATTATGTTAGAACAGCAGTCCGGACTGTGTATTTCAGCACAGCTTTAAATGCTGACAGTGGGGAACTGAAGGCAGTAGGAAAGTAAAAATAGCAATCTGATTCCCTTTAATATTTTATAATATTTTTAATTATTGGTATAATATAATGTTTTATCATTATTAATTTAATAATTATAGTAGAGTTATAATCTACTTACCAGGCTTAACCAGAGAAAGGGGTTTACAATAGACTCTGTACTACTCAAGCACATAGTTTCAGTGAATGTGAAGAAGGTCCTGGTACTGTATGTAGCCTGTGAAGAACATACACCTGTGGGAGAGGAGCCATATCTCTACGGTAATCTGTAAGCATGGAGTATACAAATAATATAAACTACAATAACCAAGAAACAGCTAAAGGAAAAAAATTCCCTGCCACAAGGTGAGGAAGTGATACCCCACTGATATATCCTAACCTAATACTGGAGGACAGACAGAGGTTGTTACTATTGGCCTCCTTAGAGTGAATTCACACAGGACAGAAGTGTTGTGGATTCTTCTGACACATCTGTGTTGCAAAAATCTACAGCAGAATACTGCCGCAGGCAAGTGCATGAGAATATAAAGGGAATGTGTCATCAGAAAATGATCTATTGTTTAAATTACCTTTTTATGATTAACATATTTTTAAAAATGTTTGCCCGTAATTGTCATTTTTAATTTTCCATGTCAATATCTATATTTAAACAAAAAAACATACAATCCTGTATTTTTCGCACTGGCCACTAAGCCTAAAAATAGGCGCCACTTTTTGGTCTGTACAGATCACTTTACTGCAGTTACCTACTTAGCTGTCATTCTAATCCTGCCTGTAATGATATCACCTCTGAGTATAGATAAGACAGGACCCACCATGCACAATAGGTGATTGACAAAGCTTATCTATTCTTTCCTTGTACAGTGACCTCTGCACAGGTCACAGAGCATGCCCAGAAAACTCTCCCATAGAAGTCAATAAGGTCCCCTCCAGACCATTGTGTCTATGGCCTATTTGGCTGCCGTAAAGCAATGTACTTAAAGGGGTTTTCCCATCTCAGACAATGGGGGCATATCGCTAGGATATGCCCCCATAGTCTGATAGGTGGGACCCGCACCTACAATGAGAATGGAGCGGGGAAATGAACGGAGGGCGCACTGCGCATACGCAGCCACCTTCTATTCATTTCTATAGGGCCTTCGAAAATAGCCGAGCGATGGCTTAGCTATTTCCGTCTGCCCCATAGAAATGAATGGGAGCAAGGGCCCCACATGCGCGGTGCGCTCCCATTCACTTCTATGGGTGCAGCAGGGAGCAGTGCTTGGTGGTGGATGGACCCCGGGAAATCCGGGGTCCTCCAGCTACAGCGCTACCAGCTTCGTTCTCGTTGTAGGTGCAGGTCCCAGCGGTGGGGGCATATCCCATTGTCTGAGATGGGAATACCCCTTTAATGCTTTCTAAACACTGTTAAGAACAGCTCAGGCAAGATAGCCTCCCCCATAATTATGTTCAGGAAATAGAATACATAAATCTGCAATCAGAAAATAACAGGAGACTAGAAAACAAGGATATATGCTGTTATCTGGATTTAACTGGCAGATAAAATTTATGGTGACACATTTCATCCACATGCTGTGGAAATTTTTAGCACAGCAATTGACCTGCTGTGCAGTCATTTTCTGTTATCGAAAGAGCAGATCTTTGTTACAGTTTTTTTCATTCATTTCAATGGGGATAAAAACATTTGCAATCAAATCCTATTGTTGTGGATTTTGTTTCAAATTACCAGTCGATTCACAGCAAAATTTGCAGGTTTGGAAAAGGTCTCTTTTCCTGACCAAGTTTTCCATCCTGATGTGAAGCGTGTTGTGAGCGCATAGCATCCAAACTGAAACATTTCAATGGATCTGTGTACATGACGTTATTTTTCACGCATCATCTTTGTGTTCAGGAAAAATCAAAGTGTGTTCTATACTGTGCGTTTTTCACGCAGAAGTAAATTGGGCTTGTTTGAAAAACCAAAGACGTCTGGATGCAATGTGTTTTTCACTGATGGCTACTAGGAGATGTTCAGTGTTATTCTTCAGTTTTTCTTCACATACATGAAAAAAACATGAAATCCGGATGGAAAAAACTGATTGAACTTTCGTACAAAACCATCAATTTTTACCTGAACAGATCCTGACACAATCTGTATTGTTCAAGCAAAGTGTTATGTTCAGCAGTTGCAAACTCACTGTCCCACTAGACCAACTCCCTCAGAGGTCGATGTCTAAGAACGCCCTTCATTCTTCATAATACCTTGATGGTGAGGATAGACTTTCCCAAGGAGTGTACCAGGTTCTACCTCTGAGGGGGGTTGGGACACGAGGGAATCGGGACCTGGTGAGGGAATCGGGACCTGGTGTGGACCCAATGGACTGACCTCCAGGTGATATGGTACACCCAGAGGGCGCTGGGAGACCAGAGGCTGATCAGGCGGAAACGTAGTCAGGGTATGAAGGCCGAGGTCAAGGAAGGCAGCAATAAAGCAAAGTCTGTTTAAACAAGATGAAGGGTCTGGTACACACTAAAGCAGAATCACACCTTCACACAATAGGGCTAGACAAGCTAGTGCCCAAGATGCTCAGGCGTCTTCATGTAGAAGGAGGAGGGAGGAAGCCCGATGCCTGTGCCTGTGTGTAGGGACAGAATTGCAGGCACAGGGTTAACAGTACCCACCCCTTTACACCTCCTCTCCTCAGGTCTGACCCTAGATTAAAAAAATCATAAGCAGAGAGGCACTGATGTTTTATCTTGCCTCCCAAGATCTTTCCTTAGGACCAAATCCCTTCCAGTCCATGAGAAATAAGGTCCTACCTCTACTCTTCTTCATCCCCAGGACACCTTTGACTTCATAGACGTTCTCCTCACTGACTGGAACAGGAGCAGAGACATGTTTCTTGAAAAAGCAGTTCAGGATCACAGGTTTCAGCAAGGAGATGTGAAAAGAATTTGGTACCTGGCTGGAGAGTGGCTAGCAACTTAAGCTTGTAGGATACATCATTGATTCTCTCCAGGACTTCAAAAGGATCGAAAACCAAGGACCCAAATTATAGGAGAGTATTTTAAGTCTGATAAACTTGGATGCTATAGTGGATATATTATATACATATTATATATAGGGATGTCCGATACCATTTTTAAAGACCGAGTGCAGTACCGATACTTTTATTTAAGTACTCGCCGATACCAATTACCGATACCTCGTATAAATAGCGGCGCAGTTGCCGATAGCAATGAAAAAAATTAAAGCTGGAATTTGGTTGCTATGGACAACGGCTTTTCTTTTCCTTTTACAAGTGTTACTAAATTGATAAATGGGAATATAATAGTGTTTTCCAACCAATGTGCCTCCAGGGGATCTGTTATGGGGGATCTGTGGATGACACACTGTTATGGGGGATCTGTGGATGACACTGTTATGGGGGATCTGTGGATGACACTGTTATAGGGGATCTGTGGATGACACTGTTATGGGGATCTGTGGATGACGCCGTTATGGGGATCTTTGGATGACACTGTTATGGGGAATCTGTGGATGATACTGTTATAGGTGCACTGTGGATGACACTGTTATAGGGAGATCTGTGGATGACACTGTTATAGGGGATCTGTGGGTGACGCTGTTATGGAGGATCTGTGGATGACACTGTTATGAGGGATCTGTGGATGGCGCTGTTATGAGGGATCTGTAGGTGACGCTGTTATAGGAGATCTGTGGATGGCGCTGTTATTGAGGATCTGTGGATGAGCGCTGTTATGAGAGATCTGTAGATGACACTGTTATAGGGATCTGTGGGTGACGCTGTTATAGGGGATCTGTGGATGACACTGTTATGAGGGATCTGTGGATGACGCTGTTATGAGGGATCTGTGGGTGGCGCTGTTATGGGAGATCTGTGGATGGCGCTGTTATAGAGGATCTGTGGATGACGCTGTTATGGAGAGATCTGTGGATGACGCTGTTATGGAGAGATCTGTGGATGACGCTGTTATAGAGGATCTGTGGATGGCAGCTGTTATGGAGAGATCTGTGGATGACGCTGTTATGAGGGATCTGTGGATGACGCTGTTATGAGGGGATCTGTGGATGACACTAATGAGGGATCTCTGGATGACACTATAGAGGGATCTCTGGATGACACTATGAGGGGATCTCTGGATGACACTGTAGGGGATCTCTGGATGACACTGTAGGGGATCCTTGGATGACACTGTGAGGGATCTCTGGATGACACTGTGGGGATCTCTGGATGACAATGTCAGGGGCTATGTGGATGACACTATGGGGATCTCTGGATGACAATGTCAGGGGCTATGTGGATGACACATATATAGCATATTATGCTATATACGTGTCATCCACAGATCCCCATTAGTGTCATCCACAGACCCCATAGTGTCATCCAGAGATCCCCATAGTGTAATCCAGAGATCCCCACAGTGTCATCCAGAGATCCCCCATACACTATTGACCTAAACTAAATCTTTATTAATGTGGCCTTAATTACTAACTATTGATGCGGTCTTCCTTCCGGTCAGGCGCTCAGTCCCTCCATGCTCCTCCTGCCCAGCGCGCTTCTACATTCATAAAGTGGGCGGAGCGCGCAGGAGGGACGTGAGGTGCTTGGAGGAATCGGGCAGCTTGAGCTCTCAGTTCCTCCATGCGCCTCATGTCCCGCCTGCTCGCTCCGCCCACTTTTATGAATGAAGAAGGCAGGAGGAGCATGGAGGGACTGAGCGCGTGACCTGAGGGGACTGGGCAGGTTGAGTTTAAGCTGCCGGACCGGAACTTCCGGTATCGGCAGCGGTATCGGCGGCATTTTCACGAGTACAAGTACTCGTGAAAATGCCGATATCGATCCCGATACCGATACTGGTATCGGTATCGGGACATCCCTAATTATATATATACAAATTATATACATATGAACTGAACTAGATACAACTGGGCTAGACATACAAATCAGGAGGAGTGCCTATACTATAATATATCCACTATTGTTTATACTATTTATTTACTGGAATTGGGTAACCCAGTAGATAGTGCACCCTCCACTATCCAGTACATCACTGTGAGAGCACCCCTATATACTATTTTAGCATATACTTGGATGCTAGCCATACTTTAGACTCAGGATGATAAAGGGATACATTCAGTAACTTGCAGAGAGCTCAAAGAAGTTTGACGTGAACTGCACACCTCTATCAGACACAATACTGTGGGGAAAACCATAGAGGCAAAAAATATGTTCAATACATTTCTTGGCCAGTTGAGGAGGAGGAGAAGGAAGACTAGGCAGAGGAATAAAGTGTGCCATTTTAGAAAAACTATCCACCACAACCCAAATCACAGTGCAACCAGAGGATAAGGGCAGATCTGTAAAAATGTCCATGGCTATCTGTTGCCAGGGAGCCTCAGGAAGAGGAAGCAGAAGGCCTGCTGGAGATTGCTTGAAGGTTTTATTCTGTGCACATGACAGACAGGCAGCGACAAACTCTTGGCCACCAGTACCGTTGAGTGATGAATCTGAATGTTTTTGCTGACCGGCATGACATGCGACTTTCGAGGCGTGACCCCAGTGTAAGACCCGTCTCCTGAAAGACTCAGCAACAAAAGTCTTTCCCGATGGGATCTCAGATAACTTGACAGGGCAGATAGAAATTTTTGCAGGATCAATGATGTGTTGAGGCTCCTCCTCCTGATCCGTAGAGTCAAAGGACTTAGAAAGAGCATCTGCTTTGATGTTCTTATCTGCAGCACGGAAGTGAAGAATGAAATCAAAGCAGGCAAAAAACAAGGAGCATCTGGCTTGACAAGGATGAATGGGGTCATTTATCACACTGGTGTAAAGTAGAACTGGATTAGTTACCCACAGCAACCAATCAGATTTCACCTTTCATTTTCCAAAGGAGCTGTCGAAAATGAAAGGTGGAATCTGATTAGTTGGTATGGGCAACTAAACAAACTCTACTTTACACCAGTTTGATAAATGACTCCATAAGTCTTTGTGCAGACTGCAGAAAGGTAAGATTCTTGTGGTCGGTATAGATTACCACTGGATGAGCGGCGCCCTGCAGAAGGTACCGACATTCCTCCAATGCCATCTTAATGGCCAACATTTCTCTGTCCCCAATTGAGTAGTTGTGCTCAGGAGCGAAGAAGGGCGTGGAGAAGAAGCCACAAGGAAGACTTTTGTGAAAGCACCGCACCAGCTCCAATAGACGATGCATCCACCTCCAGAAAAAAATTGCTTACTGGCATCAGGACGATGGCGTACTGGAGCTGTAAAAAAAAAAAAAGGCCTGCTTCAAGTCTTGAAAGGCCAATTCAGTCTCAGCTGTCCAACTCTTGGAATTTGCTCCCTTGCGGGTCAAGGCTGAGATGGGAGCTGTCAAGGAAGAGAACTGCGGCATGAACAGAAGGACAAGGCCACTTTAAAATCCAGGACACCTTCTCAAAATCCATCTGCAGGCCAGTATCAAATATTATATACCCCAGCAGTGGTAGCGAGTACTGTTAAAAAAAATGTTTTTGAATTTGGCGTACAGACGATTCTTCCAAGACCAGACGGACTTATCTCCGATGGGAGACGAAATCTGGGGAGAATACAAGAATGTCATCGAGGTACACCACAAAGCGGGGGTAGAGCAAGTGTCTAAAGATATCATTAACGAATTCCTGGAAGACTGCAGTCACATTGTTTAGCCCAAAGGCATCACCAGGTAGTGATCGTCATAAGTGTTGAAAGCGGTCTAATTTTGAGTAGATTTTAGCTCCTCTTGGGCGTTCAAACAACTCAGGAATAAGGGGAAGAGGGTACTTGTCCTTGACTGTGATCTTATTGAAACCCCTATCGATGCATGGTTGGAGAGAACCATTTTATTTCTAAACAAAGAAGAAACCAGCACCAGCCGGAGAAGATGATTTACAGATAAATGCTCTATCAAGATTTTCCCTTACGTCCTACCAGCAGCACAGATGGGGTTAACAGCCCCCGTGGACTGGCAGGAGCGGCGGAATGTTTAATGAGCCCAAGACTAATAACTCAATTTAACAATTAAGTATTCCCTTAAAAGGAGGGAGTTAACCCCCAGCCCACTGTGTTTTTCTGTCCTCCCGGACAGGTGGACTAGGCGGTTTATTCCCCCTTTCTTATGGAAAGTGTGGGGAGCCTTCTTTTCGTTTGGGTAACGGCATTGCCCTTTCTAGGTACCTTGTCAGTTTGGCTGGAGTATTTTGGCGGCGTCCTTGGTCCGTGATTTTCGGTCCCTGGGCGCTGCCATCTTCGAAAGTGACGCTGGGATTCTCCTTTGCGTCACTTCCGGGTATATTGGACGCGATTTTCACGGACGCAATTTTTTTCACAGACGCGATTTTTTCGCGGATGCAATTTTTCGTGTTTTCCTGCGAAAATTTTAATCCCCTTCCCTATTTAAGAAAGCAGTGTGCTCCAGTTCGGTCTCTGGTTGCATATGCTTTTCAGCTAGCTCCCAGAATCCTAAACAGGCCTCCGGTCTGTTTTCTACCTTTCTTGCGGAGATAGCTGGTTTACTCAATGTCTTATTTGTCCCTTTTTCCCGCAGTGATGTCTTCTCCGCGGGATTCGGAAGAGCAGGAAAGTGGATTCCAAGAGGAAGCATCTATCCTGCTAGCATTGCAGCGCTCTGCTGGAGGACAGCTGTCCCTATTCCAGATGTTACAGCTGCCGTTAGAGGGTTCTGCCCTCTAGTGAACCTACGTTGCAGGATATGTATCAATGGCTCTATTAAGGGAGTCATAGGCCTGCTGGATGAAAAGGTTTCCTATGCCTGCCCTTGGGGATCCATTCCCAAGGTAGACATGGCTATTGCCAAGTTGTCCAAGCGCACTCGGGTTCCTGCAGATGATGGGTCTAGCCTACGGGACCACCTTGACAGGAGAGCAGAGTGCACACTAAGGCGGGAGCTGCGGCTTCCGCTTCCACAGCCATAGCTTCTGAGGTCTCTACGTTCCTCCGGTCTCGCCTGAATCAAATTCAAGTTGGCGTGGACCAGAGGGTTTCCCAGGACGACATACTGGCTGCCTTCAAGACCATCCACCTGGCTACAGACAGTTGAAGCTAGCAGCCAAATCCATGGCCCTGGGGTTGGCGGCCCATAGGCCTTTTTGACTTATGCCTTGGGTCGCTGACAATTCCTCAAAATACAGCTTATATGGCCTTCCATTCGAGGCCCAACTGTTTGTTCGGTTCGGAGCTGGATAAGATCATGGAGGACCTTTCAGACAAGAAGGTGAAGAGCCTTCCCCAGCAGTCCTTTAGAGGGCACGGCAGACAAGACCGCGGTGGTAGGTCTGGCCAGCAAGCAAGGTCTCAAAGTGACTGGAGAGCGCAGCCAAGGGATTCGAGACGCTCTCGTGGAGGAGCCAAAGATGGAAAATCCAACTCCTGACTACAGGCCTCTTCGAGGCTCTTGGATAATTCCTGTTACTCCTGCCGTCCTGCCAGTAAGCTTCCCCATTCCTATGCTTCATGTACCTGTAGCGGGTCGTCTCTCCCACTTCTGAGAAGAGTGGATCTGAGAGATCTCGGATCCCTGGGTCCTGAACATCATTTCCGGGCGTTATTTAATCAACCTCACCCTTACTCCTCCGGACAGGTTTGTCAGGACCAACCTTCTACAAGCTGCCAGGCAGGCAATCCTGGAGGCCTACATTCAGGACTACACTTGCAAGGGGGCTCTGGAGCAGGTTCCGGCAGGAAAACGAGGCCTAGGGATCTATTCACCAGTTTTTCTGGTTCCCAAGGCTTCTGGTATTTCAATCGGTTTATAAGAAAGGTGAAGTTTCGTATGAAAACCATCAGGTCAGTAGTTCACGTTCTCAATCCTGGAGACATGATGGCAACCCTGGACCTCTAGGATGCATATCTGCACATCCCAAACCATCCTGCTTCCAGGAAGTATCTCAGGATCACAGTCCAGGTGTCCGGTGTCATCAGGCATCTTCAGTTTGTTGCCCTTCCCTTTGGCATTTCATCTGCCCCTGACACTTTTACCTCGGTGGTGGTTTCTGTGGTGGCGGCTTTGAGACTTCAAAGACTGACGATTATTCCTTATCTGGACGATTGGCTTTTGAAAGCCTCTGCTCTAGCGGTCGTAACCCAACTTCTTCAGGTAACAATCTCCTTTTGTTCCACCTAGGTTGGATCATCAGCTGGCAGAAGTCGAGCGTGAGCCCGTCGACTTCAGTAAGATATCTAGGCTTCATAGACGCCTTTGAGGCGCAAATGCGCCTCATGACCGGTGACGTAGTTCCGGTCATGCGCGTGGCGTCACCCATGGCTCCGTATGCAAGTGCACATTTGTGCCGGGAACGCCATGGCGAAATCTGTTTCAGGTGAGACAATTGAGGAATTAATCTTGTTGGGTATATTTAGGACATACTCACTATGGACGCTTTACCCCTGGCGAGCCGGAGGGAGCCGGCGATACGTGTGGGGCGTTCTTTTTACTCACCTAGGTCCACACGCCAGCGTGCACATGCTATCTGAGGGTACAAGGACTATTTGTAGGTTATATCTCCATATTGCTTATTATGTCGTTTTGAATATGCATTATATTATCTATTTTTGTGTGCATGCTGAGTGCCAGTGAGCTGGCTATTTTGTATTTTAAAGCCCGTATTCTGGGCTTGGTGTGGATCTAGAGTATATGTGTCGGTTTTATCATATCCAGACACACGGTTTATTGTATACAATTTTTAAGGTGTATGTATGTATTTTGTCCTGTTTTTGTACAATAAAATTATCGTGCTTTATATAACATTTGGTGGATGTGCATTTGTATGGTGGCCACTTTGTTCCATCTGGGACATTTTGTTGGTATAATATCTAGGCTGCATAATCGAGTCCGCTGGGATGTCGCTCAGTTGACTCCAGAAAGAAGATCCCGGATTCAGAACACGGCAAAGTTCCTTTCCTTCCACGGTGAGTCCCAATCCGGACTCTCTTGAAGATGTTGGGGCTCACGTCAGCATCTGCTGAAGCAGTCCATTGGGCTCTATGGCACCTCCGCCCTCTACAGTCGGAGGTCCTCTCCAAATGGAATGGCAGCCCAGCCGGGCTAAAGTCCCTGTGCTCCCTGTCTTGGCGAACTCGGTATTCCCTCAGATGGTGGCGCGATCTTTTAGACGGTAAGTCTATGACCCAGCCAATCTGGGTCATAATGACTACGGATGCGTCCCAAGTAGGCTGGGCGCTCACCTGGACAACACTCCAGTTCACGGGACCTGGTCTCCTCAGGAGTGGCTTCTTTCATCCAATCTCCACGAGAGTCGAGCAATCCGGGTAGCCCTCCTTTACTTAGCCCCTCAGATCCGGGGCAAACCGGTGAAAGTCCAGTCAGACAATATGACTTCAGAACTTTACATCAACAAGCAGGGTGGCACAAGATCACTTCCCCTCCTGTCAGAGATCGGGGTCATTCTGGATTAGGCAGAGTCAAACCTTTCCCACTTATCTGCGATCCACATTCAAGGCTTCCTTTAATATGATAGTGGATCGGCTGAGCCTCGGACTTCCGTCGGTAGAGTGGTCTTTACATCTGGAGATATCCAAGCAGTTAGTCCTCAAGTGGGGTATGCCAGAGGTGGATCTCATGACAACAAGGTTCAATGCCAAGGTGGAGAAGTTTTGCTCCCTTTACAGGAAGGACAACCCCCTGGCGATAGACGCTCTGTCAATATCCAGGAGGTTCAGGCTGGCTAACATCTTCCCTCCATTTTCCAGGATTCCGAGGGTATTGATGAAAATCCATCAGGATCAGGCCTCGGTGATAGCCATCATACCGTTTTGACCAATGAATCATGGATTACCTAGCTCACTGAGTTGGGTCGAGGACAATATTGGAGGCTCCCCCCACAGCAGACCCTGGTGTCGTGGGACACTTACCTCTGCTCAGATCTGCACAGATTCAACCTGACAGCCTGGAGGTTGCTCAGTCCCTTCCCAGAATAGAAGGGCTTTCAGAGTTGGTCCTGAGAACGCTGTCTCATTCTAGAGCGGACTCTACCAAGAGAGCCTACTCTCGTATTTTGAGGATATTCTCATCCTGGTGTACCTCAGCGGAGGTGGCGTCTGCAGATCCGCCCTCTCCGCTATCCTTCAGTTCCTGCAAGACGGTCTTGATAGAGGCCTTGCCCTTCTACTCTGAAGGTTCAAGTTTCAGCTATTTCAGCTTGCCTTAACAGGCTTTTTCTCAGGACCCGCTGATTAAACAGTTCCTTAAAGGAGCTGAAAGATTAAAGCCTACAGTACTGAGACCCATTTCTCAGCGGGATTTATCAGTAGTTCTCAGGGCATCTGCCCCTTTGAACCGTTAGAGGAGGTGGACATCAAGTTAGTCACTTGGAAGTTTGTGTTTCTCCTTGCAGTGACTTTGGCCAGGAGGGGTCTCTGAGCTTCAAGCTCTCTCAGCACATGAGCCCTATACCATTTTCTTACATGACCGGGTCCTTCTTAGATTCCTCCCGTATTTTAGGCCTAAAAGTTCCTTCCTTCCAGAACATCAACCTGGTGATATTCCTCCCTGTTCTGTCGACATCTATCACCTCCTCCGAGGAACCTGCTAGACATCCTCTGGATGTCTCGAGATGTCTCCGGATCTATGTGGATAGATCAAAGGAGTTCAGGAAAGATGAGAATCTGCTAATCCTGTTGCCGGTAAGTTTAAAGGCTGTAAGGCATCCAAACCTTCCATCAGTCGGTAATTTAAGGAGGCTATTAAGGAAATCTTTTGTTTCCCAATCTCTGGATCCTCCGGGATTCGTGAAGGCCCACTCTACTAGAGCTGTGGCTACTTCTTTTGCCGAGAGGAGTCTTCTGCCTCTTGACATGATTTGCAAAGCTGCCTCCTGGAGCTCTGAATCGACATTCCTCTCCCATTATAGACTAGATGCCAGTCTAGCTGAGTTTTGGCCTTTGGGCAGACTATTCTTAGTTCTGCCAGGCAGGAAGAGCCTTCCCTAGGGTTTCTTCTTGCTATCTCCCCATCTGTGCTGCTGGTGGGACGTAAGGGAAACGTTAAATTCTAACGATAATTTGTTTTCCCTTAGTCCTAACAGCAGCACCTAAACTTCTCCACCCTAGTAAGTCTAGTTTTTTTCTTGCTATAAACACAGTGGGCTGAGGGTTGACTCCCTCCTTTTAAGGTAATACTTAATTGTTAAATTGAGTTATTAGTCTTGGGCTCATTAAACATTCATCGATCCTGCCAGTCCACGGGGCTGTGCTGCTGTTAGGACTAAGGGAAAACAAATTATCGTTAGAAATTACACGATTCTTTAATGTACTCGGACATGGCTTGTGTCTCTGCTGGCGACAGAGGATAAATCACGACCACAGGGAGGCAAAGAACCAAGAACCTGGTCAATAGGGCAATCATACGGCCCGTGTGGAGGTAAAGTCTCAGCTTCTTTGTTATCAAAGATGTCTGCGTAGGCATGATGAGCTGCGGGCAAACCCTGGAGATTTGTACTTGAGTTGACCAAGCGGCTGTACAGAGAAAAGACACCTCCGAAGCAGGACTGTCACAACCAAGCACCTCTTTGGTCCTCCATGGTCAAGCACAGGTTCATGGAAACAGAGCCTCGGAAGTCCCGGGAGGAGAGAAAGGGACAGACTTGGGAGAATCAGAGGCAGAAACCTCTTCAGTATGAAGAGCTCCCACCTGTAATTTTACAGATTCAGTAATAAATTGTATGGACTTAGATGGACCCCTTCCCTAAATGGATGATACCATCAGAGGTCTCTGCAGGCGTCGAATAGGAATTTGATGACGATTTACTAGGCCTTGTTGCAGGAAGTTCCTGTCGATCCGAGGAATCCATAGCGCCATCTCCGTGAACTGAACATCTCCCAACAAGGTTACTGGCAGGGAGGAGGGTATACTTCATCTGGGTGATGGCCCAACAGACCTAGATGAAGACAATTCCTCCCTCTGCCGAAGTAACCTTGTTGGGAGATGTTCAATTCTGAAGATAACGCCTCGACCGAATCGCCGAGAGCTTTCCTACGTAAGGCTGTAAATCGTCATCGGCAGTCCCTATTCGTACCTGCAGGCACTGATGGCATCATCCATTTATCTATCCGTCCGCCTGTTTATTACTGAATCGTGAAAGGTTTCATTCTGTTCTCCCAAGTCTGTCGCTGCCCTTGTTCCATGAACACGGCGACGAGGACCAAGAGGAGTGGCGTTGGTGATGCTCTGTGCGGCCGGCGACTCAGCTCAGTATGAAATGCTCCGGGGGTTGCCCTGTCATCATGCCTGCGCCGAAGACATCGACGCGAAGCTGAGACTTTACCTCCACGCGAACCTGCCCTGGTGACCGGGTTCTTTGGTTCTTTGCGCCGTGGTCGTCGACCCTCTGCGTGCCAGCGAAAGACTCAAGCCATGTTTCGAAACATAAAGAAATCGTTGAACCTGAAACAATTTGTTTTCACTTGAATGCAACGCACGGCCCCGTGGACTTTGTGAATCAGCAGGTATTTAATGAGCCCAAGATATTACATAAAGGAGAACAGAAAAAAACTAGACTTTAAGGGTGAGGCTATGATAACAGCTGTTGGGACTGGGAAACAAAATTATCGTTAAATTAACCATACGTCTATGTTTAGCTGAAATGAGAGAGGAAGAAGGCCTTCACTGCCTGTTGAAACTAAGAATAGTCTGTAGTAATAGCGTGAACTGGCATCTGGTGGGGAGGAGATGTCGATTCGAAACTCCAGAGGCTTGCAGATATCAGAGGTAGATCTCGGCAGTATTACAGCTCTAGTAGGTGGGCGCTGCGAATCGGATCAGAGATGGGAAACAAGACTCGTAATAACCTCCTTAAATCTACCGACTGTGGAAGGTTTGGATGCCTGCAGCAACTTTGAAGCACATTTGTTTGGATGCTGAATTCTCTGCTCTGAGGCTCCTTTGATCTAATCACATAGTCCGAGATCTCGGGTTATCGGGATGTGCTGGCCTCGGGAGAGGAAATGGAGCAGGCATGCCAGGTTGATGTTCTGAAGAGAGTTTTGGAAGCTAAGACGGAGAACCTCTAGAGACCGGTGCATCTCAGAAAGAATGACTGCGTGCTGAGGAGGCTTGGCTCGAGACCCTCACAAAGTCACTGCAGAGCAAACTTCCAGTGACTGGCTTGTGTCCACCTCCTCTAGCAGGGCAGATCTGAGCTGATCATCCCGTTGGCATGGGTCTCGGCGCTGCTCAGGCTTTCAGCTCTTTAAGAGGCTTTGTTTGTCAGCGGGTCTGAAAAAGCACAAACAGCTATGCTGAAACTGAACAGCTCGAAGTAAGAAGCAGGCTCTATCAGACCCAGATCTTCCCAGGGAACTGAGGATAGCGGGGCGGTTACAGGCATCACCTCGTGAGGCCCACACCAGGATGAGTATCTCAGGCATGCGAGGTAAATGTGGTGAGTCGCTGCAAATGGTTGGCGTTCTCAGGACCAACGAAGCCCTTCTGTGCGAAAGGAGAACTGAGCGGCACCCGGGCTGTCGGAGACGTAGTCTGAGCAGAGACAGATGTCCCCACGACACCAGTCTGCTGTGAGAGGAAGCCCTCAATGTTGTCCTCGACCCAATCCATGTTCATTGGTCAAAGCATGATGGCGGGCCTGATCTGATGGTTTTTGCATCAGCTACCCTGGAATCTGAAGTGGAGGGATGTTAGCCTGCCTGTATTGACAGCGTCTGCTTCGAAGTGTGTAAAGAGCAAAACTTCTCCACCTGGCATTGAGTCCGCGGCATACCCCTTGAGACCCAGCTGCCCCGGATATCTCCCGCGATGTACGCTACCGGCGGAATCGAGACTCGGCCGATCACTATCGCCAAAGAGCGCTTGGTATGGATGCAGGTAAGTGAGGAAGCTGCTAATCAGAAGATGACCCGATCTGACTTGAAGAAGATGACCACCTAGCCGTGTAAAGGATCTGAGAAGTCATATTGTCTGACTGGACTTTGCCCGGTTTGCCCGGTCTGAAGGGCTAGTAAGGAGGCTGCGGTTGCTCATTCTGCGTGAAGTGGACGAACCAGTCCCGTGAACTGAAGGTGATATCTGGAATGGCGGCCCCAATACTGGGCGCATCGTGTCATTATGACCCAGATCCCGAGCAGGTCACATGTTTCCACCGTCTAAAATCGGCGCCCACCATCTGAGTGCCGGACGCCAGACTGCAGGGGCACAGCCGGCTGTTCATTCCCATTTGGAAGGACCTCCGACTGTGAAGCCGGAGGTGTACATAGGCTGTGGATTTGCTTCGGCACAGATAGCTACGGCGTGGCTAACATCTTCAAGAGTCACGTTGGGACTCACCGTGAAGAAAGGCTTTGCGTGTTCTCTCGGATCTTCTGGGTCGGCTGGGCGACTCGCTCAGCGGTTCGGCCTATCGGCTTAAATATTGCTGCCAGCAAAAATGTCCCGAGATCGTAAGTGACCGCCGCCTATGCACGTATCACGCAAATGTTATATAAAGCTGCGACATCTTTGTGTACAAACTGGGGACAAATATTACCTGCTGTATACAATAAACGATGTGTCTGAATATATGTTTCGACACATATACTCTAGTCACACCAGAAGCCCAGGAAATACGAGGCCAAATACAAAATAACCAGCTACTGGCACTCATGCACAAGCAGTAATGCAATCGGCGCTGACATAACTCTTTGTGGAGACAACACAGGCGGCGCCCTCGGAGCTCCAACGTGGACTGGGTGGTGAAGCTTCCCCCACTATATTTCCCTCGACTTATCAGAGGCTAAGCGTCCATGAGCGTGGTTGTGTCTAAATACCCAGCACAAATTCACCTCAGTGACTCACCTGAAAAACAATTTCGCCATGGTCCCGCCCTGCGCATCTGCCATGCGGACATGGGTGACTTTGCTGTGGCGCTGTTGAACTCGTCACCTGTGGCATTTGGCGCCTCAGCATCTGCATGGCTAGATATCTTGCTGGTCGTGGTGACCGATCTGCCGGCTGTGGAGTGAAGCAAGTTGACCTGAAAGAGACCCGGGTTGCGTAAGCAGAGACTTTCAAAAGCAATGCATCCAGACAGGAATAATCGTCGATCTTTGAGGTATCTCAGCCACCTACGAAAACCACCGCGGCAAAAGTGTCGGGAGGCGTGAATGCCAGAAAGGGCAGCAAACTGAAGTGCCTGGTGACACCGGACCTGGACTGTGATCTGGTTTTCCTGGAAGCAGATGATTTGCGGTTGAATCATCACAAGGTCAGGGTTACTGTCATGTCAGGGTGAAAAAGAGCGTGAAACACGACCTGATATTTTCTCTGGCTTTCACCTTTCTTATAAAACCCGTTAATACCAGAGAAACCTTGAACCAGAGCTGGTGGGCTCTCCTGGGCTACCTGCAGTCAGAGGCCCAGTGGTCTGAGTGGGCACCAGGCCTGCCTGGCAGCTGTGGGCCCAGTCTGACTGGGCTGCGAAGAGAGGCAGTTGATTAAATGCGCCGAGCTGAACCCAGGGTCGGATCTCTGGATCCCTTCTTCTCAGAAGTGGAGAAACGACCGCTAGTACATGTACATGGGAGTGGGGAAGCCCACTGGCTGCAGGGCAGGAGTGGCTGAGGTGGCCAGAGCTTCGAGTCGGAGTTGAGTTTTCCATCTTTGGCTCACTCCAACAGTCTCAATCCAGTCACTGAACACTTGTAGTGCACCAGGTGTCCGTGCAAGACTGCTGGGGAAGCTCTTCACCTTCTTGTCTGAAGGATCACATGATAACATCCAGCTCGAGCCAGTAAACTGATTTCAGTGAAGGCCGCTATCAGCGCTGTTTTGAGGTGTCAGACAGGCATGGAAGTCAAAAGACACATGGGCCGCCAATGGGCCGTAATTTGACTGTAACTCAACTTGATCTTGTAACCGGGTGGACTGGCCCGGCCGACTATGGTCGCAAGCCCTGATCGCATCGGCAATTTGATTCGAAGATTTGACATAAGCCAGAAGTATGACTATGAAGCAGGAAACGCATCCGTGTATGTCGCTCTGTCTCTGTCGAATCGCCAATGGGCCCATCGTGAGAACTGATATCCCCTTAATAGAGCGTGACGTATCAACGCAGGTTCTAGAGGGCAGGAACATCTGGCGACGGCTGTATCTGAATAGCATCTCCAACCGAAGCATACCAACAGTGGAATAACTCCTCTTGGAATCACTACTCATGAGCGTATCGCTAGCGAAAAGGACGAAATACGTTGTGAAACCAGCTTATCTCGCCAAGCAGAAAAACAGACCGGCTTGCGGACCCAGCTGGCGTATGCTAACAGAGACGAACAGGCTTTTACTGCTGCTTAAACAGAGAGGGGACCGTGCGGGAAAACAGTGCATCGCCGAAAAAACAAGATGCTGACGAAAATTTAGTCACGTCGCCTCGTCCCATCTACCGGTGGCGCGAGAAGTCACAGCGTCACTGGAAGATGTGGCGCCCGGGACCGAAAATCACGTTAAGGCGCCATAAATCTCGGCAAACTGACAGGTACTGAAAGAACCACTAGAAAGAAAACCACTTTCGAAAAGAGTGTTTTGCATGTCGAGGCAGGTACAGAAAAACTTGCAGTGAAAGCAGTGCTCCTCGCAGGAATATAATTAAATTGATTATTGTCTTTGGGCTCGATGCTGTCGCCATCTACTACCATTCCAGGATTGTTATTAACTGCTTTGGTAAGGCACCAGGAAAGATCTTGATAGAGTACATCTGTAAATCTGCTGCTCACGGACTTGGTGCTGTTTCTTTTCTTTGTTTAGAAATAAAATGAGTTCTCTCAACCGGCTCTGTCGATGGGGAACAATATCTCGAGACAGGGCGCCTCTTCCCCCATTCCTGTTTGGCACAGCCCAGAGGAGCTGGAAGCTCTGCAAAGGCCAGATCACTTGGTGATGCCTTTAGCCCAAACAATGACGGAGCTGCAGTCTTCAGGAAATTAGGATGTGATATCTTAGACACTGCTCTACCGCTTGTGGTGGCTGCCTCTTCTCCCCAGATTCAGTCTCCCATCGGAAGACAAAAATCTGTCTTTGGAGATAGATCTGCTCTGTAAATTCAAAAACATTTTGGCAGTACTTCGCCACCTGCTGGGGCATGTGTTTGATGCGGCCTGCAGTGGATTTTGAAGGTGTCTGGTGTCCTTCTGTTCGTACGGTTCTTCATGACAGCTCATCCTTGACCCGCCAGGTAAACCCAGGGTGGACAGCTGAGACTGGTGTACTCAGCGAAGCGAGCCTTTTTTGCAGCTCAGTCTCTCTGATGCCGTAGCTGAGCCCATGTGCATCGTCTGTGATGCTTCACAAAGAGTCTTCATGACTGTGCGTCTTCTGAGCTGAGACGAAAAGCCATTAGATGGCATTGGGAGGAATCAATGCGACCCGCGCTGCAGGCGCAGCTCATCAGTGTGCCGACCACAGAATGCTTACGCTCTGCAGTGCTGCACAAAAGACGTAGTCATTTATCAGAGCTGGTGTAAGTAGAGTTTGTTTGGTGCCCATACCAGTAATCGGGTCCACCTTTCGTTTTAGACAGCTCAATGGTGAAATCTGGTGATTGCTGTGTTAACAATCGGTTCTACACGCCGGTCGTGACGTCTGTCGAAGCTTCCAGGCTCTTTCGCATTTTGCCTGCTTTGATTTCATTCTTCACTTCCGTGCTACAGATAAGTACATCAGAAACGATCTCTTTCAGAGTCAGCGGCTGCGACCTCAACATCATTGATCTGCAAATTCTATCTGCCCTGTCAGGTGGTCCACATCGGGAAAGACTTTGATTGCTGGTCAGACGTTGCTGGTCACGCCTCGAGAAGTGCGCTGTCGCTGCCGGTCGGCAAACGATGGCCGTCGCTCAACGTACTGGTGGCAGGGCGATGCGCTGTCATGTGCACAGAGGCGGCTCCGGCTCTGCTGAGGCTGGCTGTAGATGCAGATCTGCTGCTATCTGGTTGCGCAGCGATTTGAGGTTGTGATGGATGATTTACTGCAAATGGCACGCTTTATTCTGCTGCCTGGTCTTTCTCTCCTCAACTGGCAGGAAATGTATTGAACGCATTTTTATATATTTTGCAATGTGTCTGATGGGAGGCTCGTGCGGTCCCACGTCCAAGTCTTTGAAGCTCTCTGCAGGGCCCCTGAATGTAACATCTATTAAAGTATGGCTAATCGAGATATATGTAAAATAGTATGAAGGTGATGTGTGCTGGATAGTGGAGGGTGCTATGCTGGGTTACCAGTGGAAATAAGCAGTATGAAGCAGCCAGTGGATATATTATGGTATGAGCACTCTCACCGGTATGTCTAACGCAGTTATATCTGGTTCGAGTTCTTCCTCAGGCGGCTGTATATAATTAGGGATGTCCGCTGCCGATGCCGAGTGTCGGTAATAGGAGATCACCCATTTTCGCGGTAGCGGCGCTGCGTTAATGCTGCTACCGATACCGGAGATTCGATCGGCAGCTAAACTAACCTGCCAATCCCCCTCGAATCACGGCGCTCAGTCCCTCCATGCTCACCTGCTTCTTCATTCATAAAAGTGGGCGGAGCGAGCAGAAGGGACATGGCGCATGGAGAAACTGAGGGCTCAGCCTGCCTCACGCCCTCCTGCGGCGGCTCATGCTATGGGCTGCAGAGCGCTGGCTGGAAGGCATGAGTGGCGCCTGACCAGAAGGCGTTTCATCAATGGTTGAGCCCACATTAATAAGGCTAGTTTAGGCTCAATAGTATGTATGGGGGATCTCTGGATGACACTGTGGGGATCTCTGGATTGCACTATGAGATCTCTGGATGACTATGGGTGTGGATGACACTAATGAAATTATTGGTGTTTGCGTATATATAATATGCCTGTCATCCACGCTTGACGTGTCATCCAGAAAGATCCCCCCTGTCATCCACATCGTCGCTGTCGCTCGTCCGATCCCCACGGTGTCATCAGGATCCCCACGTCGAAGATCCCCACAGTCGTCAAGTAGTGTAAATCGAAGATCCTATAGTCGGGCTCCCCGATCATCCGATCCATGGCGTAAATCCGCTGCTGCGTCGTCTGGTATGTGGCGTCGTCCCCATGGCGTCATCCAGATCCCAACAGCTGTCCCAGCAACAGCGTCATCACAGATCCAGCAAATCCTGTCCCCCATGGCTGGCGTCTGCCTGATCCCCAGGTCATCCACGATCTTTACTACAGATCCCCCGCCAACCTGTCCCCCGCTGTGATGTCATCCTGAATCCCCCATGGCGTCATCTGATCTGGCTGGCGTCGTCACGAATCCCCATGGCGTGCGAATCCCCATATTTTGGCGTCATCCTGAATCCCCATGGTGATCGTCCGCAGATCCCCCATGCAGTCGCCCTGAAATCCTATGTGATGATATCCCATGGCGTTGATCGTCACGGTCGCCGCTAACAGCTGCAATCGCACAGGTCCCCGCCAGCTGGTGATAAATCCCAGATCCCCGGCGTCATCCACGAATCCCCATGGCCAGTGATGTTGATGTCGTCACGAATCCCCATGGCCAATTGATAAATCACAGATCCCCATGTGATGATAAACAAGATTTCCCCCTGAAGGCACGATGATTGAAAACATGATGACCACGTCGGTGCAGTAACGCTTTGTAAAAAGGAAAGAAAAACCGTTGTCCTTAACAGCAAACCTCGGCACAACCACCGTTGCTATCGACGATAACGATGCGAACATCGACAATTAATGTCGGCCGTATAACAAAGTAATCGTACTCGCCACTCGATATTTAAAATGGTGGCGAGACATCCATATATATTATGTATATATCTGCTATCGCATAACATCAAGTTTATCAGTAAAAATATACTCATGGGTCATGGTTTCGATCACGAAGTCTGAATCAGTGATGTATCTGAAGCGCTGCCAACCGGAAGTATAGTGCTTTCACATCTTGCTGAAACAGTGATCCTGAACTGCTTTCAGAAAGCATGTCTGCTCTGTTCCGATCATTGAAAGTGAAGTGAGGTGTCTGAGTGGCGAGGCCAGGACCTTATTTCTCATGGACTGAAGAAATTTGTCTGAAAGCGGGAGGCGAATAAGACATCGGTGCCTCTCTGCTATGATTACAATCGGTCGAACAGAGAGGTGTAAAGGGTGGCCTGGCCCACGACGCCTGCAATTGTCTACACAGGCACAGGCATCGAATCGCTGCGAAGAGCATGCAGGCATGCGGGCGCCTTGGTGTGATTACGCGGTACCGAACCCTTCACTACCCAAACGAACTTTGCTGTTGCTGGCTTCGCTGACCTCGACCTTCATACCCTGACGTTCCGCCTGTTCTCTGTCTCCCAGCGCCTCTGCGTACCACTGTCGCAGTCGGTCCATTGGGTCCACGCCGGGCTCATTCGCAGGTCATTCCCTATGTCCCCAACCCCCTCCGGAAGGTAGGGCCGCAGGCCACGCCCCAGGAAGAGATGTCCTCACACCATCAGGTATTATGAAAGGAAGAAGCGTTAACGGTGATCTGAATGAGACGTGGTTGCAACTGCTGGTACCTGCTGCACTGCGAACAGCTGGGTGTGTCGGGATCTGTTCAGGCAAATTGATGGTTTTATGCAGTTCAATCAGTTTTTCCATCCGGTTCATGACACTTCGTGTGTGAAGAAAACTGGTCAAGCACTGAACATCTACAGCAGCCATCAGTGAAGCACATTGCGTGGCGTCTTTGTTTCAAGCAAGCCCAATTACTCTGGCGTGGCTTACGCAGTATAGAACTACGCGTTTCTGAACACAAAGATGATGGGTGGCGCCTCGTCATGTACAGCCAATGTTTCGTTTGAAGATCGTTCACAACTGCGCATGAGATGAAAACTGGTCGAGAAAAGAGACCTTTCAAACTGCAAAAATTTGCTGTAATCTCGACTGGTGAGCGGAGAGCAAAATCCCACAACAACAGAACGATTGCAAATGTTATCCCCATTGAATGAATGAAAAGACTGTAGCTCTCTTTGAAAATGACTGCACAGCTTAGGTAACTGTAGCTAAAAGTCCCGGCATGTGTGAATGTGTCTGCATAAATTTTGTCTGCCAGTTAAATCAGACTTGGCTAACATATATCAACTGTTTTCTGGTCTTTGTTATTTTTACGATTGCAGTATATTATTCTATTCCTGAATGTATGAGAGGCTTGCCTGAACTATTCTTGATGTTTGAAAGAAAAGCATTAAGGGTATTCCCATCTCCAGACAATGGGATATCTTACCGCGAGACCTGCACCTACAGCGAGCGAAGCTGGTAGCTGGCTGGAGGGACCCGGTTTCCCGGGTCCCATCCACCACCAACACTGCTCCCTGCACCCATAGAAGTGAATGGGAGCGCACCGCGCATGTGGGGCCCCTTATCCATTGTTTCTATGGGGCAGGCAATAACTAAGCCATCGCTCGGCTATTTTAGAGGCCTATAGAAATGAATAGAAGGTGGCTGCGTATGCGCAGTCGCCCTCGTTCATTTCCGCTCCATTCTCATTGTAGGTGCGGGTCCACCTATCAGACTATGGGGGCATATCCTGGCGATATGCCCCCATTCATCTGAATGGAGAAAACCCCTTTAAGTACATTGCTTTACGGCAGCCAAATAGGCCATAGACACAATGGTCTGGAGGACCTTGACTTCTATGGGAGAGTTTTCTGGGCATGCTCTGTGACCTGTCCAGAGGTCACTGTACAAGGAAAGAATAAGACTTTGTCAATCACCTATTGTGCATGGTGGGTCCTGTCTTATCATACTCAGGTGATATCATTACAGGCAGGATTAGAATGACAGCTAAGTGAGTGGCACGGTAAGAGTGATCTGCCTGAACAAAAAATGGCGCCCTATTACAGGCTTGAGTGGCCAGTGCGAAAAATCTGAGATTGTATGTTTTAAATATAGATATTGACATGGAGAAAGTAAACAGTAGTGGCGCATTACAAATATGTTAATCATAAAGGTAATTTAAACAATAGATCATTTCTGGCATTCATATTCTCATGCTGCCCTGCGACATTCTACTTTGCAGCACAGGCAGAAGAATCACAACACTTGCGTCTGTCATAAGGGAGGCAATGGTGGCAACCTGTCATCCTCCAGTGGGAACGATGGTATCGCTTCACTAAACGCACTCGCGCAGCTGCCCGTATGGTTGCGTGTTTATTGTACTCCCATCTTACAGATACCGAAGTAGAGATATGAAACCATATCCCGCAGTGTATGTTAACTGCAGGCCACATACATTACTCTTCACATTCGCTATGATAACTGATAATACAGAGTCTATTAATAAACCCTTTCTGTTAAGCGTAAAATAGACCATAACTCACTATAATTATTAAAATTAATAATGATAAAACGACCATATTATACCAATAATTAAAAATATTATAAAAAATATTGAGGGAATCAGATTGCTATTTTTACTCTGCCCCAGTTCACACTGTCGGCATTGAAACTGTGCTAGTCCCGGTTTGCTGTTCCTGAACATAGAAAGGACTCGCGTCGCGCCATGCGCATCCTCAGAAATGTATTTCAATGCAGATGGTGATGACGGTGGGAACGAGAACCGTAAGGGAAAATAAAAAATGAAAGTGATCTGGACTCAGCTATCTGATTGCTACTCTGTGTTCACCAGCCGAATGGGCATACGGTGTGACGAATTCCTTTGTCATGACTACTCGAATGGGTCTATGTTCTTATTTCATCTGCTAATGGTTTGGGGCGAAAAAAGCGCTAAACAAAAACGAAATTTTTTGCCAAACACCTGTTACGAGATGCCCAACCTGCGGCTCTCCACAGCTATTACTAGGCAACTCCCAGGCATGCCCGGTTAACTACAGCGGTGTGGGAGATTGGGTGGCATCCCTGCTGCATCTGCCGACAGGATGCAGTGGCATCAAGCACGCGCATGACGTCTGAATTGGCGTGTTTGTTGCACGTGTTTCTGCTGTATTTGAGATGACACGGTCTCTTTCTCCTCTACGTCTGCTCAGAGCTCGGTGGCATCCGTGCGCATTCCCAATAAGAGCTGACAAAGTCTTACGCTCTGAGACTTTGTTTTCTGCTAAAAATAACAGATAACAAACCTCTAACATGGTGGAGGGCAGTCATAAATAAAATCACAAGGGCATGAAAGTGTCCTGGCATGTGTGTGACTAACCTGTCACTGTGAGGCTAGCAGTAGTAAAAAGCATAAGAAAAACTATAAATTCAACATAACTGTAATGTACTCACCTGAACTATAAGATATGTCAGTTCTTTGGTGGCTTGCTGTCAAACCCCAAAAAATATTAGGAATATACATTTTAAAATTCACCCACAAATTTTTCTAGACACACAAAAATACATCATCTTAAATGGTGCCGATCGCTACTTGATCTTACTGAAAATAAAATAATGGCTATCATATGGCTATATGAAACAGGAGTTAGGCTGCGTGATCGGCATGTAATGGCTCCGTCTGAGGCGTCCAGAAGTGCCAGCCTCAGGTGGACAGGGGTCACCCTACTCAGGGTTTCTGCCACCCTTCTCCTGTGTCCGGCTGCGCTCAATAAATGCTATGCAGTCTGGCCATAATGATCTAGCAAGGAGTTGGCTCTGCTCAATAACCCAAAATGTACTTTTGGCACATACATCATCTTACCCCCACCGTGAGGCCACCAGTGAGGCTGTAGCAAGCTGGCTATGGTCTCGGCCGTGTGTTCTCAAGCTGCAGATGTGAACGTTGTGTGTATTCCCCATGTCACCGCTTTTCACTGTGCGATTCCTGAACGAATCTCTTCTGTACATAGCTACTGGCAGCAAATCAGCTTCCACCGCCTTTGTTGAACACCGACACGCAGGTCTTTTGGAAGAACCCAATCACTGTGAAAACAAAATGGCGGAGTCCAGCACTGCAGTCTTAATCGTAGCAATTACCTTTCAATATTTTCTTTTAAAAGTCAACAATGTTACAGCGCAGAAATCTCCACCAATCAGCAGTTTTGAACAGTATCCAGTCCTTCATTCTGTACATGTCTGGTGGCAACAGAAGGCATGGCGGCGGTAAGCTGCCAGTTGCTCAGTGGCAGCCACGCCCAGGCCCAGTGAGTCGTGACATCACTGGGCGCTGCTGGTGAGGAAGACAGCGGCGAACGAAGCGCTGCAACTGATTGGCGGGGGTCCAGTGTCGGACTGCTATGCTGATGTCGGAGGATGGGGCATCAGTTGGTGCAGAACCTTTGCTACTCAAGCCACTCTGGAGGCAATTTGGTAAGGTGATCAGTACCGCCAGATATGGATGGGGTTCTGAGGCTGAGCATGCGCCTCTTGGCTTCCATCAGCGTGACCCGCTGGAGATAGCACTAGTAGCGCTCATATGACTGTGTGTAGACCATTGGAGACGTGTATCACCGTATCTACTTATCAGGGTCTGTGCTCCCAAAGACTCTCCAATTAGAGGCATGCCGTGGGCTAGGTCGAACGATGGCGCGAAGGCGAGCTATTATCTTCTCCGGTCTTAAGTCAGGCCCATGAATGGCGATGTGGAGATGGCTGGTGACAACACCACTGGCCAATCGCCCGATCTGTCTCCCATTTTATGTTCAATGTCATTGGAGATTTCCCAGTATAATAATGCAGAGATACAGCAAGAGGGTCATATGATAACGGTGATTACCGGTGGTATGCGTTCAACGTGGCTCCGAGACATGCCTTTTGTTGGTGTAGCACCAGCGTGGCCAACTGAAGCGAAATCTGCATGATGATTCCATTAAAAGTCTCGAGTGCACAGGTCAGAAGGTACAGTGTGCTGGCACGTCTGGGGAAGTGGGCTATACTTTTTCAAGGTAGGAAAGGTGTCGTCTGTGTGACTGCAATCGCTCTGTAAAATTCCCATTGCGCGGAAAAAAATTTTACCATTTGAAAAGCATCTTCTATGATGGTGGAGCTGGCGTGGGTCAACAGAAAACATTACAAAAGTTATAATGTCGGCAGGATGGCCAACCACATCACTGGCGACAACTCGTCTATTATTGGAATCCAAAAAGCGGTTGGCTGAACGGCGATGAACATCAGCATCACAACACTCCCAGGCAGGAGATTGCCATATGGTGGTCTGTTGAGAACATGAAGATCTGTAGTGTAACCTGTCGAAGATCGCTCGTACAATTTTGAGATGTTGTGCAAACGGAGTTGGGCCATTTGTTGCATGTCTTTCCTCCATGCTCGCTAGAAACCGTTCGCTTCAGGAGCAGCGTGTGCCCCATGAATTCTGATCTAACAGTATGGTGCAATCGGTGTTTGTAAAAAGCTGCGCAGGTAACACCTGATTCGCCAAAATGTTCTACTCGGCAGAGTGTTCTGAAATTCTGAAGGCCCACTGGAGATGTAGTGAACAGAAGTGATTGATGATCACTAAACAAAGTTGGTTGAAGACTTTCGGGGAAATACAGGTTGCCACAAAGGCTACAGTAAAGGGGAGGTTTAGATGTAATAATGGTGCATCTAACCGACTCAAAGTAGTAAGACAAGAGGGTTAATGCGTACAGTAGGTGGGGAGGCTTAGTGAGTCCCAGGCAAAAAGCTCCGGCGGGTGGAGATGGCACCTGTAATAATCAAAGTGGATGCGTAACAATCTAAATGGGTCACGAGGGTGACGAGCTAATCTGGCTGTCACCATATATTGTGTATTTTGCAATATCTGACTGATAAACACCACCTTGGGATTTGTCTACATGGTCGGATTTAAATGCGTTGATACTGTTCTTAAACAAACCTGGGATATCTGTCAGATGGGCTTCAGATCTGAGTCGATACCAAATAAGGTCTTGGGAGGACTACCATTCTGATATTAATCTACCACCAGTCTCCCATGTCATGCTAACTCCCCTTGTCTTGCTGCCCATGTCGACCCAGTCTCCCCTCCCATATCATTCTCTTTCCCCCCTTGTCATTCTCTCTTCCCTTTCTTGTCATTCTCCCCCCATGTCATTCTCTAGTCTCCCCCTCTTGTCATTCTCTTTGACCCTCTTGTCATTCTCTCCCTTTCTTGTCATTCTCCCAGAGGCGCAGTGGCTGGTTTTAATCAGAGTAAGTATAAAAACTGAACTTGCATTCATAGTACCTGCTAGTAACCATCTGGCTCCAGGATGAGTATATAGTGGGCTAAGCATGCATGTTGGCACCTGCATCCCTGGATCTAATGGAGGCTGTTATGGCACGAGAAAGGGTTAATAAGCATGGTTGAACCGAGCATGCATGCTGGGCCCACTCCCTGGATTTTTATGTGGCTGTTGTGACCCATAACAGGTAGGATTTAGCGTTAGAACCACTCATAAGGCGGCCTTGGCGCGGCGAGTGGCTTATTACTTTACGATCAAAATATACACTAACGACCTCCTGATAACTTCTAGCATAGAGGCAGGACAGAGTGCTGGTTGCAGAGTGCTGTTGCATTTCTGTGTTTGTATGTATATTTTGCCATGGCTACGATGCACCTGCATACAGGGACGTGCTGACTGGCCCCCCTTGTGTCTCTCTATCTTGTGTCTCCCCTCCAACTTGAGAGCCTGTAGCAACTCATTTCGCAAATATCCTTAAGGGCCTGCGGTTTAATACTTTCTGGTAGGCCCAAAGAGCGTAAGTTGTTACGTCGGGATCAGTTTTCTAGATCCTCCAGACGATCCTTCAATATAATGTTTTGTTTGTAAAGGTCCTGCAAGTCCCGGTTAGACCTGGCCGTGTCCTCCTCCACTGCAGCCACCCTCTGCTCTAATTCCTCCAGACTGGCATCATGACGCGCCACTGCATCATGCAGCTCATGTAAAGATTGCGTTAGAGTCTTAGAGAGAGTGTCTTTTATATCTGGAGCTAGATACCTAGCCACTTCATTGGTCAGCCTTTTTTAGTCTATCTTGGGTAGCATATTGTTATCTGTCTGCTGAGGGGCTGAGTGGGCAACTGTTTCAGTACCACTGACCGGTAAAGCAGGGCGAGAGTCCGCCATCTTGCTCAGCATGGTGTCCTCGGCCGGATCTGCGCCGCTCCAGATCTGCTGTCTACCGCTCCGGAGTAAGTACCGGTCCATGGACCGATGGTCTCCTGATGAGCAGGGGACCCGTAGGCACTCCGTGGATTCCCTTTCACGCTGGTATGGGAGCGCAGGTGAGTTTAAGAGGAAGGGTGCCCGGAGCTCGCTCACTCCGCGTTTTGCATCCTAGCGCCGGAACCGGAAGTTATATTTGGTTTTGTTTTTATTTACTTTCCAGTTGACCCTCTATCTGTATATCTATCCCCTGATGAGTCCCCAGAATGGATGAAACATGTCATGTTGGGACATGAGCGATGGAAATACCTAGGGACTATGCCCCTATAAGGGACAGGTTGCAGGCGGGGTCGCCGGGGCAGGTGCTCCATATTTCTGCTAGGCAGGGACATTATAGCCCCTATCCCAGCCAATTTTTAGGGCATCATCTTGAGGGCTATGTAGCTTTATGTCCCTTGAAGAATTACAGCAGTATACTGGACCCAGCTTTCCCTTAATTTGACAACCATCTGATCATCCGGAAGGATTGAAAGATAGACACCCACCTGAATATACCATCAAGGAAGTGGTAAGACCTTTCCATTTATTGCCGGTTATTGTCTACCCTAGTTTAACCTTTTAATTGTTTTCCATCCTTTCACCGTTGTTTTGAGCAATGTGTTTTTTTCTTTTAACCATAATTAGTAAAAGTTATGTTTTAATATAATTAGTCGAAGTCTTCTTTGGGAAGTTGTTTAATATTTGAGGGCTTGACCTTTAATCCATATGCAATCATCGTGGAGACAGTAGGCGATTTATACCTGTTCAGATGCCTCAAGTTATTAAGAGACTTTTAATAATTGTAGTGCATCTGAATCCAGCCAGGAATATAAGTAGGCTGCATGTGAAACGCTTGTTTTAGGCTAGTTTTACACTAATGGTCGTTCTCTCTGGATCCAGCATTGCCGGAGCTACATGGATGCCGTCCGGCCTCATTAACTATAATAGGGACCAGCGGAGATCGGGCCGCAACCCGGCAAATATGGCAAGAATCGTCCGAACAAATACCGCTGTGGGGCATCCAGGAGCCTGCCAGCAACTCTCAAACGCTAGGGTGAATCTAGCTTTAATAAATGTCCTCCTCTACATGTCTACCCATTTGGGCTATTGTATATTTTTGATTCTGAAAACTTGCCACAAGGGAGCGCTATAACATTGGTCAAAATATAATTTTCTCACTGGCCTTGCATTTTACTAAAACAGTGCCAAATAGTATGTACCTATTATTATTATTATTCCTAATGGATGCATAAGTACCAGCACAATTGCATTAATAAGTAATATTTAAGTCAACAAGTAAAAAAAAAGAAACAGGGGCCCTGCTCGCAAGAACTTACAATCTATTGGACCAGATATTATGTGAACCATACTATGTTTTTATGTATTGTATCAGAAATGTCTTAAAGCAGCTGTGACCGAGCAGATAACATTATGGATTGCATCTTACAGCAGAGATCGCCTGGTGGAGGAGACATCATATTGCACGTGCTCCCCTGTCTATTAGGTTGCAAACTTTTGAGGTGGCATTAAATGAGGAAAATGAGTGTTGTAAAAGACAAAGTCATGCTGCAGTGCATCTACAAATGCATCAGCCTGAATACTGTATGTTTAGAGGGAATGCAGTTTTAGGCTTCTTGCACCACGTTTTTGTGGAAAAACCACAGTGTAGTACAGTACCGCATAAAGTGAATGAGATTTATCAGTATCTACAGTGTACAGTTTGCTTTTTCTTGCGTTCGGAGAATTGAACTGTTGTGCAGATTATGAAATCCGCCGTATGTCAGTAGTTTGTGTGATTTTTATTTTTGTGCAATGCAAGGCGAGATCTGCGGCAAATATGCATCCAAAACCATAAGTAAAACATGCGTTTTTGGTGTGGAAACTCACAGAAATCCTCATGGAAATCTATGCGGATTTTCTGTTTCTCTACCTGCAACCATGTGCAAGTACCCTTATAGAGAGGAAGGGGGCCATTTATCAAACTGGTGTAAAGAGTAGAACAGCTTAGTTGCCCATAGCAGCCAGTCAGATTCCATCCTTTATTTTCAAAGGAGCTGTAGAAAAATGAAAGGAGGAATCTGCGGATTTCCATCAATGCTTGTCCTGTCCAAATTGAACACTTCTTAGGATGGCTGCACACGGTGCGGTTTGTATGCAGGAAACCCACTAGAAATCCGCTACATGCATTTTGTGTGGTTTTTATGTTGTTTTTGTTGCAGATTTTTCTGCTTATGTGTTTCAGTTATGCTCCACAGGCGCCAAGGACAGCATCCGTTGATGGGGCACGGTGATCGCTGCAGCCAATCACAGGCTGCAGCAGCAGCCTGCACCCCACGTCATGTCACATGTGGCGCCAGGGGAGCAGGTCACTGCTGGCCTGTGATTGGCTGCAGCGATGCGTGTGCCCTGTCAATGGATGTTGTTCTTGGCACTGGCGGAACTGCTAGCCTAGGAGCCCAAAAGACAGTATCCAGCAGTGGAGATCAGGTGAACATCACCCCACCCTGGGTCAGGCAGGTCTGGCCACTCTGTTCAAGTTGGATAACAACCCCAAACACGTTTTTTTTTTTCGGTCAGTGGGGGTCATTTATGATTGCATCAGCTATACCAGTATTAGACATCAAAAAGGTGCAAGACTCTGTTTTTACTTTTTGCAGGGCGTGCCATGTATATTTTTATTGCACGGGGCGGTTTACGCCATCCTGCGCCACTTGGGGGTGGCCGGGCCGAAATAACGGTTCAAGCAAATTTACTGTCTTTTACTCCTGAAAACAAGTGTAGAAATTAGTAAAAACTATTCTGGTCTGGGGCTGGAGTAGGTTATGCTCGGGCGCTTGGACAGCTGGCGAATTACATTAAAAAGGTTTCTGGGTTTTTATAATGATGACCTATCCTCTGCAGCGCTGTTGCCTCAAACAGCTTCTGTTCGGTGGGGGGGTCAGTGTCGGGCCCCACGGATCAGATACTGATGACCTGCTGTGTATGTAGAGGATGGCTCATCAGTAAAAAAATCCCGGGAGGACCTCTTTGAGGCTCCTTACACTCAAGTGCCCATGCTGTGGACCGCAAATAGCAGTCCAGAAATGCACCGGGCACTGGCTGCGATGCCTTCCGTTTGCGGATGTGGACCTATTCACTCGAATGGGTCCAAGACTGAACCACAAAAAAATAGAACCGTGTGGGGCATAGACCAAAATATCTCTTACATTTTTGTTATCTCTTTCCTCTCTCTATGTCGAATGTTCTTGTACTCTTTACACTACATCCCCTCATTCTATATTTCTCTCACGCTCTCCCCATTTTCTATTGTTTCTCCTTTCCTTAATTTCAACTACCCTATCCTTTTTTTCCATTATCCTCTCTTTCCCTCACATTTCACCTTCTCTCATTTCCCCTTTCTTCCCTTTACTCCCTGCTTTGCTCATGTTTTTTACCGTCTCTTACATTATTTTCCTCTCTTGCCCCTCTCTGTCTACGTAATCTATCTCCTACTTTGCATCTCTCTCACGCCTTCTCTCTTTATATTTACATTAAGTCTGAGATAAGTCAGTAGGCCCCTAGCGTGTGTTATATATATTAGAGTCTATAGCATGTAAAAGGAACATATTATCATGCCTTTGACTTTTATAGGTGACTGATGCCCGGTGAGATGATGGAATCTGATATTTTTCCTGGTCAACTGTGAGAAAAGAATGATAAGACAGGTAATTAATAATTATATTAATTACTGATAATAATCAGGCTAGACAAGAGTTCTAATCCTGAAGTATATTCCTTATACATGTGGATATACAGTATGTACTTACCATGTGTATATCATTTTGGACACTTCTATTATAACACAAACATATCTTAGGTACATATTCTCCTCCTCCTCCTCTTCCCTTTCAGCTTCTCTCTCTCTCTCTATTCTCCCTATTTCCACCTTCTAATCCCCCTCATCCTCTCCCACTCAATGCTTTTTTCCCATTAATATTCTCTCTTTCCGCTTCTCTCATTCCCACTTTCAATCCTTTTATCTCTTCTCTGTTTTCTTTCTTCCCTTTACTACCTGCTGTGCTCGTATTTTCTTACCCTCTCTTACATTCTTGTCCTCTCTCACCCTCTCTGTCTCCCATACCCTTGTCTCTTTACCCTACTTTCCCTTTTCTATATTTCTCTCACTCTCTCTCCATGCTCTATTGTTTCCCCTTTCCTTACTTTCACCTACCCTATCTTTTTTTTTACCAATATCCTCTCCTTCTCCTTTTCCACCCCTCACACTCTTCCCAGTTTTCCCTCACTCTTTACCTTCTCTAATGTTCCTTTTCTCCACTTTACTTCCTACTGTGCTTGTGTTTTCTTACACTCTCTTACAGTCTTGTCCTCTCTCACCCCTCTTTGTTTCGCAAGTCCCTTGTCTCTTTACCCTACTTCCCTTTTTCTATATTTCTCTCACTCTCTCCCCATTTTCTATTGTTTCCCCTCTCCTTACTTTCACCTACCCTATCTTGTTTTTACCATTTTCCTCTCCTTCCTGTTTTCACCCCTCACTCTCTTCCCAGTTTTCCCTCACTTTTACCTTCTCTAATGTTCCTTTTCTCCCCTTTACTCCCTGCTATGCTCGTGTATTGTTACCCTCTCATTCATTCTAGTCCTCTCTCACCCTGTTTGTCTCGCATGTCCCTTGACCCTTTACCCTACTTCCTGTATACTATCTTTCTCTCATCCTCTTCCCATTTTCTATTATTTCCCATTTTCTCACTTTCACCTACCCCATCTTTTTACCATTATCCTCTCCTTCCATGTCTCCCCCGTCATACTGTTCCCAGTTTCCCTCATTCTTTACCTCCTCTAATGTTCCCTTTCTTCCCTAAACTCCCTGCTGTGCTTGTGTTTTCTTACCCTCTCTTACATTGTTGTCCTTTCTTGACTCTCTCTTTCTCCCATGTCCCTTGCCTCTCTATCCTACTTCCCTTTTCTATATTTCTCTTCAACTCTCCCCATTTTCTATTGTTTTCCATTTTCTCACTTTCACCTACCCCATCTTTTTTACCATTATCCTCTCCTTCCCTGTCTCCCCCTAATACTCTTGCCTGTTTTCCCTCATTCTTTACCTTCTCTAATGTTCCCCTTCTTCCCTAAACTCCCTGTTGTGCTTGTGTTTTCTTACTCTCTTTTACATTCTTGTCCTCTCTCATCCCTCTCTGTCTCACATGCCCCTTGTCTCTTTACTCTACTTCCTGTTTTCTAAATTTCTCTCACCCTCTCCCCATTTTCTATTGTTTTCCCTTTTCTCACTTTCACCTACCCCATATTTTTTACCATTATCCTCTCCTTCCCTGTCTCCCCCTAATACTCTTCCCTGTTTTCCCTCATTCTTTACCTTCTCTAATTTTCCCCTTCTTCCCTAAACTCCCTGTTGTGCTTGTGTTTTCTTACTCTCTTTTACATTCTTGTCCTCTCTCATCCCTCTCTGTCTCACATGCCCCTTGTCTCTTTACCCTACTTCCTGTTTTCTAAATTTCTCTCACCCTCTCCCCATTTTCTATTGTTTCCCTTTATCTCACTTTCACCTACCCCATCTTTTTACCATTATCCTCTCCTTCCCGTCTCCACCCCTCATACTCTTCCCAGTTTTCCCTCATTCTTTACCTTCTCTAATCTTCCCTTTCTTCCTAAACTCCCTGCTGTGCTTGTGTTTTCTTACCCTCTCTTACATTTTGTCCTTTCTTGCCTCTCTCTGTCTCCCATGTCCCTTGCCTCTCTATCCTACTTCCCTTTTCTATATTTCTCTTCAACTCTCCCCATTTTCTATTGTTTTCCTTTTCTCACTTTCACCTACCCCATCTTTTTACCATTATCCTCTCCTTCCCCGTCTCCGCCCTCATACTCTTCCCAGTTTCCCTCATTCTTTACCTCCTCTAATGTTCCCTTTCTTCCCTAAACTCCCTGCTGTGCTTGTGTTTCTTACCCTCTCTTACATTTTGTCCTTTCTTGCCTCTCTCTGTCTCCCATGTCCTTGCCTCTCTATCCTACTTCCCCTTTTCTATATTTCTCTTCAACTCTCCCCATTTTCTATTGTTTCCCTTTTCTCACTTTCACCTACCCCATCTTTTTACCATTATCCTCTCCTTCCCGTCTCCGCCCTCATACTCTTCCCAGTTTCCCTCATTCTTTACCTCCTCTAATGTTCCTTTCTTCCCTAAACTCCCTGCTGTGCTTGTGTTTTCTTACCCTCTCTTACATTTTTGTCCTTTCTTGCCTCTCTCTGTCTCCCATGTCCTTGCCTCTCTATCCTACTTCCCCTTTTCTATATTTCTCTTCAACTCTCCCCATTTTCTATTGTTTTCCCTTTTCTCACTTTCACCTACCCCATCTTTTTACCATTATCCTCTCTTCCCCGTCTCCCCCTCACACTCTCCTAATTTTCCCTCACTCTTTACCTTCTCTAATGTTCCCTTTCTTCCCTTAACTCCCTGCTGTGCTTGTGTTGTCTTACACTCTCTTACAGTCTTGTCCTCTCTCACCTCTCTTTGTTTCACAAGTTCCTTGTCTCTTTACCCTACTTCCCCTTTTCTATATTTCTCTCACTCTCTCCCCATTTTCTATTGTTTCCCTCTCCTTACTTTCACCTACCCTATCTTGTTTTACCATTTTCCTCTCCTTCCTGTTTTCACCCCTCACTCTCTTCCCAGTTTTCCCTCACTTTTACCTTCTCTAATGTTTCCTTTTCTCCCCTTTACTCCTGCTTATGCTCGTGTATTGTTACCCTCTCATTCATTCTAGTCCTCTCTCACCCCTGTTTGTCTCGCATGTCCCTTGACCCTTTACCCTACTTCCTGTATACTATCTTTCTCTCATCCTCTTCGCATTTTCTATTATTTCCCATTTTCTCACTTTCACCTACCCCATCTTTTTTTACCATTATCCTCTCCTTCCATGTCTCCCCCGTCATACTGTTCCCAGTTTCCCCTCATTCTTTGCCTCCTCTAATGTTCCCTTTCTTCCCTAAACTCCCTGCTGTGCTTGTGTTTTCTTACCCTCTCTTACATTGTTGTCCTTTCTTGACTCTCTCTTTCTCCCATGTCCCTTGCCTCTCTATCCTACTTATCCCTTTTCTATATTTCTCTTCAACTCTCCCCATTTTCTATTGTTTTCCATTTTCTCACTTTCACATACCCCATCTTTTTTTACCATTATCCTCTCCTTCCCTGTCTCCCCCCTAATACTCTTGCCTGTTTTCCCTCATTCTTTACCTTCTCTAATGTTCCCCTTCTTCCCTAAACTCCCTGTTGTGCTTGTGTTTTCTTACTCTCTTTTACATTCTTTTCCTCTCTCAACCCTCTCTGTCTCACATGCCCCTTGTCTCTTTACTCTATTTCCTGTTTTCTAAATTTCTCTCACCCTCTAGCCCATTTTCTATTGTTTTCCCTTTTCTCACTTTCACCTACCCCATCTTTTTTACCATTATCCTCTCCTTCCCCGTCTCCACCCTCATACTCTTCCCAGTTTCCCCTCATTCTTTAACTCCTCTAATGTTCCCTTTCTTCCCTAAACTCCCTGCTGTGCTTGTGTTTTCTTACCCTCTCTTACATTTTTTTCCTTTCTTGCCTCTCTCTGTCTCCCATGTCCCTTGCCTCTCTATCCTACTTCCCTTTTCTATATTTCTCTTCAACTCTCCCCATTTTCTATTGTTTCCCTTTTCTCACTTTCACCTACCCCATCTTTTTACCATTATCCTCTCCTTCCCAGTTTCCCCTCATTCTTTACCTCCTCTAATGTTCCCTTTCTTCCCTAAACTCCCTGCTGTGCTTGTGTTTTCTTACACTCTCTTACAGTCTTGTCCTCTCTCACCCCTCTTTGTTTATGAAGTCCCTTGTCTCTTTACCCTACTTCCCCTTTTTCTATATTTCTCTCACTCTCTCCCCATTTTCTATTGTTTCCCCTCTCCTTACTTTCACCTACCCTATCTTGTTTTACCATTTTCCTCTCCTTCCTGTTTTCACCCCTCACTCTCTTCCCAGTTTTCCCTCACTTTTTACCTTCTCTAATGTTCCTTTTCTCCCCTTTACTCCCTGCTATGCTCGTGTATTGTTACCCTCTCATTCATTCTAGTCCTCTCTCACCCTGTTTGTCTCGCATGTCCCTTGACCCTTTACCCTACTTCCTGTATACTATCTTTCTCTCATCCTCTTCCCATTTTCTATTATTTCCCATTTTCTCACTTTCACCTACCCCATCTTTTTACCATTATCCTCTCCTTCCATGTCTCCCCGTCATACTGTTCCCAGTTTCCCCTCATTCTTTACCTCCTCTAATGTTCCCTTTCTTCCCTAAACTCCCTGCTGTGCTTGTGTTTTCTTACCCTCTCTTACATTGTTGTCCTTTCTTGACTCTCTCTTTCTCCCATGTCCCTTGCCTCTCTATCCTACTTCCCCTTTTCTATATTTCTCTTCAACTCTCCCCATTTTCTATTGTTTTCCATTTTCTCACTTTCACCTACCCCATCTTTTTTACCATTATCCTCTCCTTCCCTGTCTCCCCCTAATACTCTTCCTGTTTTCCCTCATTCTTTACCTTCTCTAATGTTCCCTTCTTCCCTAAACTCCCTGTTGTGCTTGTGTTTTCTTACTCTCTTTTACATTCTTGTCCTCTCTCAGCCCTCTCTGTCTCACATGCCCCTTGTCTCTTTACTCTATTTCCTGTTTTCTATATTTCTCTCACCCTCTCCCCCATTTTCTATTGTTTCCCTTTATCTCACTTTCACCTACCCCATCTTTTTACCATTATCCTCTCCTTCCCCGTCTCCACCCCTCATACTCTTCCCAGTTTTCCCTCATTCTTTACCTTCTCTAATCTTCCCTTTCTTCCCTAAACTCCCTGCTGTGCTTGTGTTTTCTTACCCTCTCTTACATTTTTGTCCTTTCTTGCCTCTCTCTGTCTCCCATGTCCTTGCCTCTCTATCCTACTTCCCCTTTTCTATATTTCTCTTCAACTCTCCCCATTTTCTATTGTTTTCCCTTTTCTCACTTTCACCTACCCCATCTTTTTACCATTATCCTCTCCTTCCTGTCTCCCCCTCATACTCTTCCCTGTTTTCCCTCATTCTTTACCTTCTCTAATGTTTCCCTTCTTCCTAAACTCCCTGTTGTGCTTGTGTTTTCTTACTCTCTCTTACATTCTTGTCCTCTCTCATCCTCTCTCTGTCTCACATGCCCCTTGTCTCTTTACCCTACTTCCTGTTTTCTAAATTTCTCTCACCCTCTCCCCATTTTCTATTGTTTCAGTTTATCTCACTTTCACCTACCCCATCTTTTTTACCATTATCCTCTCCTTCCCCGTCTCCACCCCTCATACTCTTCCAAGATTTCCCTCATTCTTTACCTTCTCTAATCTTCCCTTTCTTCCCTAAACTCCCTGCTGTGCTTGTGTTTTCTTACACTCTCTTACATTTTTGTCCTTTCTTGCCTCTCTATGTCTCCCATGTCCCTTGCCTCTCTATCCTACTTCCCCTTTTCTATATTTCTCTTCAACTCTCCCCATTTTCTATTGTTTTCCCTTTTCTCACTTTCACCTACCCCATCTTTTTTACCATTATCCTCTCCCTCCCCGTCTCCACCCCTCATACTCTTCCAAGTTTTCCCTCATTCTTTACCTCCTCTAATGTTCCCTTTCTTCCCTAAACTCCCTGCTGTGCTTGTGTTTTCTTACCCTCTCTTACATTTTTGTCCTTTCTTGCCTCTCTCTGTCTCCCATGTCCCTTGCCTCTCTATCCTACTTCCCCTTTTCTATATTTCTCTTCAACTCTCCCCATTTTCTATTGTTTTCCTTTTCTCACTTTCACCTACCCCATCTTTTTTACCATTATACTCTCCTTCCCCGTCTCCCCCCCTCATACTCTTCCCAGTTTCCCCTCATTCTTTACCTCCTCTAATGTTCCCTTTCTTCCCTAAACTCCCTGCTGTGCTTGTGTTTTCTTACCCTCTCTTACATTTTTGTCCTTTCTTGCCTCTCTCTGTCTCCCATGTCCCTTGCCTCTCTATCCTACTTCCCCTTTTCTATATTTCTCTTCAACTCTCCCCATTTTCTATTGTTTTCCCTTTTCTCACTTTCACCTACCCCATCTTTTTACCATTATCCTCTCCTTCCCCGTCTCCCCCTCATACTCTTCCCAGTTTCCCCTCATTCTTTACCTCCTCTAATGTTCCCTTTCTTCCCTAAACTCCCTGCTGTGCTTGTGTTTTCTTACCCTCTCTTACATTTTGTCCTTTCTTGCCTCTCTCTGTCTCCCATGTACCTTGCCTCTCTATCCTACTTCCCCTTTTCTATATTTCTCTTCAACTCTACCCATTTTCTATTGTTTTCCCTTTTCTCACTTTCACCTACCCCATCTTTTTTACCATTATCCTCTCCTTCCCCGTCTCCCCCCTCACACTCTCCTTAATTTTCCCTCACTCTTCACCTTCTCTCACGTCCCCTTTCTTCCCTTTACTCCCTGCTTTGCACGTGTTGTCTTACCCTCTCTTACATTTTTGTTCTCTCTTTCCTCTCTCTATGTCGAATGTTCCTTGTCTCTTTACCCTACTTCCCCTCATTCTATATTTCTCTCACGCTCTCCCCATTTTCTATTGTTTCTCCTTTCCTTAATTTCAACTACCCTATCCTTTTTTTTCCATTATCCTCTCTTTCCCTCACATTTCACCTTCTCTCATTTCCCCTTTCTTCCCTTTACTCCCTGCTTTGCTCATGTTTTTACCGTCTCTTACATTATTTTCCTCTCTTGCCCCTCTCTGTCTCGCAATCTATCTCCTACTTTGCATCTCTCTCACGCCTTCTCTCTTTATATTTACATTAAGTCTGAGATAAGTCAGTAGGCCCCTAGCGTGTGTTATATATATTAGTGTCTATAGCATGTAAAAGGAACATATTATCATGCCTTTGACTTTTATAGGTGACTGATGCCCGGTGAGATGATGGAATCTGATATTTTTCCTGGTCAACTGTGAGAAAAGAATGATAAGACAGGTAATTAATATTTATATTAATTACTGATAATAATCAGGCTAGACAAGAGTTCTAATCCTGAAGTATATTCCTTATACATGTGGATATACAGTATGTACTTACCATGTGTATATCATTTTGGACACTTCTATTATAACACAAACATATCTTAGGTACATATTCTCCTCCTCCTCCTCTTCCCTTTCAGCTTCTCTCTCCCTCTCTATTCTCCCTATTTCCACCTTCTAATCCCCCTCATCCTCTCCCACTCAATGCTTTTTCCCATTAATATTCTCTCTCCCCTTTTCTCTTCTCTAAGACTTCTTGTCCCTCTCTATCTAAAGAATTTTCACTTTCTGTCTCTTTTCACCTTGTGTACACCCTCACACTCTTTCTTTCTTGGCCTTTCTCTACCCATTCCTCTCTTTTTCTCCCCATCTAGCCCTCTTTCATTCATGTTTATGCTCTACCTTTCACCCTTTATTTCATTGTCCTTCCTTATTTCTATCACCATCTCTTTTTATCCCTATCTCCCAAAGCTCTCCCTCCCTCTCTCTTTTCCGCTTCTCTCATTCCCACTTTCAATCCTTTTATCTCTTCTCTGTTTTCTTTCTTCCCTTTACTACCTGCTGTGCTCGTATTTTCTTACCCTCTCTTACATTCTTGTCCTCTCTCACCCTCTCTGTCTCCCATACCCCTTGTCTCTTTACCCTACTTTCCCTTTTTCTATATTTCTCTCACTCTCTCTCCATGCTCTATTGTTTCCCCTTTCCTTACTTTCACCTACCCTATCTTTTTTTTTACCAATATCCTCTCCTTCTCCTTTTCCACCCCTCACACTCTTCCCAGTTTTCCCTCACTCTTTACCTTCTCTAATGTTCCTTTTCTCCACTTTACTTCCTACTGTGCTTGTGTTTTCTTACACTCTCTTACAGTCTTGTCCTCTCTCACCCCTCTTTGTTTCGCAAGTCCCTTGTCTCTTTACCCTACTTCCCCTTTTCTATATTTCTCTCACTCTCTCCCCATTTTCTATTGTTTCCCCTCTCCTTACTTTCACCTACCCTATCTTGTTTTTACCATTTTCCTCTCCTTCCTGTTTTTCACCCCTCACTCTCTTCCCAGTTTTCCCTCACTTTTTACCTTCTCTAATGTTCCTTTTCTCCCCTTTACTCCCTGCTATGCTCAGTGTATTGTTACCCTCTCATTCATTCTAGTCCTCTCTCACCCCTGTTTGTCTCGCATGTCCCTTGACCCTTTACCCTACTTCCTGTATACTATCTTTCTCTCATCCTCTTCCCATTTTCTATTATTTCCCATTTTCTCACTTTCACCTACCCCATCTTTTTTACCATTATCCTCTCCTTCCATGTCTCCCCCGTCATACTGTTCCCAGTTTCCCTCATTCTTTACCTCCTCTAATGTTCCCTTTCTTCCCTAAACTCCCTGCTGTGCTTGTGTTTTCTTACCCTCTCTTACATTGTTGTCCTTTCTTGACTCTCTCTTTCTCCCATGTCCCTTGCCTCTCTATCCTACTTCCCCTTTTCTATATTTCTCTTCAACTCTCCCCATTTTCTATTGTTTTCCCTTTTCTCACTTTCACCTACCCCATCTTTTTTTACCATTATCCTCTCCTTCCCTGTCTCCCCCCCTAATACTCTTCCCTGTTTTCCCTCATTCTTTACCTTCTCTAATGTTCCCCTTCTTCCCTAAACTCCCTGTTGTGCTTTTGTTTTCTTACTCTCTTTTACATTCTTGTCCTCTCTCATCCCTCTCTGTCTCACATGCCCCTTGTCTCTTTACTCTACTTCCTGTTTTCTAAATTTCTCTCACCCTTCCCCATTTTCTATTGTTTTCCCTTTTCTCACTTTCACCTACCCCATCTTTTTTTACCATTATCCTCTCCTTCCCTGTCTCCCCCCTAATACTCTTCCCTGTTTTCCCTCATTCTTTACCTTCTCTAATGTTCCCCTTCTTCCCTAAACTCCCTGTTGTGCTTGTGTTTTCTTACTCTCTTTTACATTCTTGTCCTCTCTCATCCCTCTCTGTCTCACATGCCCCTTGTCTCTTTACTCTACTTCCTGTTTTCAAAAATTTCTCTCACCCTCTCCCCATTTTCTATTGTTTCCTTTATCTCACTTTCACTTACACCATCTTTTTTACCATTATCCTCTCCTTCCCCGTCTCACCCCCTCACACTCTCCTTAATTTTCCCTCACTCTTCACCTTCTCTCACGCCCCCTTTCTTCCCTTTACTCCCTGCTTTGTGCTAGTGTTTGTCTTACTCTCTTTACATTTTTGTTCTCTCTATCCTCTCTCTATGTCCAATGTTCTTTGTCTCTTTACCTACTACTTCCCTCATTCTATATTTCTCTCACGTTCTCCCCATCTTCTATTGTTTCTCTTTCCTTAATTTCAACTACCCTATCCTTTTTTCCATTATCCTCTCTTTCCCTCACATTTCACCTTCTCTCTTTTCCTTTCTTCCTTTACTCCCTGCTTTGCTCATGTTTTTTACCGTCTCTTACATTCTTTTCCTCTCTTGCTCCTCTCTGTCTCGAATCTATCTCCTACTTTGCATCTCTCTCACGCCTTCTCTCTTTATATTTACATTAAGTCTGAGATAAGTCAGTAGGCCCTAGTGTGTGTTATATATATTAGTGTCTATAGCATGTAAAAGGAACATATTATCATGCCTTTGACTTTTATAGGTGACTGATGCCCAGTGAGATGATGGAATCTGATATTTTTCCTGGTCAACTGTGAGAAAAGAATGATAAGACAGTTAATTAATATTTATATTAATTACTGATAATAATCAGGCTAGACAAGAGTTCTAGTCCTGAAGTATATTCCTATACATGTGGATATACAGTATGTACTTACCATATGTATATCATTTTGGACACTTCTATTATAACACAAACATATCTTAGGTACATATTCTCCTCCTCAGAAAAGTGCATTAGGCTTGTCAGTAAAGGCAAAAGGAAGAGACCACTGTGGTACTCAGCAGAAGTGGCCAAAATCATTAAAAACAAAAAGATGGCATTTAGCAAGTATAAAACACCCAAAACGAGGATGACTGGGAAATCTATAAGATGAGGCAGAGAGGCCAAGCATGTTATAAGAGCTTCTAAAGCTCAGGCAGAAGAGAAATTAGCTCAGTCAGTGAAAAAAGGTGATAAGACATTCTTCAGATACATAAATGAAAAAAGGAAATTAAACAAGGAATTACCAAATTAAAAACAAAAGAAGGAAGGTATATGGAAGAGGATAAAGAACTAGCTGACTGCCTCAATTAATACTTCTGTTCAGTTTTTACAAAGGAAAATGAAGGATGAAGGACCTCAGTTAGGAGGAAGACTAATGAATCCTTTGATGCATGTGTCTTTACAGAGGAAGAGGTTCTAAGTCAGCTTTCTAAAATTAATACAAATAAATCACAGGGGCCTGATGGGATACACCCAAAGCTATTAAAAGAGCTTGGAGGTGTACTAGCAAAACCATTAACAGATTTATTTAACCAATCACTGGTAACAGGTGTCGTCCCAGAACGTTGTGTCAATTCACAAGAAAGGTAGTAGAGAGAAAACGGGCAACTATAGGCCTGTAAGCCTGACATCAATAGTGGGGAAATTAATTGAAACCATACTCAAGGAGAGGATTGTGGAACATCTAAAAACCAATGGGTGATTGATAAAAAACAGCATGGGTTTACTTCAGGGAGATCATGTCAAACTAATCTTATTGACTTTTTTGATTGGGTGACTAAAATAATAGATGGCGGAGGTGCAGTAGACATCGCTTATCTGGACTTTAGTAAGGCTTTTGATACTGTCCCACATAGAAGGCTTATCAATAAACTGCAGTCTCTGAGCTTGAGCTCACATATTGTTGAATGGATTAGGCAGTGGCTGAAAGACAGAAAACAGAGGGTTGTAGTCAATGGAGTATATTCAGACCATGGTATTGTTACCAGTGGGGTACCTCAGGGATCTGTTCTGGGACCCATATTGTTTAATATCTTTATCAGCGAAATTGCAGAAGGCCTCAATGGTAAGGTGTGTCTTTTGCTGATGACACAAAGATTTGTAACAAGGTTGATGTTCCTGGAGGGATACACCAAATGGAAATGGATTTAGGAAAACACCTACCCCATCTTTTTTTACCATTATCCTCTCCTCATCGTCTCACCCCCTCACACTCTTCCCTAGTTTTCCCTCAATCTTCACCATCTCTCACGCTCCCCTTTCTTCCTAAACTCCTGCTTGTGCTCGTGTTGTCTTACCACTCTCTTACATTCTTGTCCTCTCTCATCCTCTCTCTATGTCTCACATGTCCCTTGTCTCTTTACCCTACTTCCCCTCATTCTATATATTTCTCTCACCCTACTCCCCATTTTTCTGTTGTTTCCCCTCTACCTCACTTTCACCTACCCGTTATCTTGTTTACCATTATCCTCTCCTTCCCGTTTCCACCCCTCACACTCTTCCCAGTTTTCCCTCACTCTTTGCCTTCTCTAATGTTTCCCTTTTCTCCCTTTACTCCCTGCTATGCTTTCAGTGTATTGTTACCCTCTCATTCATTCTAGTCCTCTCTCACCCCTGTTTGTCTCGCATGTCCCTTGACCCCTTTACCCTACTTCCTGTATACTATCTTTCTCTCATCCTCTTCCCATTTTCTATTATTTCCCATTTTCTCACTTTCACCTACCCTATTTTTTTTTTTTTTTTAACCAATATCCTCTCCTTCTCCTTTTCCACCCCTCACACTCTTCCCAGTTTTCCCTCATTCTTTACCTTCTCTAATGTTCCCTTTCTTCCCTAAACTCCCTGCTGTGCTTATGTTTTCTTACTCTCTCTTAGATTTTTGTCCTCTCTCATCCATCTCTGTCTCACATGCCCCTTGTCTCTTTACCCTACTTTCTGTTTTCTAAATTTCTCTCACCGTCTCCCCATTTTCTATTGTTTCCCTTTATCTCACTTTCACCTACCCCATCTTTTTTTACCATTATCCTCTCCTTCCCCGTCTCCACCCCCTCATACTCTTCCCTGTTTTCCCTCATTCTTTACCTTCTCTAATGTTCCTCTTCTTCCTTAAACTCCCTGCTGTGCTTGTGTTTTCTTACCCTCTCTTATATTTTTGTCCTTTCTTGCCTCTCTTTATCTCCCATGTCCCTTGCCTCTCTATCCTACTTCCCCTTTTCTATATTTCTCTTCAACTCTCCCCATTTTCTATTGTTTTCCCTTTTCTCACTTTCACCTACACCATTTTTTTACCATTATCCTCTCCTTCCCCGTCTCACCCCCTCACACTCTCCTTAATTTTCCCTCACTCTTCACCTTCTCTCACGTCCCCTTTCTTCCCTTTACTCCCTGCTTTGCTCGTGTTGTCTTACCCCCTCTTACATTTTTGTTCTCTCTATCCTCTCTCTATGTCTAATGTTCCTTGTCTCTTTACCCTACTTCCCCTCATTCTATATATCTCTCACGCTCTCCCCATTTTCTATTGTTTCTCCTTTCCTTAATTTCAACTACCCTATCCTTTTTTTTTCCATTATCCTCTCTTTCCCTCACATTTCAACTTCTCTCTCTTCCCCTTTCTTCCCTTTACTCCCTGCTTTGCTCATGTTTTTTTACCGTCTCTTACATTCTTTTCCTCTCTTGCCCCTCTCTGTCTCGCAATCTATCTCCTACTTTGCATCTCTCTCACGCCTTCTCTCTTTATATTTACATTAAGTCTGAGATAAGTCAGTAGGCCCCTAGTGTGTGTTATATATATTAGTGTCTATAGCATGTAAAAGGAACATATTATCATGCCTTTGACTTATTATAGGTGACTGATGCCCAGTGAGATGATGGAATCTGATATATTTCCTGGTCAACTGTGAGAAAAGAATGATAAGACAGTTAATTAATATTTATATTAATTACTGATAATAATCAGTCTAGACAAGAGTTCTAGTCCTGAAGTATATTCCTTATACATGTGGATATACAGTATGTACTTACCATGTGTATATCATTTTGGACACTTCTATTATAACACAAACATATCTTAGGTACATATTCTCCTCCTCAGAAAAGTGCATTAGGCTTGTCAGTAAAGGCAAAAAAAGGAAGAGACCACTGTGGTACTCAGCAGAAGTGGCCAAAATCATTAAAAACAAAAAGATGGCATTTAGCAAGTATAAAAACACCCAAAACGAGGATAACTGGGAAATCTATAAGATGAGGCAGAGAGAGGCCAAGCATGTTATACGAGCTTCTAAAGCTCAGGCAGAAGAGAAATTAGCTCAGTCAGTGAAAAAAGGTGATAAGACATTCTTCAGATACATAAATGAAAAAAGGAAATTAAAAAAAGGAATTACCAAATTAAAAACAAAAGAAGGAAGGTATATGGAAGAGGATAAAGAACTAGCTGACTGCCTCAATTAATACTTCTGTTCAGTTTTTACAAAGGAAAATGAAGGAGAAGGACCTCAGTTAGGGAGGAAGACTAATGAATCCTTTGATGCATGTGTATTTACAGAGGAAGAGGTTCTAAGTCAGCTCTCTAAAATTAATACAAATAAATCACAGGGGCCTGATGGGATACACCCAAAGCTATTAAAAGAGCTTAGAGGTGTACTAGCAAAACCATTAACAGATTTATTTAACCAATCACTGGTAACAGGTGTCGTCCCAGAAGATTGGAAATTACCAAACGTTGTGCCAATTCACAAGAAAGGTAGTAGAGAGAAAACGGGCAGCTATAGGCCAGTAAGCCTGACATCAATAGTGGGGAAATTAATGGAAACCATACTCAAGGAGAGGATTGTGGAACATATAAAAACCAATGGGTTGATTGATAAAAAAAAACAGCATGGGTTTACTTCAGGGAGATTATGTCAAACTAATCTTATTGACTTTTTTGATTGGGTGACTAAAATAATAGATGGCGGAGGTGCAGTAGACATCGCTTATCTGGACTTTAGTAAGGCTTTTGATACTGTCCCACATAGAAGGCTTATCAATAAACTGCAGTCTCTGAGCTTGAGCTCACATATTGTTGAATGGATTAGGCAGTGGCTGAAGGACAGAAAACAGAGGGTTGTAGTCAATGGAGTATATTCAGACCATGGTATTGTTACCAGTGGGGTACCTCAGGGATCTGTTCTGGGACCCATATTGTTTAATATCTTTATCAGCGAAATTGCAGAAGGCCTCAATGGTAAGGTGTGTCTTTTTGCTGATGACACAAAGATTTGTAACAAGGTTGATGTTCCTGGAGGGATACACCAAATGGAAATGGATTTAGGAAAACTAGAGGAATGGTGAAAAATCTGGCAACTAAAATTTAATGTCGATAAGTGCAAAATAATAAACCTAGGGCGTAAAAACCCAAGAGCAGAATATAAAATCAGTGATACAGTACTAACCTCAGTATCTGAGGAAAGGGATTTAGGGGTCATTATATCAGACGACCGAAAGGTGGGCCGACAATGTCATAGAGCAGCAGGTAATGCCATCAGAATGCTTGGGTGTATAGGAGAGGCATTAACAGTAGAAAGAGGAGGTGCTCGTGCCGCTCTACAGAGCACTAGTGAGACCTCATTTGGAGTATAGTGTGCAGTACTGGAGACCATATCTGCAGAAGGATATTGAAACTTTGGAGAGAGTTCAGAGAAGTGCTACTAAACTAGTCCATGGATTGCAGGACAAAACTTACCAGGAAAGGTTAAAGGACCTTAACATGTATAGCTTGGAAGTAAGAAGAGACAAAGGGGATATGATAGAAACTGTTAAATACATAAAGGGAATCATCATGGTAAAAGAGGAGAGAATATTTAAAAGAAGAGAAACTGCTACAAGAGGACATAGTTGTAAATTAGAGGGGCAAAGGTTTAAAAGTAATATCAGGAAGAATTACTTTACTGAGAGAGGAGTGGACGCATGGAATAGCCTTCCTGCAGAAGTGGTAGCTGCAAATACAGTGAAGGAGTTTAAGCATGCATGGGATAGGCATAAGGCCATCCTTCATATAAGATGGGGCCTGAGGCTATTCATAGTATTCAGTATATTGGGCAGACTAGATGGGCCAAATGGTTCTTATCTGCCAACACATTCTATATTTCTATGTTACTATTTTTCCCTTTCAGCTTCTCGCTCCCTCTCTATTCTCCCTTTTTTCCACCTTCAAATCCACCTCATCCTCTCCCACTCTATGCTTTTTTCCCATTAATATTCTCTCTCCCCCTTTTCTCTTCTCTAACACTTCTTGTCCCTCTCTATCGAAAGAATTTTTCAATTTCTGTCTCTTTTCACCTTATGTACACCCTCACACGCTTTCTTTCTTGGCCTTTCTCTACCCATTCCTCTCTTTTTCTCCCCATCTAGCCCTCTTTCATTCATCTTTATGCTCTACCTTTCACCCTTTATTTCATTGTCCTTCCTTCTTTCTATCACCATCTCTTTTTATTCATGTCTCCCAAAGCTCTCCCTCCCCTCTCTCTTTTCCGCTTCTCTCATTCCCACTTTCACTCCTTTTATCTCTTCTCTGTTTCTCTTTCTTCCCTTTACTTCCTGCTGTGCTCGTATTTTCTTACCCTCTCTTACATTCTTGTCCTCTCTCCCCCTCTCTGTCTCCCATACCCCTTGTCTCTTGACCCTACTTCAACCTCTTTCTATATTTCTCTCAATCTCTCTCCATGCTCTATTGTTTCCCCTTTCCTTACTTTCACCTACCCTAGCTATTTTTTTTACTAATATCCTCTCCTTCTCCTTTTCCACCCTTCACACTCTTCCCAGTTTTCCCTCACTTTTTACCTTCTCTAATGTTCCTTTTCTCCCCTTTACTCCCTGCTATGCTCGTGTCTTGTTACCCTCTCTTACATTCTAGTCCTCTCTCACCCCTCTTTTTCTCGCATGTCCCTTGTCCCTTTAACCTACTTCCTGTATACTATCTTTCTCTCAACCTCTTCCCATTTTCTATTATTCCCCCTTTTCTCACTTTCACCTCCCCCATTTTTTTTTACCATTATCCTCTCCTTCCCTGTCTCCCCCCCCCCCCCCTCATACTCTTCCCAGTTTTCCCTCATTCTTTACCTTCTCTAATGTTCCCTTTCTTTCCCTAAACATCCTGCTGTGCTTGTTTTTTCTTACCGTCTCTTAGATTTTTGTCCTTTCTTGCCTCTCACTGTCTCCCATGTCCCTTGCCTCTCTATCCTACTTCCCCTTTTCTATATTTCTCTTCAACTCTCCCCATTTTCTATTGTTTTCCCTTTTCTCACTTTCACCTACCCCATCTTTTTTTACTATTATTCTTTCCTTCCCTGTCTCCCCCCCTCATACTCTTCCCTGTATTCCATCATTCTTTACCTTCTCTAATGTTCCCCTTCTTCCCTAAACTCCCTGTTGTGCTTGAGTTTTCTTACTCTCTTTTACATTCTTGTCCTCTCTCATCCCTCTCTGTCTCACATGCCCCTTGTCTCTTTACCCTACTTCCTGTTTTATAAATTTCTCTCACCCTCTCCCCATTTTCTATTGTTTCCCTTTATCTCACTTTCATCTACCCCATCTTTTTTACCATTATCCTCTCCTTCCCCGTCTCCACCCGTCATACTCTTCCCAGTTTTCCCTCATTCATTACCTTCTCTACTGTTCCCTTTCTTCCCTAAACTCACTGCTGTGCTTGTGTTTTCTTACACTCTCTTACATTTTTGTCATTTCTTGCCTCTCTCTGTCTCCCATGTCCCTTGCCTCTCTATCCTACTTCCCCTTTTCTATATTTCTCTTCAACTCTCCCCATTTTCTATTGTTTTCCCTTTTCTCACTTTCACCTACCCCATCTCTTTTTACCCTTATCCTCTCCTTCCCCGTCTCCCACCTCACACTCTCCTTCATTTTCCCTCACTCTTCACCTTCTCTCACGTCCCCTTTCTTCCCTTTACTCCCTGCTTTGCTTGTGTTGTCTTACCCTCTCTTACATTTTTGTTCTCTCTCGCATCTCTCTATGTCGAATGTTCCTTGTCTCTTTACCCTACTTCCCCTCATTCTATATTTCTCTCACCCTCTCCCCATTTTCTATTGTTTCTCCTTTCCTTAATTTCAACTACCCTATCTGTTTTTTTTCCATTATCCTCTCTTTCCCTCACATTTCACCTTCTCTCATTTCCCATTTCTTCCCTTTACTCCCTGCTTTGCTAATGTTTTCTTACCGTCTCTTACATTCTTTTCCTCTCTTGCCCCTCTCTGTTTCGCAATCAATCTCCTACTTTGCATCTCTCTCACGCCTTCTGTCTTTATATTTACATTAAGTCTGAGATAAGTCAGTTGGCCCCTAGCGTGTGTTATATATATTAGTGTCTATAGCATGTAAAAGGAACATATTATCATGCCTTTGACTTTTTATAGGTGACTGATGCCCAGTGAGATGATGGAATCTGATATTTTTCCTGGTCAACTGTGATAAAAGAATGATAAGACAGGTAATTAATATTTATATTAATTACTGATAATAATCAGGCTAGACAAGAGTTCTAGTCCTGAAGTATATTCCTTATACATGTGGATATACAGTATGCACTTACCATGTGTATATCATTTTGGACACTTCTATAATAACACAAACATATCTCAGGTACATATTTTCCTCCTCCTTCTCTTCCCTTTCAGCTTCTCTTTCCCTCTCTATTCTCCCTTTTTCCACCTTCTATTTCCCATCATCCTCTCCCACTCTACGCTTTTTTCCCATTAATATTCTCTCTGCCCTTTTTCTCTTCTCTAACACTTCTTGTCCCTCTCTATCTACTGAATTTTTCACTTTCTGTCTCTTTTCACCGTATGCACACCCTCACACACTTTCTTTCTTGGCCTTTCTCTACCCATTCCTCTCTTTTTCTCCCCATCTAGCCCTCTTTCATTCAGCTTTATGCTCTACCTTTCACCATTTATTTCATTGTCCTTCCTTCTTTCTATCACCATCTCTCTTTATCCCTATCTCCCAAAGCTCTCCCTCCCCTCTCTCTTTTCCGCTTCTCTCATTCCCACTTTCATTCCTTTAATCTCTTCTATTTTTTTCATTCTTCCCTTTACTACCTGCTGTGCTCGTATTTTCTTACCCTCTCTTACATTCTTGTCCTCTCTCACCCCTCTCTGTCTCGCATGCCCCTTGTCTCTTTACCCTACTTCCCCTTTTTCTATATTTCTCTCACTCTCTCCCCATGCTCTATTGTTTCCCCTTTCCTTACTTTCACCTTCCCTATGTTTTATTTTTTACCAATATCCTCTCCTTCTCCTTTTCCACCCCTGACTCTCTTCCCAGTTTTTCCTGACGAGTCGACCTTCTCTAATGTTCCTTTACTCCCTGCTGTGCTTGTGTTTTCTTACCCTCTCTCTTACATTCCTGTCCTCTCTCACCCCTCTCTATCTAGCATGCCCCTGGTCTCTTAACCCTACTTCCCCTTTTTCTATTTTTCTCTTACTCTCTCCCCATTTTCTATTGTTTCCCCTTTTCTTACTTTCCACTACCCTATCTTTTTTTTACCATTTTCCTTCCCTTCCCGTTTTTCACCCCTCACACTCTTCCCAGTTTTCCATCACTTTTTACCTTCTCTTATGTTCCATTTCTGCCCTTTACTCCCTGCTATGATAGTGTATTGTTACCCTCTCGTACATTCTAGTCCTCTCTCACCCCTCTTTGCCTCGCATGTCCCTTGTCCAGTTACCCTACTTCCTGTATACTATCTTTCTCTCACCCTCTTCCCATTTTCTATTATTTCCCCTTTTCTCACTTTCACCTACCCCATCTTTTTTTTACCATTATCCGCTCCTTACCCTTCTCCACCCCTCATACTCTTCCCAGTTTTCCCTCACTCTTTACCTTCTCTAATGTTCCCTTTCTTCCCTCAACTCCCTGATTTGCTTGTGTTGTTTTACCCTCTCTTACATTCTTATCCTCTCTCATCCCTCTCTGTCTCACATGCCCCTTGTCTCTTTACCCTACTTCCTTTTTTCAAAATTTCTCTCACCCTCTCCCCATTTTCTATTGTTTCCCTTTAGTTTACTTTCACCTTCCCCATCTTTTTTACAATTATCTTCTCCTTCCCCGTCTCCCCCCCTCACAATCTCCTTAATTTTCCCTCACTCTTCACCTTCTCTCACGTCCTCTTTCTTCCCTTAACTCCCTGCTTTGCTTGTGTTTTCTTACCCTCTCTTACATTTTTGTCCTTTCTTGCCTCTCTCTGTCTCCCATTTACCTTGCCTCTCTATCCTACTTAAATTCTCCTTTTTCTATATTTCTCTCACCCTCTTCCCATTTTCTATTATTTCCCCATTTCTTACTTTCACCTACCCCATCTTTTTAACATTATGCTCTCCTTCCCCATCTCCAACCCTCATACTCTTACCAGTTTTCCCTCATTCTTTACCTTCTCTAATGTTCCATTTCTTCCCTTAACTCCCTGCTGTGCTTGTGTTTTCTTACCCTCTCTTACAATTTTGTCCTTTCTTGCCTCTCTCTGTCTCCCATTTCTCTTGCCTCTCTATCCTACTTCTCCTTTTTCTATATTTCTCTTCAACTCACCCCATTTTCTATTATTTCCCCATTTCTCACTCTCACTACCCCATCTTTTTTACCATTATCCTCTCCTTTCCCGTCTCCACCCCTCATACTCTTCCCAGTTTTCCCTCATTCTTTACCTTCTCTAATGTTCCCTTTCTTCCATAAACTCCCTGCTGTGCTTGTTTTTTCTTACCCTCTCTTACATTTTTGTCCTTTCTTGCCTCTCTGTCTCCCATGTCCCTTGCCTCTCTATCCTACTTCCCCTTTTCTATATTTCTCTTCAACTCTCCCCATTTTCTATTGTTTTCCCTTTTCTCACTTTCACCTACCCCATCTTTTTTTTACCATTATACTCTCCTTCCCCGTCTCCCCCCCTCATACTCTTCCCAGTTTTCCCTCATTCTTTACCTTCTCTAATATTTTCTTTCTTCCCTAAACTCCCTGTTGTGCTTGTGTTTTCTTACCGTCTCTTACATTCTTTTCCTCTCTTTCCCCTCTCTGTCTCGCAATCTATCTCCTACTTTGCCTCTCTCTAACGCCTTTTCTCTTTATATTTACATTAAGCCTGAGATAAGTCAGTTGGCCCCCGTGATTGTGGTTTATATAATAGTGTCCATAGCATGTAAAAGGAACATATTATCATGCCTTTGACTTTTTATAGGTGACTGATGCCAAGTGAGATGATGGAATCTGATATTTTTCCTGGTCAACTGTGAGAAAAGAATGATAAGGCAGGTAATTAATATGTATATTAATTACTGATAATAATCAGGCTAGACAAGAGTTCTAGTCCTGAAGTATATAACTTATACATGTGGATATACAGTATGTACTTACCATGTGTATATAATTTTGGACACTTCTATTATAACACAAACATATCTCAGGTACAGAGATGAAGAATTTTTTATTTTTTTTTTACCCTCTGTTTTTTACTATCAGGAATGCACCTATATGTTTGTTATGAAAAATGAGTTATGGTCCTTTTGACCATAAAATTAAGTTATGGCCATTGTTTCCCTTAAAGAATTTCAGCCAGTGTGCTGGAAGGTTAGGGCCAGGGTGCTGTTCAGCACCACCCTATCCTCTTTATCCCGCTCTACCCCACCCTTTCTCCTCCTCATTCTCTTCCCTTTCAGCTTCTCTCACCCTCTCTCTTCTCCCTTTTTCCACCTTCTAATCCCCTTCATCCTCTCCCACTCTATGCTTTTTTCCATTAATATTCTCTCTCTCCCTTTTCTCTTCTCTAACACTTCTTTTCCCTCTCTATCTACTGAATTTTTCACTTTTCTGTCATAACAACTCAGCCATTTTTTTCACTGTTATTGTTCACTGTTAAGAGGGCGTTGTGCTTTGGAGGTCACTGTTAAGGGGCAAGGTGCTATGGATATCACATTTTAAGGGGGCAGGCTGCTGTGGAGGTCTTTACTTAAGGGGACAGGGTGCTGTGGAAGTCTTATATTAAGGGTACAGGGTGCTGTTAAGGTCACTGTTAAGTGGATGGGCTCTTGTGGAGGTCAATGTTAAGGGAGCGAGGTCCTGTGGAGGTCACTGTTAAGGGGTAGATCACTGTGGACGGTCACGGTAAAAGGTGCGGGCCACTGTGGAGGTCAGTGTTAAGGGGACAGGGTATGGTGAAGGTCAATGTTAAGGGGGTGCGGTGCTGTATAAGTCACTTTTAAGGGGATGGGCACTATGGAGGTCACAGTTAAGGTGATGGGATACTGTGAAGGTCAATGTTATGGGGTTGAGATGTTGAAGAGGTCACTGTTAAAGGGCGGGTGCTGTGAAGATCACTGTTAAAGGGGATGGACGCTGTAGAGGTTACTTTTAAGGGAGTGGGGTATTTTGGGGGGTCTGTTAAGGGTGTGGGCCACTGTGGAGGTCAGTGTAAAGTGGGAAGGTCACTGTGATGGTCACAGCTAAGCGGGCAGGGTTCTGTTGAGGTAACTGTTAAGGGAGACGGGCCATGGAGGAGGTCACTGTTAAGGGGGCGGTGCTGTGGATGTCATTGTTAAAGGTTCAGGCCTCTGTGGTGGTCACTTTTAAAGGGATGGACTGCTGTAGAGGTCAATGTTAAGGGGCAGAGCGCTGTGGAGGGTCAGTGTTAAGGGGACAGGCTGCTGTGGAGAACACTGTTATGCAGTGCAGGGGGCTGTGAAGGTCAAACTTAACAGTGTGGGCACTGCGGATGTCACTGTTAAAGGGGTGGGCTGCTGTGAAGATCAAAGTTAAGGGGGAGGGGTACTGTAGAGGTCACTGTTATGGGAAACACTGTTGATATTTTTTAACCTCACACAAAATCATTAAATGAAATAGCGGAAATATACCAGTGCGAAGCCTCGTCACCCTGCTAGTCTCTTAAATATATATATATATATATATATATATATATAGGCACTAAAAAGGCTGTAAAATAGTCCAGGTAAGGGCTAGAGGGCTGCAAAAGGCAGCAAAATGTAGGTAAATGCCCTGCAAACAAATGTGGATAGGGAAATGAATTAAAATAAAATAAGATAAATAAAAATTAACCAATATCAATTGGAGAGAGGTCCCATTGCAGAGAATCATGCGTCATATCACCCACCACTGGAGAAGACCACTTTCAGTTATTTAGACCCCAGCACCCAGACAGAGGAGAGAGGTCCCACAGCAAGGAATAAAGCGTCATATCACGCAGCACTGGAGAAAGCCACTTTCAGTTATTTAGGCCCCAGCACCCAGACAGAGGAGGGAGGTCCCACAGCAAGGAATCATGCGTCATATAGCCCACCACTGGAGAAGGCCACTTTCAGTTATTTAGGCCCCAGCACCCAGACAGAGGAGAGAGGTCCCACAGCAAGGAATAAGGCATCATATCACCCACCACTGGAGAAGGTCACTTTCAGTTATTTAGGCCCCAGCACCCAGACAGAGGAGAGAGGTCCCACAGCAAGGAATAAGGCGTCATATCACCCACCACTGGAGAAGGCCACTTTCAGTTATTTAGGCCCCAGCACCCAGACAGAGGAGAGAGGTCCCACAGCAAGGAATAAGGCGTCATATCACCCACCACTGGAGAAGACCACTTTCAGTTATTTAGACCCCAGCACCCAGACAGAGGAGAGAGGTCCCACAGCATGGAATAAAGCGTCATATCACGCAGCACTGGAGAAAGCCACTTTCAGTAATTTAGGCCCCAGCACCCAGACAGAGGAGGGAGGTCCCACAGCAAGGAATCATGCGTCATATAACCCACCACTGGAGAAGGCCACTTTCAATTATTTAGGCCCCAGCACCCAGACAGAGGAGAGAGGTCCCACAGCAAGGAATCATGCATCATATCACCCACCACTGGAAAGGGCCACTTTCAGTTATTTAGGCCCCAGCACCCACACAGAGTAGAGAGGTCCCAGAGCAAGGAATCATGCGTGATATCACCCACCACTGGAGAAGTCCATTTTCAGTTATTTAGGCCCCAGCACCCAGACAGAGGAGAGAGGTCCCACAGCAGAGAATCATGCGTCATATCACCCACCACTGGAGAAGGCCACTTTCAGTTATTTATGCCCCAGCACCCAGACAGAGGAGAGAGGTGCCACAGCAGAGAATCATGCGTGATATCACCCACCACTGGAGAAGGCCACTTTCAATTATTTAGGCCCCAGCACCCAGGTAGAGGAGAGAGGTCGCATGGCAGAGGTTCAGGCTTCATGTCAATCACCATTGTAACAGGCAACTGTCAGTTATTTAGGCCCCGGTGCCCAGATTGAGAAGAGGTTCATTCAACTTTGGGTTGCACCGCAAGATCATGGTAAAGTTAAAAAAATGAGGATTCAATAAAGAAGTGCCCCGAATTACAAGAATACATGGTTGAGTGGGAGGCAGTTATAAATGTCTATTCTGCACAAGGGAGGGACAGGTCCTGTGGGATCCATGCCTGGTTCATTTTTATGAATGTCAGCTTGTCCACATTGGCTGTGGACAGGCGGCTGCGTTTGTCAGTAATGACGCCCCTGCCATGCTGAATACACGTTCAGACAAAACGCTGGCCGCCGGGCAGGCCAGCACCTCCAAGGCATAAAATGCTAACTCTGGCCACGTGGACAATTTGGAGACCCAGAAGTTGAGTGGGGCCGAACCATCAGTCAGTACGTGGAGGGGTGTGCAGACGTACTGTTCAACCATGTTAGTGAAATGCTGCCTCCTGCTAATACGTTCCGTATCAGGTGGTGGTGCAGTTAGCTGTGGCGTGGAGACAAAACTTTTCCACATTTCTGCCATGCTAACCCTGCCCTCAGAGGAGCTGGCCGTGACACAGCTGCATTGGCAACCTCTTGCTCCTCCTCTGCCTTCGCCTTGGGCTTCAACCTGTTCCCCTGTGACATTTGGGGATGCTCTCAGGAGCGCGTCTGCCAGCATGCGCTTGTACTCGCGCATCTTCCTATCACGCTCCAGTTCAGGAAGTAAGGTGGGCACATTGTCTTTGTACCGGGGATCCAGCAGGGTGGCAACCCAATAGTCCGCACACATTACAATGTTGGCAACTCTGCTGTCGTTGCGCAGGCACTGCAGCATGTAGTCGCTCATGTGTGCCAGGCTCCCCAGAGGTAAGGACAAGCTGTCCTCTGTGGGAGGCGTATCGTCATCATACTCTGTATCCCCCAGCCATGCACCAGTGATGGGCCTGAACTGTGTCGGGTGCCACCCCGCTGTGAACCAGCTTCATCCTCATCCTCCTACACCTCCTCCTCATCCTCCTAGTCCTCCAGTAGTGGGCCCTGGCTGGCCACATTTGTACCTGGCCTCTGCTGTTGCAAAAACCTCCCTCTGAGCCACTTCTAACAGACTAGCCTGAAAGTGCTAAAAATGACCGCTCATTCCTCCTCCTCCTCCTCTTCCTGGGCCACCTCCTCTTCCATCATCGCCCTAAGCGTTTTCTCAAGGAGACATAGAAGTGGTATTATAACGCTGATGACGGTGTCATCGCCACTGGCCATGTTGGTGGAGTACTCGAAACAGCGCAACAGGGCACACAGGTCTTGCATGGAGGCCCAATCATTGGTGGTGAAGTGGTGCTGTTCCGCAGTGCGAGTGACACGTGCGTGCTGCAGCTGAAACTCCACTATGGCCTGCTGCTGCTCGCACAGTCTCTCCAGCATGTGCAAGGTGGAGTTCCACCTGGTGGGCACGTCGCATATGAGGCGGTGAGCGGGAAGGCCGAAGTTATGCTGTAGCGCAGACAGGCGAGCAGCGGCAGGATGTGAACGCCGGAAGCGCGCACAGACGGCCCGCACTTTATGCAGCAGCAGTAGTAGGAGGAGGAGGAGGAGGCTACAGGAGGCAAAGAATTATGCCCTGCGATCCTTGGCGGCGGAAGGACGTGCGCCAAGGAACTCTTCGCCTGGGGCCCAGCCGCCACTACATTTACCCAGTGTGCAGTTAGGGAGATATAGCGTCCCTGGCCGTGCTTACTGGTCCACGTATCTGTGGTTAGGTGTAGGTGCCACAGATGGCGTTGCACAGTGCACACTTGATTTTATCGGATACTTGGTTGTGCAGGGAAGGCACGGCTGTCTTGGAGAAGTAGTGGCAGCTGGGAACAACATACTGTGGGACAGTCATGGCCATCAGCTGTTTGAAGCTGTCTGTGTCCACCAGCCTGAATGACATCATTTCAAAGGCCAGTAGTTTAGAAATGCTGGCATTCAGGCCCAGGGCTCGAGGGTGGCTAGGTGGGAATTTATGCTTTCTCTCCAAGGTTTGTGAGATGGAGAGCTGAACGCTGCCGAGTGACATGGTGGAGATGCTTGGTGACGCAGGTGGTGATGTCGGTGGCACATCCTCTGTTTGGGGGGCGGCAGGTGTCAACATTCCTCCCCAGGCGGAGGAAGAGGCCAGGGCAGCAGCAGAAGAGGGAGCAGGGGGAGCCTGATTGAGTTCCCTGCTTTTAAGGTGTTTACTCCACTGCAGTTCATGCTTTGCATGTAGATGCCTGGTCATGCAGGTTGTGCTAAGGTTCAGAACGTTAATGCCTCGCTTCAGGCTTTGATGGCACAGCATGCAAACCACTCGGGTCTTGTCATCAGCACATTGTTTAAAGAAGTGCCATGCCAGGGAACTCCTTGAAGCTGCCTTTGGGGTGCTGGGTCCCTGGTGGCGGTGACCAGTAGAGATGTCGCGAACATAAAATTTTCTGTTCACGAACAACGAACCCAAACTTACTCAAATGTTCGCGAAATAGACTTCTATTGGCAGGCGAATATTAAAACCCACAGTGACTCTTTCTAGCTACAATAGTGATAGCAAATTTGTTTTAAGTTGACTAACTAAAGGGCATGAATCATCTAATACTTTTAAATAGTTTAAAATAACCTATTTTATGACATCTAAATCTACTCTAACATTTTATTTTCTAACCTACTTTTAAATACTTATTTTATTTATTGAACATATTTTTATTACTTGTAAAATAAAATAAAAAATCATTCTATACCATGTCAAAAGCCAGGTATGTGCAGGCTGACTATTTACCCATAAGACAGGGTGTCAGCATACCTTACAATGACAGGTTTGAACAATTTAGACAGACAAACAAACATAAGTTCTCAATCCAAAAGGAGAGAAATTGTTTAGCATTGGTTGGCTATCTAGAGGGACCTGGACCCTAGACCATTATCATTAGGGCGACAAAAATTGTAATTTTATATGCCAGCCTAACTCCTCTCTCACTGCCTAAGAGAGCTGCATAAACATTTCCCAACATTTAAAACTCATTTGCATACACATGGCCAAGAAATGCTAATGAGCAATATAGCAGTATCTGCCTTGTTTGTAAACTGAAACACAATTTGCATGGCTTTCCCATAGTCCCATGGTATGCAAATGAGTTTATATGACAAAACAGAATAGAAAGATTATAAAGTTAGGCTTTGAAAAATTGCAAAATAAAAAAAAACTACGCAGCCTTCCTAATCATTGAGATGAGAGCTAGGTGGCATATTAAAAAAAAAAAAATTTTAATAATTTTTGTCACCCTAATGATAATCATCTATGTGCACAGGTCCCCTTAGATACCTAACACTAAACTGACAATTTTCTTTTTGGAAAAACTGGTTAAAACCCAGGCTGCCTTGCTAAGATATGCTGATGATCTGTCTGTCTGATGGATTGTTGGCCCTGCATATACCTGGTGCTCGGCGGCCATAGGGGAGAACTGTTCTGTGTTGTCCATTGAATGTTTTATGTAATAATACAAACAATAATTATAATAATAAGATTTTATGATAGGTAGATTAGGGTAAATGTCTGTAAGTCTGTCTTTGTCAGTTTTATAAAATGCAAAGATTAGTTTTTTTTAATCAGCTACTTTACTGTATGTTTGATTGAGTATTATACCTTAAAGCAGGCATCCTCAAACTGCGGCCCTCTAGCTGTTGTAAAACTACAACTCCCAGCATGCCTGAACAGCCTACAGGTATCAGCCTACCGCAGGGCATTGTGGGAGTTGTAGTTTTACAGCAGCTGGAGGGCCAGTAGTTTGAGGATGCCTACCTTAAAGGGACAGGCTTTTACCCTATAGAAATATATATATATTTTCCTGTATTAGGATCCTTGATCTCTGGTGCTTGGTGGCCATAGGGGAGAACTGTTCTGTGTTGTTAATTGGATGTTTTATGTAATAATACAAACAACAATAATAATAATTTTGTCTTTGTCTGTTTTATAAAGGACAAAAATTAGGGCTTCATTATCTATTGTACCATGTGTTTGATTATTACATCTTAAAGGGATACTGACTACCTGTTCCTGCTGTGCTGTCCACTTCCTGGTGGCAGGCTTAGTTTTTTTTGATTGAAGTGTATAATTCTGCCGTGCTGCGCATGCGCCTAGGAAGTTTATTCTTCACTAGGAATAAGTCACCATATTGCATGCACATTCAGGACAGCACATGGTACAGATAGGAGAAAATGAGCCAAGCATGGCCAGCGGAATCCCTGACAGAGGAAAATTATGAATATAAATGTTTTATAGACATTATGCAAAGACAGTGTTTGATGATAATAGCACAGTTTTTCTGAGATCAAGGATCCTAATACAGGAAAATATATATATATTTCTATAGGGTAAAACAGACCGTCCCTTTAAGGTATAATACTCAATCAAACATAGTACAATAGTTAATTAAAAAATGTAATCTTTGTATTTTATAAAACAGACAAACACAAACTTACAGATATTTACCCTAGCCTGCCTATCATAAAATTTTATTATTATTATCATTTGTATTATTACATAAAACATTCAATTAACAACACAGAACAGTTCTCCACTAGTTGATATTTTTAACCTCACACAAAATCTTTAAATGAAATAGTGGAAATATACCCGTGCGAAGCCTCGTCACCCTGCTAGTCTCATATATATATATATATATATATATATATATATATCTTATCTCTTATACATATATATAAATGAATTTCTGTCTAGACATCTGTCTGTCTGTCTAGACGTTCTTTATGCGCGATCAAACGACTGGACCGATCTTCATCAAATTTGGCACACGGGTAGAGTTGAGCGAACACCTGGATGTTCGGGTTCGAGAAGTTCAGCCGAACTTCCCGAAAATGTTTGGGTTCGGGATCCGAACTCGACCCGAACTTAATCCCGAACCCCATTGAAGTCAATGGGGACCCGAAATTTTGGGCACTAAAAAGGCTGTAAAATAGTCCAGGTAAGGGATAGAGGGCTGCAAAAGGCAGTAAAATGTAGGTAAATGCCCTGCAAACAAATGTGGATAGGGAAATGAATTAAAATAAAATAAGATAAATAAAAATTAACCAATATCAATTGGAGAGAGGTCCCATTGCAGAGAATCATGCGTCATATTACCCACCACTGGAGAAGGCCACTTTCAGTTATTTAGGCCCCAGCACCCAGACAGAGGAGAGAGGTCCCACAGCAAGGAATAAGGCGTTGATATCACCCACCACTGGAGAAGGCCACTTTCAGTTATTTAGGCCCCAGCACCCAGACAGAGGAGAGAGGTCCCACAGCAAGGAATAAGGCATCATATCACCCACCACTGGAGAAGGCCACTTTCAGTTATTTAGGCCCCAGCACCCAGACAGAGGAGAGAGGTCCCACAGCAAGGAATAAGGCGTCATATCACCCACCACTGGAGAAGGCCACTTTCAGTTATTTAGGCCCCAGCACCCAGACAGAGGAGAGAGGTCCCACAGCAAGGAATCATGCGTCATATCACCCACCACTGGAGAAGGCCACTTTCAGTTATTTATGCCCCAGCACCCAGACAGAGAGAGAGGTCCCACAGCAAGGAATCATGCGTCATATCACCCACCACTGGAGAAGGCCACTTTCAATTATTTAGGCCCCAGCACCCAGGTAGAGGAGAGAGGTCGCATGGCAGAGGTTCAGGCTTCATGTCAATCACCATTGTAACAGGCAACTGTCAGTTATTTAGGCCTCGGCGCCCAGATTGAGAAGAGGTTCATTCAACTTTGGGTTGCACCGCAAGATCATGGTAAAGTTAAAAAAATGAGGATTCAATAAAGAAGTGCCCCGGATTACAAGAATACATGGTTGAGTGGGAGGCAGTTATAAATGTCTATTCTGCACAAGGGAGGGACAGGTCCTGTGGGATCCATGCCTGGTTCATTTTTATGAATGTCAGCTTGTCCACGTTGGCTGTGGACAGGCGGCTGCGTTTGTCAGTAATGACGCCCCCTGCCATGCTGAATACACGTTCAGACAAAACGCTGGCCGCCGGGCAGGCTAGCACCTCCAAGGCATAAAATGCTAACTCTGGCCACGTGGACAATTTGGAGACCCAGAAGTTGAGTGGGGCCGAACCATCAGTCAGTACGTGGAGGGGTGTGCAGACGTACTGTTCAACCATGTTAGTGAAATGCTGCCTCCTGCTAATACGTTCCGTATCAGGTAGTGGTGCAGTTAGCTGTGGCGTGGAGACAAAACTTTTCCACATTTCTGCCATGCTAACCTTGCCCTCAGAGGAGCTGGCCGTGACACAGCTGCATTGGCAACCTCTTGCTCCTCCTCTGCCTTCGCCTTGGGCTTCAACCTGTTCCCCTGTGACATTTGGGGATGCTCTCAGGAGCGCGTCTGCCAGCATGCGCTTGTACTCGCGCATCTTCCTATCACACTCCAGTTCAGGAAGTAAGGTGGGCACATTGTCTTTGTACCGGGGATCCAGCAGGGTGGCAACCCAATAGTCCGCACACATTACAATGTTGGCAACTCTGCTGTCGTTGCGCAGGCACTGCAGCATGTAGTCGCTCATGTGTGCCAGGCTTCCCAGAGGTAAGGACAAGCTGTCCTCTGTGGGAGGCGTATCGTCATCATACTCTGTATCCCCCCAGCCATGCACCAGTGATGGGCCTGAACTGTGTCGGGTGCCACCCCGCTGTGAACCAGCTTCATCCTCCTACACCCCTCCTCCTCATCCTCCTAGTCCTCCAGTAGTGGGCCCTGGCTGGCCACATTTGTACCTGGCCTCTGCTGTTGCAAAAAACCTCCCTCTGAGCCACTTCTAACAGACTAGCCTGAAAGTGCTAAAAATGACCGCTCATCCTCCTCCTCCTCCTCCTCTTCCTGGGCCACCTCCTCTTCCATCATCGCCCTAAGCATTTTCTCAAGGAGACATAGAAGTGGTATTATAACGCTGATAACGGTGTCATCGCCACTGGCCATGTTGGTGGAGTACTCGAAACAGCGCAACAGGGCACACAGGTCTTGCATGGAGGCCCAATCACTGGTGGTGAAGTGGTGCTGTGCCGCAGTGCGAGTGACACGTGCGTGCTGCAGCTGAAACTCCACTATGGCCTGCTGCTGCTCGCACAGTCTCTCCAGCATGTGCAAGGTGGAGTTCCACCTGGTGGGCACGTCGCATATGAGGCGGTGGCGGGAAGGCCGAGTTATGCTGTAGCGCAGACAGGCGAGCAGCGGCAGGATGTGAACGCCGGAAGCGCGCACAGACGGCCCGCACTTTATGCAGCAGCAGTAGTAGGAGGAGGGAGGCTACAGGAGGCAAAGAATTATGCCCTGCGATCCTTGGCGGCGGAAGGACGTGCGCCAAGGAACTCTTCGCCTGGGGCCCAGCCGCCACTACATTTACCCAGTGTGCAGTTAGGGAGATATAGCGTCCTGGCCGTGCTTACTGGTCCACGTATCTGTGGTTAGGTGGATCTTGCCACAGATGGCGTTGCACAGTGCACACTTGATTTTATCGGATACTTGGTTGTGCAGGAAGGCACGGCTGTCTTGGAGAAGTAGTGGCGGCTGGGAACAACATACTGTGGGACAGCCATGGCCATCAGCTGTTTGAAGCTGTCTGTGTCCACCAGCCTGAATGACATCATTTCAAAGGCCAGTAGTTTAGAAATGCTGGCATTCAGGCCCAGGGCTCGAGGGTGGCTAGGTGGGAATTTATGCTTTCTCTCCAAGGTTTGTGAGATGGAGAGCTGAACGCTGCCTAGTGACATGGTGGAGATGCTTGGTGACGCAGGTGGTGATGTCGGTGGCACATCCTCTGTTTGGGGGGCGGCAGGTGCCAACATTCCTCCCGAGGCGGAGGAAGAGGCCGAGGCAGCAGCAGAAGAGGGAGCAGGGGAGCCTGATTGAGTTCCTTGCTTTTAAGGTGTTTACTCCACTGCAGTTCATGCTTTGCATGTAGATGCCTGGTCATGCAGGTTGTGCTAAGGTTCAGAACGTTAATGCCTCTCTTCAGGCTTTGATGGCACAGTGTGCAAACCACTCGGGTCTTGTCATCAGCACATTGTTTAAAGAAGTGCCATGCCAGGGAACTCCTTGAAGCTGCCTTTGGGGTGCTCGGTCCCTGGTGGCGGTGACCAGTAGAGATGTCGCGAACATAAGATTTTCTGTTCGCGAACAACGAACCCGAACTTACTTAATGTTCGCGAAATAGACTTCTATTGGCAGGCGAATATTAAAACCCATAGTGACTCTTTCTAGCTACAATAGTGATAGAAAATTTGTTTTAAGTTGACTAACTAAAGGGCATGAATCATCTAATACTTTTAAATAACCTATTTTATGATATCTAAATCTACTCTAACATTTTATTTTCTAACCTACTTTTAAATACTAATTTAATTATTGAACATATTTTTATTACTTGTAAAATAAAAAAAATCACTCTATACCATGTCATAAGCCAGGTATGTGCAGGCTGACTATCTATCCATAAGACAGGGTGTCAGCATACCTTACAATGACAGGTTTGAGCAATTTAGACAAACAAACAAACATAACTTCACAAACCAAAAGGAGAGAAATTGCTTAGCATTGGTTGGCTATCTAGAGGGACCTGGACCCTAGACCATTATCATTAGGGCGACAAAAATTGTAATTTTATATGCCAGCCTAACTCCTCTCTCACTGCCTAAGAGAGCTGCATAAACATTTCCCAACATTTAAAACTCATTTGTTCCCATACCCATAGTCCCATGGTATGCAAATGAGTTTATATGACAAAACAGAATAGAAACATTATAAAGTTAGGCTTTGAACAATTGCAAAATAAAAAAAAAACTATGCAGCCTTCCTAATCATTGAGATGAGAGCTAGGTGGCATATTAAAAAAAAAAAAAATTGTCACCCTAATGATAATCATCTATGTGCACAGGTCCCCCTAGATACCTAACCCTAAACAGACAATTTTCTTTTTGGAAAATCTGGTTAAAACCTAGGCTGCCTTGCTAAGGTATGCTGATGATTTGTCTGTCTGATGGATTGTTGGCCTTGCATATACGTGGTGCTTGGCAGCCATAGGGGAGAACTGTTCTGTGTTGTAAATTGAATGTTTTATGTAATAATAAAACAATAATTATAATAATAAGATTTTATGATAGGTAGATTAGGGTAAATGTCTGTAAGTCTGTCTTTGTCAGTTTTATAAAATGCAAAGATTAGTTTTTTTTAATCAGCTACTTTACTGTATGTTTGATTGAGTATTATACCTTAAAGCAGGCATCCTCAAACTGCGGCCCTCTAGCTGTTGTAAAACTACAACTCCCAGCATGCCTGAACAGCCTACAGGTATCAGCCTACCGCAGGGCATTGTGGGAGTTGTAGTTTTACAGCAGCTGGAGGGCCGTAGTTTGAGGATGCCTGCCTTAAAGGGACAGGCTTTTACCCTATAGAAATATATATATATTTTCCTGTATTAGGATCCTTGATCTCTGGTGCTTGGTGGCCATAGGGGAGAACTGTTCTGTGTTGTTAATTGGATGTTTTATGTAATAATACAAACAACAATAATAATAATTTTGTCTTTGTCTGTTTTATAAAGGACAAAAATTAGGGCTTCATTATCTATTGTACCATGTGTTTGATTATTACATCTTAAAGGGATACTGACTACCTGTTCCTGCTGTGCTGTCCACTTCCTGGTGGCAGGCTTAGTTTTTTTTGATTGAAGTGTATAATTCTGCCGTGCTGCGTATGCGCCTAGGAAGTTTATTCTTCACTAGGAATAAGTCACCATAGTGCATGCACATTCAGGACAGCACATGGTACAGATAGGAGAAAAAGAGCCAAGCATGGCCAGCGGAATCCCTGACAGAGGAAAATTATGAATATAAATGTTTTATAGACATTATGCAAAGACAGTGTTTGATGATAATAGCACAGTTTTTCTGAGATCAAGGATCCTAATACAGGAAAATATATATATATTTCTATAGGGTAAAACAGACCGTCCCTTTAAGGTATAATACTCAATCAAACATAGTACAATAGTTAATTAAAAAATGTAATCTTTGTATTTTATAAAACAGACAAACACAAACTTACAGATATTTACCCTAGCCTGCCTATCATAAAATCTTATTATTATTATCATTTGTATTATTACATAAAACATTCAATTAACAACACAGAACAGTTCTCCACTATGGCCACTGAGCACCAGGTATATGCAGAGCCAACAGTCCATCAGACAGACAGATCATCAGCATACCTGGGTCTTAACCAGTTTTTCCAAAAGGAAAATTGTCTGTTTAGTGTTCGGTATCTAAGGGGACCTGTGCACATAGATGATTATCATTAGGGTGACAAAATTTTTTTTTTTTTTTTTAATATGCCACCTAGCTCTCATCTCAATGATTAGGAAGGCTGCATAGTTTTTTTTTTTGATTTTGCAATTTTTCAAAGCCTAACTTTATAATCTTTCTATTCTGTTTTGTCATATAAACTCATTTGCATAACATGGGACTATGGGAAAGCCATGCAAATCGTGTTTCAGTTTACAAACAAGGCAGATACTGATATATTGCTCATTAGCATTTCTTGGCCATGTGTATGCAAATGAGTTTTAAATGTTGGGAAATGTTTATGCAGCTCTCTTAGGGCCCTTTCACACTTGCGTTTTTGTTTTCCGGCATAGAGATCCGTCGTCGGGTCTCTATGCCGGAAGAATCCTGATCAGGATCATCCCCATGCACTCTGAATGGAGAGAAATCCGTTCAGGATGCATCAGGATGTCTTCAGTTCAGGACCGGAACGTCTTTTGGACGCAGCAAATACCGCAGCATGCTGCGCTTTTTGTTCCGTCCAAAAATCCGGAACACTTGCCGCAAGGCCGGATCCGGAATTAATGCCCATTGAAAGGCATTAATCCGGATCCGGCCTTAAGCTAAACGTCGTTTCGGCGCATTGCCGGATCCGACATTTAGCTTTTTCTGACTGGTTACCATGGCAGCCAGGACGCTAAAGTCCTGGTTACCATGGTAAAATGTAGCGGGGAGCGGGGGAGCGGCATACTTACATTCCGTGCGGCTCCAGGATGACGTCAGGGCGCCCCAGTGCATAGATCACGTGATCGCATGAATCATGTGATCCATGCGCATGGGGCGCTCTGACGTCATTCTGGAGCGCCCCGGGAGCCGCACGGAATGTAAGTATGCCGCTCCCCCGCTCCCCGCTCCTACTATGGCAACCAGGACGCTAGTAGCGTCCTGGCTGCCATAGTAACCTGAAAGCAATTCGAAGACTGATCAGGATCCTGATCAGGATCCTGATCAGTCTTCTAATGCTTCAGGCGACTTGCGTTCTGATGGATCCGGCGGGACGGAAGTGCCTGCCGGATCCTCAGAACGCAAGTGTGAAAGGACCCTTAGGCAGTGAGAGAGGAGTTAGGCTGTCATATAAAATTACAATTTTTGTCGCCCTAATGATAATGGTCTAGGGTCCAGGTCCCTCTAGATAGCCAACCAATGCTAAGCAATTTCTCTCCTTTTGGATTGGGAGCTTATGTTTTAAAACTCATGATTGTCATTGTAAGGTATGCTGATGCACTGTCTTACGGATAGATAGTCAGCCTGCACATACCTGGCTTTTGGCATGATCTGAGTGGTTTATGTTAAATGTGATAGAAAATGATCATTAATGATATATCATTTTTAGAAAGGGTTTTTCTTGGTTTGGGGGTTGGGGTGGACAGAGGACACTAGTTAATACTCTCCCTGCTCTAAGACTACAGCTTTAAATTGAATTCCCTATGCCTGGCTTTGGTAGAAAGGAAAGCTGAATGTAAGAATGCAGGGCGAATGGAACATAGCATAGTGTTCACTGGCAGGAGCGAATTGCAGGGAACAGTTGAACAGTTCAGGACATCTCTAGTGATCACTAGCAGGCAAACTCTCTTGTCGGCGGCTGTTCTGCTTTTGCCCCCTGCTCCCTCTTTGGCTACGCTGTTGGCTCGGTCTCACCACTGCCTCTTCCTCTGAACTATGAAAGTCAGTGGCACGACCTTCATTCCACGTGGGGTCTAGGACCTCATCGTCCACTGCATCGTCTTCCACACAGTCTTCCTCCCTGATCTCCTGTTTGGTCTGCACACTGCAGAAAGAAGCAGCAGTTGGCACCTGTGTTTCGTCATCGTCAGAGATGTGCGGACTCCGATGAGGTGGTATTCCCATGTCCCCATCATTAGGAAACATCAGTGGTTGTCCATAAGTGCATTATATGTCTTCCAGCACTGGGGAAGGGCTAGGTGGATTCTCTTGGGAAACCCTGCCAGCAGAGTCTTCAAACAGCATAAGAGACTGCTGCATAACTTGAGGCTCAGACAGTTTCCCTGATATGCATGGGGGTGATGTGACAGACTGATTGGCTCGGTTTTCAGGCGCCACCTGTGCACTTTCTGCTGAAGACTGGGTGGGAGATAATGTTGTGAATGTGCTGGATCCACTGTCGGCCACCCAATTGACTAGTGCCTGTACCTGCTCAGGCCTCACCATCCTTAGAACGGCATTGGGCCCGACCAAATATCGCTGTAAATTCTGGCGGTACTGGAACCTGAGGTAGTTGGTTCACTAGGACGTGTGGCTGTGGCAGAATGGCCACGTCCTCTCCCAGCACCAGAGGGTCCACTAACACCACCACGACCGCGTCCGGGTCCCTTACTAGATGTTTTCCTCATTGTTACCGTTCACCAAGCACCACAATAAGAAAAAAATATTTTGCCCAATGTATTGATTTCAAATTCAGGCCATTTTTACAGGCACCTAACACTATCTGCCTATTTATTTATGTACCGTATTACACTAATCCAGGCACAGCAGTAACCACTGATTTAGGGAATATCAATTGTAGGCCTAGTATTTAGGCCATGGATGAAAAGTATCCTTTTATGGACAGATTTACACTTGGAGATGCACAGTAGCGTGTGAAACAATATGTAGGATTATGCCTTCAGCAATTGTATTTTAACACTTTGTGTAATATACCCTTTAACAGACAGAAATACAATAGGAGATGCACGGTAGCGTGTGAAGTTATTGAGGATGACCCTCTCAGCACTTGTATATACACCTTGAGTGTAATATACCCCTTTACGGACAGATTAACACTTGGCCTGCAACAGCTGGAACACCAGATTCAGGGTATTGCTATATTGGCAAGTGAATTTCACCCCAGAACAAAATCTACCCTGTTACGGATACTATTAAACTAGGCCATGCAACAGCTGGAAACCACAGATTTATGGTATTGCTATTTTGGCAATTGAATTTCATCCCAGAACAAAATATATCCTTTGCCGGACACTATTAAACTTGGCCAGCCACAGCTGAAACACACAGATTTACTGGTATTGCTATTTTGGCAATTGAATTTCACCCCAGAAAAAAATATATCCTTTGACGGACAGCTATTAAACTAGGCCAGCCACAGCTGGAACACCAGATTCAGGGTATTGCTATTTTGGCAATTGAATTTCACCCCAGAAAAAAATATATCCTTTGACAGACACTATTTAAACTTGGCCAGCCACAGCTGGAACACCAGATTTAGGGTATTGCTATTTTGGCAATTGAATTTCACCCCAGAACAAAATATATCCTTTGCCGGACACTATTAAACTTGGCCAGCCACAGCTGGAACACTAGATTTATGGTATTGCTATTTTGGCAATTGAATTTCACCCCAGAACAAAATATATCCTTTGCCGGACACTATTAAACTTGGCCAGCCACTGCTGAAACCACTGATTTATGGTATTGCTATTTTGGCAATTGAATTTCACCCCAGAACAATAATATATCCTTTGCAGGACACTATGAAACTTGGCCAGCCACAGCTGAAACCACTGATTTATGGTATTGCTATTTTGGCAATTGAATTTCACCCCAGAACAAAATATATCCTTTGCAGGACACTATGAAACTTGGCCAGCCACAGCTGAAACCACTGATTTATGGTATTGCTATTTTGGCAATTGAATTTCACCCCAGAGAAAAATATACCCTGTTACGGACAGATTTAAACTAGGTCTGCAACAGCTGGAACACCAGATTCAGGGTATTGCTATTTTGGCCATTGAATTTCACCCCAGAAAAAAATATACCCTGTTACAGACAGATTTAAACTAGGCCTGCAACAGCTGGAACACCAGATTTATGGTATTGCTATTTTGGCAATTGAATTTCACCCCAGAACAAAATATATCCTTTGCAGGACACTATGAAACTTGGCCAGCCACAGCTGGAAACCACTGATTTATGGTATTGCTATTTTGGCAATTGAATTTCACCCCAGAACAAAATATATCCTTTGCAGGACACTATTAAACTTGGCCAGCCACAGCTGAAACCACTGATTTATGGTATTGCTATTTTGGCAATTGAATTTCACCCCAGAACAAAATATATCCTTTGCAGGACACTATGAAACTTGGCCAGCCACAGCTGAAACCACTGATTTATGGTATTGCTATTTTGGCAATTGAATTTCACCCCAGAACAAAATATATCCTTTGCAGGACACTATGAAACTTGGCCAGCCACAGCTGAAACCACTGATTTATGGTATTGCTATTTTGGCAGTTGAATTTCACCCCAGAACAAAATATACCCTGTTACGGACAGATTTAAACTAGGTCTGCAACAGCTGGAACACCAGATTCAGGGTATTGCTATTTTGGCAATTGAATTTCACCCCAGAACAAAATATACCCTGTTACAGACAGATTTAAACTAGGCCTGCAACAGCTGGAACACCAGATTTAGGGTATTGCTATTTTGGCAATTGAATTTTACCCCAGAACAAAATATATCCTTTGCCGGACACTATTATACTTTGCCAGCCACTGCTGGGACCACTAGATTTAGGGGATTGCTATTTTGGCAATTGAATTTCACCTCAGAACAAAATATATCCTTTGCCGGACACTATTAAACTTGGCCAGCCACTGCTGGGACACCAGATTTCCTGGTATTTCTATTTTTGCTACAGACTTTTACCACAGAAAATAATATATCCTTTGACAGGACACTAGGAAATTGTCCAGTCACAGCTGGAACACCAGATTCAGGGTATTGCTATTTTGGCAATTGAATTTCACCCCAGAACAAAATATACCCTGTTGCCGGACACTATTTAAACTAGGCCTGCAACAGCTGGAACCACTAGATTCAGGGTATTGCTATTTTGGCAATTGAATTTCACCCCAGAAAAAAATATACCCTGTTACAGACAGATTTAAACTAGGCCTGCAACAGCTGGAACACCAGATTTAGGGTATTGCTATTTTGGCAATTGAATTTTACCCCAGAACAAAATATATCCTTTGCCGGACACTATTATACTTTGCCAGCCACTGCTGGGACACCAGATTTAGGGGATTGCTATTTTGGCAATTGAATTTCACCTCAGAACAAAATATATCCTTTGCCGGACACTATTAAACTTGGCCAGCCACTGCTGGGACACCAGATTTCCTGTATTTCTATTTTTGCTACAGACTTTTACCACAGAAAATAATATATCCTTTGACGGACACTAGGGAAATTGTCCAGTCACAGCTGGAACACCAGATTCAGGGTATTGCTATTTTGGCAATTGAATTTCACCCCAGAACAAAATATATCCTTTGCCGGTCACTATTAAACTTGGCCAGCCACAGCTGAAACCACTGATTTATGGTCTTGCTATTTTGGCAATTGAATTTCACCCCAGAACAAAATATATCCTTTGCCGGACACTATTAAACTTCGCCAGCCACAGCTGAAACCACTGATTTAGGGGATTGCTATTTTGGCAATTGAATTTCACCACAGAAAATAATCTATCCTTTGCCCGAGAGCAGACAGTATTACACTTGGCTAGCCAAAGCTGGAACACCAGATTTAGGGGATTGGTATTTTGGCAATTGAATTTAACCCCTTAATAAAATATAGAAATTGCTATCCTGAGTTTCTAGGGGTGACAATAAGCACAGCCAAGCCCCTGATGTAGGATATAGCAAAAAAAAAAACACTAGTATTGATGGATTGATGGTGGCAGCTTGTTCTGGTGCACCATAAGTCACAAAATCGCCGCCGATCACCCCAGAAAAAAAGTGACAGAAAAACGCTCTGTGCAGCCTAAAAACCAGTGAGCAATTAACTAGCAGAAGTTGAATCATTCACAGCTGTAGATCGATCACTTCATTAGGTGCTTTTGCTGACTTTTCCCTGCCTAAAGAGCAGTGTGACATGCGGCGCTACGTGACTCCAGCTTAAATAGAGGCTGGGTCACATGCTGCACTTGGCCAATCACAGCCATGCCATTAGAAGGCATGGCTGTGATGGCTTCTTAGGGCAAGAATTAAAACGCTAGTTGATTGGCTGCTGTGCAGCCCTTCAGAAAGCGGGAAGAAATCGCCGAACAACGGACCCGAACCCGAACTATACTCGAACTGTTCGCTCAACACTACACACTGGTATATCAGGTGTCCGGGAAGGTTTTAGACCAGGTCTCAGCTCTCTAGGACTTACGGTTCCTGAGACATTCCCAAAAATGGCCTGCATTGTAGCCAATACAAGCCAGCCAGCCTTTCACTTAAATCCAAACTGTCATTTACTGCTCCCTGGCAGTTCGTCTCCACACACACAATTTTACTCCAGGTAACCATAACAACCCCGCCATGTTTCTTCTTTGCTCTAGATGACGTTTAAAGGAAATCTGTCACCAGGATAATCGCTATAGAAGTAAAGCCAGGGCCTAATAGCACTTAGTACCTTATTTCTTGAGGTTTCCATAACAACTCGGCCATTTCTCTTCACTGCTGCAGGTTAGCGTTAAAGGGCCAGGTCGCTGTGGATGACACTGTTAAGGGAGCGGAGTGCTATGGAGGTCACAGTTCAGGGGAAAAGTAGGGTGGCCATTCAAGTCACCCTTAAAACCCTGCCCCCAGGTCCAGATAAGCCACACCTCTGATTCAGTTAGGCTATGCCCCCTCCCCTCCTGAGGTGGGAGGGACGGTCATTTTCTCCCTGCAGCTCACTTTAAGACAGAACAGTGCTGCTGTCTTACACTGGGTTCAGACCTGAGCGTTTCTAAGACGCGCGTTTTAGTCGCGCGTTTTTAACGCGCGTTCGTGACTCTGGAGACTTTTTTAAATTGGTCTGGAGACCAATTAAAAAAGGGCATCTCTACACTTAACGCGCGTTAAACGCGCGTTCCCATTGAAGTCTATGGGAGGTAAAGCGCGACAAACGCCCAAAAAAACGCTCCTGAACGAGCTTATGCATCGGGCGTTTTACAGCGCGTTTTTACGCGCTGTAAAACGCTCAAGTGTGAACCACTCCCATAGGGATGCATTGGTTTTCATGTGTTGAGCGTTTTACAGCGCATTTGAACGCGCTGTAAAACGCTCAGGTGTGAACCCAGGGTTAGAGAGAGCTGATTAACCACCTCAGCCCCCCTAGCTTAAACACCCTTAATGACCAGGCCACTTTTTACAATTCTGCACTACACTACTTTCACGGTTTATTTCTCGGTCATGCAACTTACCAGCCAAATGAATTTTACCTGCTTTTCTTATCACTAATAGAGCTTTCATTTGGTGGTATTTCATTTCTGCTGACATTTTTACTTTTTTTGCTTTTTTCACTTTCCGTTGTAATTTTTAATTTTTTTAAACTACATTTCTATATACATTTTTAGCAAAAATTATTGTTCTACATGTCTTATTTCTAAAATGGGGTCACTTGTGGGGTATTTATACTGCCCTGGCATTTTAGGGGTCTCTAAAGCGTGAGAAGAAGTCTGGAATCTAAATGCGTAAAAATGCCCTGTGAAATCCTAAACGTACTCATTGGAATTAGGGCCCCTTTGCGCATCTTGGCTGCAAAAAAGTGTCACTCATGTGGTATCGCTGTACTCGGAGAAGTAGGGCAATGTATTTTTAGGTGTATTTTTACAGATACCCAAACTGTGTGTGAGAAATATCTCTGTAAATGACAACTTTTTTTAAAAATGTATACAAAGTTATCAATTTACAGAGATTTTTCTCTCACCCAGCATGGGTATATGTAAAAATACACCCCAAAACACATTTCCTACTTCTCCTGAGTACGGCGATACCACATGTGTGACACTTTTTGCAGCCAAGATGTGCAAAGGGCCCAAATTCCAATGAGTACCTTTTTAGGAGGGCATTTTTACGTATTTTCTTCTCACGCTTTAAGGCCCCTAAAATGCCAGGGCAGTATAAATACCCCACATGTGACCTCATTTTGGAAAGAAGACACCCCAAGGTATTCCGTGAGGGGCATGGCGATTTCATATAAGATTTTTTTAGCGGAAATTGATTTTTTATTGTTTTTTCTCACAAAGTTTCCCTTTCCGCTAACTTTTGACAAAAAGTTCAATTTTTCATGGACTCACTATGCCCCTCAGCGAATACCTTGGGGTGTCTTCTTTCCAAAATGGGGTCATTTGTCGGGTGTTTGTACTGTTCTGGTATTTTGGGTGGGGCTAAATTGTGAGAAGCCCTGTAAATTCTAAAGGCACTCGTTGGAACTTGGGCCCCTTTGCGCACCCAGGCTGCAAAAAAGTGTCACTCATGTGGTATCGTCGTACTCAGGAGAAGTAGGGAAATGTGTTTTGGGGTGTATTTTTACATATACACATGTTGGGTGAGAGAAATATCTCTGTAAATTGACAACTTTGTATAAAAACATTTAAAAAGTTGTCGTTTACAGCGATATTTCTCACACAAAGTATGGGTATATATAAAAATACACCCAAAATCTCATTGGCCTAGTTCTCCTGAGTACGGCGATACCACATGTGTGCCACTTTTTTGCAGCCAAGATGCGCAAAGGGGCCCAAATTCACATGAGTACCTTTAGGATTTCACAGGGCATTTTTATGCATTTGGATTCTTATGCTTTAGGACCCCTAAAATGCCAGGGCAGTATAAATACCCGACATGTGACCCTATTTTGGAAAGAAGACACCCCAAGGTATTCCGTGAGGGGCATGGCGAGTTCACAGAAGAAAGAAAAATTGGGCAGTTAGCGGAAATTAATATATATATATATATTTTTTTTTTACAAAGTCTCATATTCCACTAACTTGTGACAAAAAATAAAATTTTACATGAACTCACCATACCCCTCACGGAATACCTTGGGGTGTCTTCTTTCTAAAATGGGGTCACATGTGAGGTGTTTGCACTGCCCTGGCATTTGAGGGTCTCCATAATCATTACACGTATGGCCAGCATTAGGAGTTTCTGCTATTCTCTTTATATTGAGCATACGGGTAATGAGATTTTTTTCCGTTCAGCCTCTGGGCTAAAAAAATAAAAAAATGAACGGCACAGATTTTTCATTCGCATAGATCGATCGTGGATGAAAAAATCTCTGCCAAATCAGTGACTGCGGTGCGGTGGGCTGGGCGCTAACTACCTAACAAGTAGCTAACTAACTGGCGGTGATAAGGGACCCTTAGGCCCCATTCACACGTCCGCAATTCTGTTTGCGGAGCGGAATTGCGGACCCATTCATTTCTATGGGGACAGACTTTGTCCCGCTCGGATCGGAATTGCGGATCCGCACTTCGAGTCTGCACTTCCGTTCCGCAAAAATATAGAACATGTCCTATTCTTGTCCGCAATTGCAGACAAGAAAAGGCATTTTCTATATAGTTCTGGCAATGTGCGGATCTGCAAAATGCGGAAAGCACATTGACGGTGTCCGTGTTTTGCGGATCCACGGATCCGTGGATCCAAAGATCCGCAAAGCACATATGGATGTCTGAATGGAGCCTTACAGGGGTGTGATTAATGACAGGGGGGTGATCAGGGAATCTAGATGGGGTGATCAAGGGGTTAACAAGGGGTTAATAAGTGACCCGGGGGGAAGGGGGTAGTGTAGTGTGGTGCTTGGTGCAACTTTAAATAGCTACCTGGTCCTCTCGTGGTCGATCCCAGCAAATGGGACCACCAGAGGACCAGGTAGCAGGTATATCAGACAATGTTAACAAAACAGCGTCTGATATACCTGTTTGATGCTTTTTATTTTACTTCTACAGCTGCCAGCGATTGATCATCGCTGGTAGGCTGCAGTATAACTGCCGAGACGCGCGCGTTCACAGCAAATCTCGCGTCTCACGAGATGACACACGGATGCGTCCAGCCAGAGCAACAGGACCGCCGGCCGGACGCATCCGTGCGTTAGGCAGTCCTGAGGTGGTTAAAAGGCCACGCCCCCTCCCACTAAGCGAACAGGGATTAAAAAAATAAAGTTAAAAATCTACTTTTAGGTCCACTAAGCCACTTCGCCGATATGTTTAGGACACACCCCTCCCCCTCTGCAGCCAATAAGTATTGACAAAATGAAGTTAAAAATTAACTTCTGTCAGCTGCAGGGGTGGGAGTGACAGTGACTTTCTCTTTTCAGCTCACACTCAGAGAGGACAGTGCTGCTCGCTTAGATTTAGATGTTCAAAAGGACACGCCCCAATGCAGTTAGGCCACGCCCCTCCCACTCAGCCAACAGGAATTGAAAAAATAAAGTTAAAAATCAACTACTAGGTACACAGCTCAGCAGACAGGACATGATTAGATACACAGCTCAGCAGACAGTATCACACAGGATAGAATATTAGATATACACTCAGCAGAAAGTATCACACAGGATAGAATATTAGATACACGCACAGCAGACAATATCAAACAGGATGGGATTAGATACACAGTTTAGCAGACAGTATCATAAAACATAAGATTAGATACACAGTTCAGCAGACAGTATCACACAAGATAGGATTAGACACACAGCTCAGCAGACAGTATCACACAAGATAGGATTAGACACACAGCTCAGCAGACAGTATCACACAACATAAGATTAGATACACAGCTCAGCAGATAGATTCAACAAGAAGTTAACCTCAGCACTCGTCACGTATGGGCTTTTATGGGTGCACGTCCCCTTTAGACTTCCACCCAGGTAGTCCAAACATCAATACATTAATATAAGGTGTGGAGACAGCACGCCTAAAGATACTGGTTATGCTTGAAAACAGTGATTATTTATTTACACCAGTGGTACAATTTCAGAACATGGAATGAGCTGAATGAGCTATTTCCAAGATAGTGGTAGCTTGTATTGCTTGTTATGTTAGCTTGTGTTGCGACGTTTCGGGCCCTAACCGGTGCCCTTTCTCAAGCAAGTATGGCCGGTCTTTAAACCACGGCTCAGCAGATAGTATCACACAGGATAGGATTAGATATGCAGCTCAGCAGATAGTATCACACAGGATAGAATATTAAATACACACTCAGCAGACAGTATCACACAGGATAGGATTAGATACACAGTTCAGCAGACAGTATAATACAACTTAAGATTAGATACACAGCTCAGCAGATAGTATCACACAGGATAGGATTAGATACACAGCTCAGCAGACAGTATCATACAATTTAAGATTAGATACACAGCTCAGCAGACAGTGGGGCAGGGGGCTGTAGGGTCACTGTTATGGGGGATGCTGTTGATATCTTTTTACGACACATGGAAACATGAATTGAAATAGATGAAATATACCGTGCAAAGTCGGGTCCTTCTGCTAGTATATGTAGATAAATGAACTTCTTTCTGTCTGTTGTCTGTCTGTTCTTTATGCACGGCCAAATGACTGTACCGATCTGAACCAAATTTTTCACATAGGTACATCGGGTGTCTGGGAAGGTTTTCGCAAAGGTCTCAGCTCTCTGGGACGTTCTGTTCTTGAGATATTGCTAAAAAATGCAAATATGGCACCATCACATGACCTATATTAGCCAATTGAAGCTTGCAGGTCCTTCAGTCTTCGCCTCACTGACATACACACAGTTTTACACCAGGTTTACATAACAGCTCAGCCATTTTTTGTCACTTTATAGGTCACTGTTACCCTGGGAACACACCTGAGCGTTTTTCAGCGCGTTCAAAAGCACTGAAAAACGCTTAACATGTGAAAAGCCATGCATCCCTATAGGCATGGTTCACATTTGGGCGTTTTACAGCGCGTTTGAACGCGCTGTAAAACGCCAAACGCCCAAACAAGTACATGAGCTTCTTTGGGGCGTTTTAACGCGCCTATGGACAATGTTGCCAAAGGGGAGAACGCGTTTCTTAGTTACAAATACGCGCATCCAAAAACGCGCGTAAAACGCGCGTCATACGCGTGATTCAGAAACGCTTAGGTGTGTTCCCAGCCTTAAGGGGTTGGGGCACTCTGGCGGTCACTGTTAAGGGGGCGGGGCTCTATGGAGGTTACTGTTAAGGGGAGGGCTGTGGAAGTCACAGTTAAGGTAGTCGGGGGCTGTAGAGGTCACTGTTAAGGGGGCGGAACTCTGTGAAAGTCACTGTTAAGGGGGTAAGGTGCTGTGGAAGTCACAGTTAAAGGGTCATAACTATGTGAAGGCCACAGTTAAAGGGGCAGGTGCTGTGGAGGACACATTTTAAGTGAGCAGGACACTGTGAGGGTCACTGTTAAGGAGGCAGAGAGCTGTGGATGTCCCAGTTAAGGGGAAGAGATGCTGTAGAGGTCACAGTTAAGGTGGTGAGACACTGTGGAAGTTTCAGTTAAAGGGGCAGGGAGCTATAGAGGTCACTGTTAAGGGGGCAGGTCTTTGTGGAAGTCACTGTTAAAGTTCTCTTACTTCAGCAAAATGCATTTATCATGTAGACAAAATTAATACAAGGCACTAACTAATGTATTGTACACTCCTTGTTCTCATGTAACCCAGCTACGGTGGTCGTGTTTGCACAGTATAGAAAAAAGCACCTGCCTGTCTGGTGGCTGGGACTGCAGGAGTGTGCATAGTCCAGCACCTTTTTCTATATGGTGCACTCAAGACCCCCGGATGGATGTCATAGTTAAGTGGGCAGGGCACTGTGGAGGTAACTGTTAAGAGATGGAATACTGTGGAAGTCACTGTTAATAGAGTGAGCCTCTTTGGAGGTCACAGTTAAGGGGGTGGGGTGCTGTGGAGCTTTGGAGGTCACTATTAAGCAGGCAGGGTGCTGTGGAGGTCACTGTTAAGGGGGCAGGATGGTGTGGATGTCACTTTTAAGGGGGTGGGGCACTATGGATGTCATAGTTGAGGGGGTGGGGAGTAGTGTAGCGTACATACAAGTCATCAAAAGTGACAGGCGCCCCCCCCCCCCATTTGGACACTACCCCCAGCTGCCAAAACCCCACTCGTCAACACGCCCCTTTCGTCCTCTTGACAGGTCCCCTCCCACCTTCGCCCCCCTCCCAAATCTGAATAATGCATGCCTGGACATGTCTAGACAGCAGTTCACCATACCCCTTAATGTCAGTATACAAATTGAGCACAAACAAAAAAGCTGAGTTTTAAAAAGTTTATTGAGCAGATAAACAACGTACAGGAATATGATGCGATGTTACAGCACATAAATAATGAATTTATTAAAATATTATCAATCTATGGTTTCTTAAAATCATATGGATCTATTTTATTAATTTAATAACAGCTGCTGACGCTTTCTCAGTAATCACGAAACGCATTCTGTCTGCATATGGGAATGAGTGTATGATATGACTACTACGTACAGCCTCCCATACAGCGACATTGGGTAAAAATGTGTCTGGGCAGGTCTAAAAGCACATGCGTATGAGTGTATGACACGCCTCTCATACTACGTACAGCCTCCCATACAGCGACATAGGTTAAAGACATGTTTGGGCAAGTCTAAAAAGCACCGCGTACGTTATATTATTATGGTAGATACATGCCTGGACTTGTCTAGAGACCACGTTATATTATTATGGTAGATGCGTGCTTAGACATGTCTAGAGACCACGTATATTATTATGGTAGATACATGCCTGGACATGTCTAGAGACCACGTATATTATTATGGTAGATACATGCCTGGACATGTCTAGAGATCACGTTATATTATTATGGTAGATACATGCCTGGACATGTCTAGAGACCACTTTATATTATTATGGTAGATACATGCCTGGACTTGTCTAGAGACCACGTTATATTATTATGGTAGATAAATGCCTGGACTTGTCTAGAGACCACGTTATATTATTATGGTAGATAAATGCCTGGACATGTCTAGAGACAGTGTTATATTATTATGGTAGATAAATGCCAGGACATGTCTAAAGACAGTCTTATATTTTTATGGTAGATGAGTGCCTGGACTTGTCTAGAGACCACGTTATATTATTATGGTAGATACGTGCTTGGACATGTCTAGAGACCACGTTATATTATTATGGTAGATAAATGCCTGGACATGTCTAGAGACCACGTTATATTATTATGGTAGATGTATGCTTGGACATGTCTAGAGACAGTCTTTTATTTTTATGGTAGATGAGTGCCTGGACTTGTCTAGAGACCACGTTATATTATTATGGTAGATGCGTGCTTAGACATGTCTAGAGACCACGTTATATTATTATGGTAGATAAATGCCTGGACATGTCTAGAGACGACGTTATATTATTATGGTAGATACATGCCTGGACTTGTCTAGAGACCACGTTATATTATTATGGTAGATACATGCCTGGACATGTCTAGAGACCACGTTATATTATTATGGTAGATACATGCCTGCACATGTCTAGAGACCACGTTATATTATTATGGTAGATGCGTGCTTAGACATGTCTAGAGACAGTGTTATATTATTATGGTAGATACATGCCTGGACATGTCTAGAGACCACTTATATTATTATGGTAGATACATGCCTGGACATGTCTAGAGACCACGTATATTATTATGGTAGATACATGCCTGGACATGTCTAGAGACCACGTATATTATTATGGTAGATACATGCCTGGACATGTCTAGAGACCACATTACAATATTATTATGGTAGATACATGCCTGGACATGTCTAGAGACCACGTTATATTATTATGGTAGATACATGCCTGGACATGTCTAGAGACCACGTTATATTATTATGGTAGATACGTGCTTAGACATGTCTAGAGACCACATATATTATTATGGTAGATACATGCCTGGACATGTCTAGAGACCACGTTATATTATTATGGTAGATACATGCCTGGACATGTCTAGAGACCACGTTATATTATTATAGTAGATACATGCTTGGACATGTCTAGAGACAGTCTTATATTATTATGGTAGATGAGTGCCTGGACTTGTCTAGAGACCACGTTATATTATTATGGTAGATGCGTGCTTAGACATGTCTAGAGACCACATATATTATTATGGTAGATACATGCCTGGACATGTCTAGAGACCACGTTATATTATTATGGTAGATACATGCCTGGACATGTCTAGAGACCACGTTATATTATTATGGTAGATACATGCCTGGACATGTCTAGAGACCACGTTATATTATTATGGTAGATGCGTGCTTAGACATGTCTAGAGACCACGTTATATTATTATGGTAGATAAATGCCTGGACATGTCTAGAGACAGTGTTATATTATTATGGTAGATAAATGCCAGGACATGTCTAAAGACAGTCTTATATTTTTATGGTAGATGAGTGCCTGGACTTGTCTAGAGACGACGTTATATTATTATGGTAGATACGTGCTTGGACATGTCTAGAGACAGTCTTATATTATTATGGTAGATGAGTGCCTGGACATGTCTAGAGACCACGTTATATTATTATGGTAGATGTATGCTTGGACATGTCTAGAGACAGTCTTTTATTTTTATGGTAGATGAGTGCCTGGACTTGTCTAGAGACCACGTTATATTATTATGGTAGATGCGTGCTTAGACATGTCTAGAGACCACGTATATTATTATGGTAGATACATGCCTGGACATGTCTAGAGACCACATTATATTATTATGGTAGATACATGCCTGGACATGTCTAGAGACCACGTTATATTATTATGGTAGATACATGCCTGGACATGTCTAGAGACCACGTTATATTATTATGGTAGATACATGCCTGCACATGTCTAGAGACCACGTTATATTATTATGGTAGATACGTGCTTGGACATGTCTAGAGACAGTGTTATATTATTATGGTAGATACATGCCTGCACATGTCTAGAGACCACGTTATATTATTATGGTAGATACATGCCTGGACATGTCTAGAGACCACATTACAATATTATTATGGTAGATACATGCCTGGACATATCTAGAGACCACGTATATTATTATGGTAGATACATGCCTGGACTTGTCTAGAGACCACATTATATTATTATGGTAGATACATGCCTGGACATGTCTAGAGACCACGTATATTATTATGGTAGATACATGCCTGGACATGTCTAGAGACCACGTTATATTATTATGGTAGATACGTGCTTGGACATGTCTAGAGACAGTCTTATATTATTATGGTAGATGAGTGCCTGGACTTGTCTAGAGACCACGTTATATTATTATGGTAGATGCGTGCTTAGACATGTCTAGAGACCACATATATTATTATGGTAGATACATGCCTGGACATGTCTAGAGACCACGTTATATTATTATGGTAGATACATGCCTGGACATGTCTAGAGACCACGTTATATTATTATAGTAGATACATGCCTGGACATGTCTAGAGACCACGTTATATTATTATGGTAGATGCGTGCTTGGACATGTCTAGAGACCACGTTATATTATTATGGTAGATAAATGCCTGGACATGTCTAGAGACCACATTATATTATTATGGTAGATACATGCCTGGACATGTCTAGAGACCACTTTATATTATTATGGTAGATACATGCCTGGACATGTCTAGAGACCACGTTATATTATTATGGTAGATACATGCCTGGACATGTCTAGAGACCACTTTATATTATTATGGTAGATACATGCCTGGACATGTCTAGAGACCACGTTATATTATTATGGTAGATACATGCCTGGACATGTCTAGAGACCAGTCTTATATTATTATGGTAGATACATGCCTGGACATGTCTAGAGACCACGTTATATTATTATGGTAGATGCAGTGCCTGGACATGTCTAGAGACCACGTCTTATATTATTATGGTAGATGAGTGCCTGGACTTGTCTAGAGACCACGTTATATTATTATGGTAGATGCGTGCTTAGACATGTCTAGAGACCACGTTATATTATTATGGTAGATACATGCCTGGACATGTCTAGAGACCACATTATATTATTATGGTAGATACATGCCTGGACATGTCTAGAGACCACGTTATATTATTATGGTAGATACATGCCTGGACATGTCTAGAGACCACGTTATATTATTATGGTAGATACATGCCTGCACATGTCTAGAGACCACGTTATATTATTATGGTAGATGCGTGCTTAGACATGTCTAGAGACAGTGTTATATTATTATGGTAGATACATGCCTGGACATGTCTAGAGACCACTTATATTATTATGGTAGATACATGCCTGGACATGTCTAGAGACCACTTATATTATTATGGTAGATACATGCCTGGACATGTCTAGAGACCACGTATATTATTATGGTAGATACATGCCTGGACATGTCTAGAGACCACATTACAATATTATTATGGTAGATACATGCCTGGACATGTCTAGAGACCACGTTATATTATTATGGTAGATACATGCCTGGACATGTCTAGAGACCACGTTATATTATTATGGTAGATACGTGCTTGGACATGTCTAGAGACAGTCTTATATTATTATGGTAGATGAGTGCCTGGACTTGTCTAGAGACCACGTTATATTATTATGGTAGATGCGTGCTTAGACATGTCTAGAGACCACATATATTATTATGGTAGATACATGCCTGGACATGTCTAGAGACCACGTTATATTATTATGGTAGATACATGCATGGACATGTCTAGAGACCACGTTATATTATTATAGTAGATACATGCCTGGACATGTCTAGAGACCACGTTATATTATTATGGTAGATGCGTGCTTAGACATGTCTAGAGACCACGTATATTATTATGGTAGATAAATGCCTGGACATGTCTAGAGACCACATTATATTATTATGGTAGATACATGCCTGGACATGTCTAGAGACCACATTATATTATTATGGTAGATACATGCCTGGACATGTCTAGAGACCACTTTATATTATTATGGTAGATACATGCCTGGACTTGTCTAGAGACCACGTTATATTATTATGGTAGATACATGCCTGGACTTGTCTAGAGACCACGTTATATTATTATGGTAGATACATGCCTGGACTTGTCTAGAGACCACGTTATATTATTATGGTAGATACGTGCTTGGACATGTCTAGAGACCACCTTATATTATTATGGTAGATACATGCCTGGACTTGTCTAGAGACCACGTTATATTATTATGGTAGATACATGCCTGGACTTGTCTAGAGAGTTACATTATAAAATACATTAACCCCTTAGTGACCAAGCCTGTTTGGGCCTTTATGACCAAGCGTTTTTCGTCCTTTTTTCATGGTCTCGTTCCCAGAGCTATAACTTTTTTATTTTTCCGTCTATATAGCAGTATGAGGGCTTGTTTTTTGCGGGACAAGTTGTAGTTTTTAAGAGCGCCATTTTGGGGTACACATAACTATGTTATTAACTTTTATTAACTCTTTCTGGGAGGGAAAAGGGGAAAAATAGTACTACTGCTACTGCGTTTGTACATTATAAATTTTACGGTGTTCATTATTCGGTAAAAGTAACATAATATTTTCATTCCCTGGGTCAGTACGATTACAGGGATACCAAATACTTATAGTTTTTTTAAGTTTTACTACTTTTTTTCAATAAAACCCCTTTTTAACAAAAAAAATGATTTTGCATTGCCACTTCCCAGGACCCATAACTTTTTAATTTTTTTTCTATGGAGTTGTGTGAGGGCTTGATTTTTGGGACGACTTCTATTTTTCATTGGTATAATTTTTTGTAAATTCCGCTTTTTGATCGCTTGTTATTTCGTTTTTTTCTGTGAAAATTAAGAATAAATTAGAAATTCAGGCTTTTTTTATTTATTTTTAACGGCGTGTACTATAGGGGATAATTTATGTAATATTTATGTAGTTCCGGTTGTTACGGACGCGGCAATACCAAACATGTGGGGGATAAAAAAATTTTGCAATTTTTTTCATTGAAAAGCGTATTTTCAATGGAAAAAAAAGCATATTTTTATATTTCATGGAATTTTTTTTATTTAATAAATGTGTATTTTTTTCTAATTTTTTTTACTACTTAATAGTCCCACATGAGGACTATAATATACAGTATTTTGATTGCTTTTAAAATGTAATGCATTATATCTATAATGCATTACATTTTAAATTCAGTGCAATTCAACCTTTGACCAGCAGGCTACGCCAGAGAGGCATAGCCTGCTGGTGAATACTTCAGGGCAGGCTCAGGGCCGGCTCAGGGCCCTGCCGGAAGGAAGGTGAGCTTCCCAGCCCATCAGCACCCCGCGATCGCATCTGCCGGGTGCTGATGGGTGACAGAGGGAGTTCGCTCCCTCTGTCAACCCTTTACATGCGCAGGCGCCATTGCGCCCGGCATGTAAGGGGTTAAACAGCCCGGATAGGCACTCCTGCCGGCCCGGGCTGTTAGAGCAGGGTCGCGGCTCTCATGTGAGAGCCGGGCCCGCGCTCCCCGCTGCACGGGGGTCCCGTGCAGCGCTTAGACTGGGCCGCCGTAAAAACGCAGCAGCCCAGCCTAAGGCCCCTTAGTGACCGCCGTAAAAACACGTATGGGTGGTCACTAAGGGGTTAATAATATACACAGAATCAGTATTTACAAGCTTAACCAAGAAGATTGTAGCATTGGCGATGTCCTTCTTTTAGGTAACAGACTCCCCTGTCTTATACCCGTAGGTGTGGCGGGTTGGTCAGGAGAGTGCATTTTAGCTAGCGTTGTAAGGTCATTACCAGTGTTTTACTGTTGGAACAATGATTGTGCAACGACGGGGTCCTTCACTGTACTAAGCGTAATATGTCCCTTGTGGTGTGTAGCTGTACATGTAGCGTTGTTTTTGCCTGCGACGCAAACTCTTGATAAAGGCGTAGATTCGTCTCGCGGTTGAGAAGGCGCCGGTGCTGGGATGCTCTTTTTCATCAGTGTGTCCTTGTACGGATGTGTCAACGGGTGATGGTGTGACATCGATTTAGCTTTTCCTGTTATTACACCTGAAAGAGAGTCAGACTTTGTATCATGTATGAATTTAAACAAATGCTGAAACACATTGTAGAGCCAACACCTCGGGAAATAACAATTTACCTATGGGCAGGGCCGTTTCTAAAGGCGGGCGAGGGGTGCAACCGCACGGGGCACAGAATCTCATGCAAGAAGAAGGGAGGGGGCCCAGGTGCTTTTGGCATCGATTAACAGCCGCACACCTGCCGCCCTCTAAAATGCACACTGTACTGCCACTACTGCTGAGCTCCGCTATGGCGGATCGGATCCATCACTGAGCTGTAAGGGGCAGGGCCTGGCAGCAGCACGTCACAGGTGACGTCATAGCGCTGCTGCATGCATCCGATCGTTACTTCAAGCGGGAATAGAAGAGCGCGGCAGTTGCCATTTTGTTCTCTGTGTGCGCATCTCCACATCAGATCACCGGTCCGACACCCATCCAGTACAGATCAGGCTCTGAGCTGACTGAGTCCTTCAGCCTCCGGTCCTCCACCAGCAGATTCATTGAGTCAGACTCAGGAGGAGTTAGTCAGGAAGTGGCAGCACTGCACTAGCCCAGGCCCCAGCAGGTTAATATAGGTACAGTCTGAGTTGAATGAGTTTGAGTATATAAGCTAAGTGACCTGGTCCTTAAAGCAGTATTAAGATAAAAATACATAATATGGCAGGCATATACTATGACATACAGCTGCATAGTAACATGTACATATGTATAATTATGCTCAGTCAGTGCTACTGCGGTTGCTGTATATATAATTATTTAATAATTATATATACAGCAATAGCAATAGCACTGACTGAGCATAATTATATATATGTACATACATGTTAATATGCAGCTGTATGTGCCTGTCAAATAATGTATTTTTAAATTAATACTGCTAATGGAAAAACACACCACTAACCTTGGTTAGTTAGAAAATTGAACATGTTCTATTTTTTGTGGTGCAAGAGCATGATGAGAAACCACACAGAAGCACTCCATAGTGCTTCTTTGAGGTTCTGTGCCTCCGTTCTGCACCACATCTTTCATTTGTGATGCGTTGCACAAATGGGTGGGGCTGCAGCATTTTTAACCTGGCCAACAGCAACCATTCATGGCAGAGCAGCTGGCTGCGTAGCCTGCATTGCTAACATAGTGAACAATGGCTTAAAAAACAAAGCAAAATTGTAGGTTTTTGTTTATTTGCCACCAAAAAAAGGGAACAAAAAGCACTATGTACCCCAAAATGAAAACTACACGGTGTCACTCAAAAATCAAGCCCTCACACAGCTCCGTTCTATTCTACAAAAGTGAGCTAGGTTGCAATACCGGGCAAAGCCCATGGACAAATCTTGACAAAAGCATGTGTTCATTTTAGACAATTTCTGATCATAGTGGAGGCTACTGGACTGTATACTTCAGCAGTGGGAGAGAGAGTTGGTGGTAGATGAAACTCAGTCTGTGGGAAGGAAGCATTTACATATCCACGTGTTCTTTCTTGTTCTGTATCAGGAGTGTAAACACAGATCTGCAGCAACCTAAATACGCCAACTGGACGGCACATTCTGAACTATGCCAACTGGACGGCACATTCTGAACTAGGCCAACTGGACGGCACATTCTGAACTACGCCAACTGGACTGCACCATCTGAACTACACCAACTGGACTACAACTGCACAGTAAGAAAATGTCTGTAGAATAAGTTTTGCTCCAGGCACTTTGTAGATAAAGACCAAAATACCTAAAACAGTTGTCCATGATTAGAAACTCCACCGCCCTTACCTATGATGAGATATGGATGTGATTGTAACTCAGTTCCATTCAACAGAACTGAGCTAGGCTGCAATACCAGGCACAGGCCATGGGCAGACAAAATCTTTTCTGGAAAGGAGAGTTGGGTGGTAGCTGAAACTCAGTCTATGGGAAGCATTTTTACATGTTGTCTTTTTTCCTTTTTTCACAGGTTCTTTCTTGTTCTGCATCAGAAGTGGAAACACACAGATCTGCAGCAACTTAACTACACCATCTGGACAGCACCATCTGAAGTACACCATCTGGACAGCACCATCTGAACTACACCAACTGGCCTGCACCATCTGAACTACACCCAACTGAACTACAACTGGGCCGTAAGAATATGATGTGATTGTAACTCAGTTCCATTCAACAGAATTGAACTGGGCTGCAATACCAGGCACAGCCCATGGACAGACAAAATCTTTTCTGTGCTGTGTATGCTATGCAACATTGTTTAAGTCAGTGTTATTTGATGTTGGGGGGGCGCTTTTAATGTTCGCCCTGTTGGTAAAATAACCTAGAAACTGCCCTTCCTATGCCTATGCTGTGTTTCAATACGTTTCTGCTGCAGGAAAAGACATCTAGGCCTTATACCATACAAATTTCGAGCTCTACTCAAAATATTGTCAAATTTGAGTTAAACTGCATAGTATCGGGTCACCGGATGTCTCCCAAAATACATTTTTACAAATCTGCTAACTGATTTTGTATACACAGAACACTGAAAACAAATATAAAACAATAGCCGTGAAATGATACATAAAAATGCTTGATAAAAACTACTTACATTTAGGGATGATCCGCCACGAGGGTGTGTGTAAACTTGAGCCTGGACATGTCTAGAGACCACGTATATTATTATGGTAGATACATGCCTGGACATGTCTAGAGACCACATTACAATATTATTATGGTAGATACATGCCTGGACATGTCTAGAGACCACGTTATATTATTATGGTAGATACATGCCTGGACATGTCTAGAGACCACGTTATATTATTATGGTAGATACGTGCTTGGACATGTCTAGAGACAGTCTTATATTATTATGGTAGATGAGTGCCTGGACTTGTCTAGAGACCACGTTATATTATTATGGTAGATGCGTGCTTAGACATGTCTAGAGACCACATATATTATTATGGTAGATACATGCCTGGACATGTCTAGAGACCACGTTATATTATTATGGTAGATACATGCCTGGACATGTCTAGAGACCACGTTATATTATTATAGTAGATACATGCCTGGACATGTCTAGAGACCACGTTATATTATTATGGTAGATGCGTGCTTAGACATGTCTAGAGACCACGTATATTATTATGGTAGATAAATGCCTGGACATGTCTAGAGACCACATTATATTATTATGGTAGATACATGCCTGGACATGTCTAGAGACCACTTTATATTATTATGGTAGATACATGCCTGGACATGTCTAGAGACCACATTATTTTATTATGGTAGATACATGCCTGGACATGTCTAGAGACCACTTTATATTATTATGGTAGATACATGCCTGGACTTGTCTAGAGACCACGTTATATTATTATGGTAGATACATGCCTGGACATGTCTAGAGACAGTCTTATATTATTATGGTAGATACATGCCTGGACTTGTCTAGAGACCACGTTATATTATTATGGTAGATACATGCCTGGACTTGTCTAGAGACCACGTTATATTATTATGGTAGATACATGCCTGGACTTGTCTAGAGAGTTACATTATAAAATACATTAACCCCTTAGTGACCAAGCCTGTTTGGGCCTTTATGACCAAGCGTTTTTCGTCCTTTTTTCATGGTCTCGTTCCCAGAGCTATAACTTTTTTATTTTTCCGTCTATATAGCAGTATGAGGGCTTGTTTTTTGCGGGACAAGTTGTAGTTTTTAAGAGCGCCATTTTGGGGTACACATAACTATGTTATTAACTTTTATTAACTCTTTCTGGGAGGGAAAAGGGGAAAAATAGTACTACTGCTACTGCGTTTGTACATTATAAATTTTACGGTGTTCATTATTCGGTAAAAGTAACATAATATTTTCATTCCCTGGGTCAGTACGATTACAGGGATACCAAATACTTATAGTTTTTTTTAAGTTTTACTACTTTTTTTTTCAATAAAACCACTTTTTTTAACAAACAAAAATGATTTTGCATTGCCACTTCCCAGGACCCATAACTTTTTAATTTTTTTTCCTATGGAGTTGTGTGAGGGCTTGATTTTTGCGGGACAACTTCTATTTTTCATTGGTATAATTTTTTTGTAAATTCCGCTTTTTGATCGCTTGTTATTTCGTTTTTTTCTGTGAAAATTAAGAATAAATTAGAAATTCAGGCTTTTTTTTTATTTATTTTTTAACGGCGTGTACTATAGGGGATAATTTATGTAATATTTATGTAGTGCCGGTTGTTACGGACGCGGCAATACCAAACATGTGGGGGATAATTTTTTTTTGCAATTTTTTTCATTGAAAAGCGTATTTTCAATGGAAAAAAAAGCATATTTTTATATTTCATGGAATTTTTTTTATTTAATAAATGTGTATTTTTTTTTATTTTTTTTACTACTTAATAGTCCCACATGAGGACTATAATATACAGTATTTTGATTGCTTTTAAAATGTAATGCATTATATCTATAATGCAGTACATTTTAAATGCAGTGCAATTCTACCTTTGACCAGCAGGCTACGCCAGAGAGGCATAGCCTGCTGGTGAGATACTTCAGGGCAGGCTCAGGGCCGGCTCAGGGCCCTGCCGGAAGGAAGGTGAGCTTCCCAGCCCATCAGCACCCTGCGATCGCATCTGCGGGGTGCTGATGGGTGACAGAGGGAGTTCGCTCCCTCTGTCAACCCTTTACATGCGCAGGCGCCATTGCGCCCGGCATGTAAGGGGTTAAACAGCCCGGATCGGCACTCCTGCCGGCCCGGGCTGTTAGAGCAGGGTCGCGGCTCTCATGTGAGAGCCGGGCCCGCGCTCCCCGCTGCACGGGGGACCCGTGCAGCGCTTAGACTGGGCCGCCGTAAAAACGCGGCAGCCCAGCCTAAGGCCCCTTAGTGACCGCCGTAAAAACACGTATGGGTGGTCACTAAGGGGTTAATAATATACACAGAATCAGTATTTACAAGCTTAACCAAGAAGATTGTAGCATTGGCGATGTCCTTCTTTTAGGTAACAGACTCCCCTGTCTTATACCCGTAGGTGTGGGGGGTTGGTCAGGAGAGTGCATTTTAGCTAGCGTTGTAAGGTCATTACCAGTGTTTTACTGTTGGAACAATGATTGTGCAACGACGGGGTCCTTCACTGTACTAAGCGTAATATGTCGCTTGTGGTGTGTAACTGTACATGTAGCGTTGTTTTTGCCTGCGACGCAAACTCTTGATAAAGGCGTAGATTCGTCTCGCGGTTGAGAAGGCGCCGGTGCTGGGATGCTCTTTTTCATCAGTGTGTCCTTGTACGGATGTGTCAACGGGTGACGGTGTGACATCGATTTAGCTTTTCCTGTTATTACACCTGAAAGAGAGCCAGACTTTGTATCATGTATGAATTTAAACAAATGCTGAAACACACTGTAGAGCCAACACCTCGGGAGATAACAATTTACCTATGGGCAGGGCCGTTTCTAAAGGCGGGCGAGGGGTGCAACCGCACGGGGCACAGAATCTCATGCAAGAAGAAGGGAGGGGGCCCAGGTGCTTTTGGCATCGATTAACAGCCGCACACCTGCCGTCCTCTAAAATGCACACTGTACTGCCACTACTGCTGAGCTCCGCTATGGCGGATCGGATCCATCACTGAGCTGTAAGGGGCAGGGCCTGGCAGCAGCACGTCACAGGTGACGTCATAGCGCTGCTGCATGCATCCGATCGTTACTTCAAGCGGGAATAGAAGAGCGCTGCAGTTGCCATTTTGTTCTCTGTGTGCGCATCTCCACATCAGATCACCGGTCCGACACCCATCCAGTACAGATCAGGCTCTGAGCTGACTGAGTCCTTCAGCCTCCGGTCCTCCACCAGCAGATTCATTGAGTCAGACTCAGGAGGAGTTAGTCAGGAAGTGGCAGCACTGCACTAGCCCAGGCCCCAGCAGGTTAATATAGGTACAGTCTGAGTTGAATGAGTTTGAGTATATAAGCTAAGTGACCTGGTCCTTAAAGCAGTATTAAGATAAAAATACATAATATGGCAGGCATATACTATGACATACAGCTGCATAGTAACATGTACATATGTATAATTATGCTCAGTCAGTGCTACTGCGGTTGCTGTTTATATAATTATTTAATAATTATATATACAGCAATAGCAATAGCACTGACTGAGCATAATTATATATATGTACATACATGTTAATATGCAGCTGTATGTGCCTGTCAGATAATGTATTTTTAAATTAATACTGCTTATGAAAAAACACACCACTAACCTTGGTTAGTTAGAAAATTGAACATGTCCTATTTTTTTGTGGTGCAAGAGCATGATGAGAAACCACACAGAAGCACTCCATAGTGCTTCTTTGAGGTTCTGTGCCTCCGTTCTGCACCACATCTTTCATTTGTGATGCGTTGCACAAATGGGTGGGGCTGCAGCATTTTTAACCTGGCCAACAGCAACCATTCATGGCAGAGCAGCTGGCTGCGTAGCCTGCATTACTATAGTGAACAATGGCTTAAAAAACAAAGCAAAATTGTAGGTTTTTGTTTTATTTGCCACCAAAAAAAGGGAACAAAAAGCACTATGTACCCCAAAATGAAAACTACACGGTGTCACTCAAAAATCAAGCCCTCACACAGCTCCGTTCTATTCTACAAAAGTGAGCTAGGTTGCAATACCAGGCAAAGCCCATGGACAAATCTTGACAAAAGCATGTGTTCATTTTAGACAATTTCTGATCATAGTGGAGGCTACTGGACTGTATACTTCAGCAGTGGGAGAGAGAGTTGGTGGTAGATGAAACTCAGTCTGTGGGAAGGAAGCATTTACATATCCACGTGTTCTTTCTTGTTCTGTATCAGGAGTGTAAACACAGATCTGCAGCAACCTAAATACGCCAACTGGACGGCACATTCTGAACTACGCCAACTGGACGGCACATTCTGAACTACGCCAACTGGACGGCACATTCTGAACTACGCCAACTGGACGGCACCATCTGAACTACACCAACTGGACTACAACTGCACAGTAAGAAAATGTCTGTAGAATAAGTTTTGCTCCAGGCACTTTGTAGATAAAGACCAAAATACCTAAAACGGTTGTCCAGGATTAGAAACTCCACCACCCTTACCTATGATGAGATATGGATGTGATTGTAACTCAGTTCCATTCAACAGAACTGAGCTAGGCTGCAATACCAGGCACAGACCATGGGCAGACAAAATCTTTTCTGGAAAGGAGAGTTGGGTGGTAGCTGAAACTCAGTCTATGGGAAGCATTTTTACATGTTGTCTTTTTTCCTTTTTTCACAGGTTCTTTCTTGTTCTGCATCAGAAGTGGAAACACACAGATCTGCAGCAACTTAACTACACCATCTGGACAGCACCATCTGAACTACACCATCTGGACAGCACCATCTGAACTACACCAACTGGCCTGCACAATCTGAACTACACCCAACTGGACTACAACTGGGCCGTAAGAATATGATGTGATTGTAACTCAGTTCCATTCAACAGAATTGAACTGGGCGGCAATACCAGGCACAGCCCATGGACAGACAAAATCTTTTCTGTGCTGTGTATGCTATGCAACATTGTTTAAGTCAGTGTTATTTGATGTTGGGGGTGGGGGGGGGGGGCGCTTTTTTAATGTTCGCCCTGTTGGTAAAATAACCTAGAAACTGCCCTTCCTATGCCTATGCTATGTTTCAATACGTTTCTGCTGCAGGAAAAGACATCTAGGCCTTATACCATACAAATTTCGAGCTCTACTCAAAATATTGTCAAATTTGAGTTAAACTGCATAGTATCGGGTCACCGGATGTCTCCCAAAATACATTTTTACAAATCTGCTAACTGATTTTGTATACACAGAACACTGAAAACAAATATAAAACAATAGCCGTAAAATGATACATAAAAAATGCTTGATAAAAACTACTTACATTTAGGGATGATCCGCCACAAGGGTGTGTGTAAACTTGACAAGTATCTTGTGAGTCTGAAATATACTACTGCTGGTTGATCTGTGCTAATCATAGACTGAGAGAGTGGGCGTGATGACGTGAGGAGCTTGCGTCGCGCTCTCCTCCTCTTCCTCCAGCTCTCCTCCTCCCCCCTTCGTTCACCTGCCGTGGCGTGCTGCCGCCGCGATGCTGCTAAGGCCTCGTGGATTCCGATCCCCGCTAGTACCGGCCTGCTGATCCTGACGCTGCTCCAGCTGCTCTGGCCGTGTCTCCTGGTCCTCTCCCGCTGGGTTCCTGGTGCCTTCTGCTCTCTTCGCTTCTCCTGCTCTCCGGCGCTGCAGTGAGGCTGCAGTGAGGCTCTCTCCTCCACCTTCTCCCTCCAGATCTGCTCTCCCTCGATCTGCCTGGATCCCTCGGGTCTTCTTAAGGCTTCCATCTGCCCCGTTTTGGTGGGTGAAGACGCCGGACATGTAAGACGTTTGTATCCCTGTGCGACCCTTTTGTGACTGTGTGTCTGGGGATATCTACTCCGCTTCCCGCTTGCCCTTTTGCCCTCCTGCCCTTTCAGTGCTGCTCCTGCTCCCTGTGTGATTTATGGCAATCTCCTGTCCACTACTGATTCAAAGCAAGGGGAGTGAAAGAAAGGGAGAAAATATAAAGAAGTTAAAGGGTTAAGGACGAGCTAAGGGAAAAAAAAAAAGGGGGAAAAAAAAACAAACAAAAAAAAAAAAAACATAAGTGACTAATTCATAAAGGTGGAAAGGGAAGGAAAAAGGAAGAGAGGAGAGGGAAGAAAGGAGAAAAAGGGGGAAGGAAATTTAAAAAAAAAAAAAAAACATATATAACTAAAGAAGAGGAAAAAAAAATACTAAAGAAAGAAAGAAAGAAATAACAACAGAGGAAAAGATCCGAAAAGAAAAGTTCCAAAAAGACTCAAAAATTATTACAAGATAAATAAAACAAAGGGAATAATTAAGGGAAAAACAAGAGGGAAGAGAGTGAGGGGAAAAAAAAAATATATATATATATATAAAGAAATATAAAAAACTTAAAAAAAAAAAAAAAAGAGGGGGAGAGAAGTCCTCAAATAGCTTTAAATGGCTCCGAGCGGCGATCAGTCGATTCCTCTGGAACTAGGACAGGGTTAAGGCCACCGAGGGAAAAATCGACCAACTTTGGAAATCCCCAATTGAGAAGGGACTCGTTAAAGGGAAACTAGGGGTAAATTTAAAAAAATGTGACTGTTTCCCAAGTAGAAGAATTTTCTGAGGACGGGCGATCAGTAGCAGACTCCGAGAAAGGGGAGGAAAGTTTGTTATTACCTACAGAAAGTGAGAACGAGCCCTTAGCTCTGGAAAAAATTCTGTGCGCCGTAAAAAATAACGGTACTTTAATGCAGGGATGGCTACCCAATTGGGGTCAATGCAGAGCGATATATCCCTAATAAGGGAAGACTTGGCTAAAATCCGAGATCGAGTTCTCAATATGGAGAAAGTGGTCAACTCCCTTCAAACGGATGTGGACACGTTAAAACTGAGGACTTTAACCGCTGCCTCAGAAAATCAGCGCTTACAAGCTAAGCTTGAGGACCTGGAAAACAGATCAAGGCGATATAATATCCGTATAGTAGGATTTCCAGAAGGAGTTGAAGGCCCACAGCTGATCCAACAGCTCAAAGAGGTGATACTCAATAATTTGGGTGATGAATATTTTTCCTCCATGTTCCAAATAGAGAGAGCGCATCGTATTCCAGGGGGGAAGCCTATACCAGGGAAACTACCGCGAGCAATTTTAATGAAGTTGCTATTGTCTGTGGACAGAGACACAATTCTGAGAAGAGCTAGAGAATGCTCACCTATTGAACATCAAGGGACTAAATTGTTATTCTTTCCTGACTTTGCCCGGGAGACCCAGGAAAAAAGGAGAAGCTTTGTTGAGATTAAGAAACAATTGGCTGTCAAAGACATTAAATATTCCTTACAATTTCCAGCGAAGCTAAGAGTGATTTATAATGGGACCTCTCAGTTTTTTGAAAAACCGGAGCAAGTGCGAGAATGGATGGACCGGTTGGGCATTTGAAATTTTGTGGCGTGGTGACGGGGGGGGGGGGGGCTGGGGGGGGGTGATGGGGTTAGTGGGGGGAGAGTGGCCGGAAGATAAGAGGTTTGCTGACAGGATCGGGCGGACCAGTGGGGGAGGGAATGGGAGGGGAGGGGAATGGGAGGGGAGGGCAATGGGGGGGGAGGGCAATGGGGGGGGAGGGCAATGGGGGGGAGGGTGGGACTTGCCTTGCAGGGGTTTTTTTTTTGTGTGTGATTAATGGCGGTTAGAATCCTTTCGTGGAATGTCAGAGGCCTCGGAGAGAGGGTTAAGAGACAAGCCATCATGGATGCAATAAAAAGAGTTCTCCCTGCTATTGTCTGCATAGTAGAGACCCATCTCACTAAGGAGACGGTGTCTCGACTGACAGTAGGGTGGCAAGCTCAATCATATCATTCTACCTTTAGTAGTTCCTCAAGGGGAGTTTCAGTTTTAATCCACCGTTCTATAGATTTCACGTTAATAGAGTCTTCCATAGACGATCAGGGGAGATTTATTTTTTTGTATGGTAGACTCTATGGACGTGATTACACTCTGGCCTTTTTTTACATACCTCCGCCGTTTTCGGTTTATTCACTCAATCGGTTGTTGGTATTTTTGGAAAAGAGACCAGAGTGTCGACTTGTCCTGATGGGAGATTTTAACGCTGTTATGGATCCTAAAAGGGACAGACTGACTTTGGATGTAGACTTGGGCAGGAACTCTGGTGCTTCTCCACTGGCCCAGTTCTGTATGGAGGTGGGCTTGGTGGATATATGGGAACATCTGGGCGGAGGCAAGAGAGTGTACTCCTGTGTTAGTAGGGGCGGTAGAGCAATGTCCAGAATTGACTTAGCGCTCACTAATGTGAACAATCGGAATAATATTAAAACCATACGATATGGAGTAAGAACCATTTCAGATCACTCTCCTGTAATAATTGAACTTTGCAGTGGGGGGGATAGAGACACTATGGGGCTTGGGTTTAAGCTGAATCCATACTGGCTTACCATTATGGATAATTCCCCCTCTATCAAATTACTGATATCCTCCTTTTGGGAGGTAAACCTCCCCTCTGCTAAGATCAATATAGTATGGGATGCTTTAAAAGCATATTTGAGAGGAGTTCTGATAAGTGATATCACTGCTATGAGGAGGACCTTCAGAAAAAAAGAAGATGAATTGGCTAGGAACGTGGTGTTTACAACTGAGCGGTTTACGAATCAACCTACGGATGAAAATAGGGATAAGATGCAGAAAGCTAGCCGTTCTCTTGAGGAATATGTAGTTGAAAAGGCAAATCATAGTTTATTTTTTAAAGGACAAAAATACTTCTCAGAGTCTGGCCGCCCTGGTAAGCTCCTTGCCAGAATAGTTTCACAACAGGAGAAGAAAAAAAGGCTATAACCTGGATTCGTAGCCCAGATGGCGTAAACATACATGAACCTGAGGGAGTTAGAGATATTTTCTTGCAATACTTTTCTCAAATATATAAGGCATCCCCAGTGTTTCACCGGACTTGGCGAGGTGCTTCCTGGACGGAATTTCTCTGCCGTCTTTAGCAGAGATTCAAAAAACTCTCTGGAAAGAAGTGACCCTCCTGGAGCTCCAGGAGGCTCTGGGGTCCGTCTTGGGGAACTCCTCGCCAGGTTTAGATGGTATTCCGTATGAGTTTTACCGTAAGTACAGTGAAGATACTCTTCCCCATCTGTTGGAAGTATTTTCCCACGCGTTGGACGAGGGAAATCTCCCAACTTCTATGATGGAAGCCTTAATAGTTTTAATTCCAAAAAGGATAAGGATCCGTCGGATTTGAGCTCTTATAGGCCTATCTCACTACTAAATACGGATGTTAAGCTATTGTCAAAAGTTATGGCTAGGAGACTTTCTAGGGTCTTGCCTTCGGTTATTCATCCAGACCAGAACGGTTTTATGCCAGGAAGGGGCACTCATTATAATCTGCACAGGTTTTTTCCAACATTCAGACGTCCGGGAGCGAGGCCCGCTCCATTCTGTCACTAGACGCCACTAAGGCGTTTGACAGAGTCGAGTGGGTTTTCCTCTGGGAAGTGATGAGAAAAATGAATTTTGGCCCTAAATTTATAGCAATGATACAACTGTTATATAAATCTCCAACCGCTAGGATTAGGATCAATGACATGTTAACTGAGAGCTTTGAACTAGGGAGAGGTACCCGACAAGGATGTCCCCTTTCTCCTCTTCTGTTTAATATTTACATTGAGCCTCTTGCGGTTAGTATAAGGCAGGATACAAGGGTGGCTGGTTTCGGGGTAATGGGAAAACAGGATCGCATCTCCCTTTATGCGGATGATATCCTGTTTTTATCCAACAAACAGATAGTGTACTTCCCCGAGTAATGGAGTTAGTTAATCTTTTTGGGAACTCTTCCGGGCTGGAGGTTAATTGGGCCAAGACGACTCTCCTTCCAGTGGATGAAATGCGAGGATCCGCTGGTCTGTTGACTAGTGGACTATCGGTTTCGGAGACGTTGAAATACCTGGGGATGACAGTTTCTGCTAATATACAAGATTATCTACAGCTCAACCTGTCTCCTTTATTACAAAGATTGAGATCTAAAATTAAGATATGGCAAAAATCCTGTTCGCTAGAGCGGATAGAGTCTCGTTAATAAAAATGGTGGTGCTGCCCCAGGTTCTCTACGTCCTCCGTAACTCCCCTATATGGATAGAGGACAAGTACTTCAGGTTAATTGAGCGGATGCTAAATGATTTATTATGGGGAGGAAACGGGTGAGATTAAAGGCTATGTATTTTTCTATGCCCTATAGGCAGGGAGGTCTTAATCTCCCTTACTTTAAGGGCTATGTTATGGCTTCCCAACTCTATTTTTTCAACGATTGGGAAAATAGCCATCTCTGCAGGAAGTTGGTTAAAGATTCAGGTTTCTCAGACTTCTATACAGTGTTGGAGTCTGACTATTTATATAAGATACAGGATGAATATAAACCCTTCTGCAGAATGGCTATGAAAGCATGGAGGGTTATTAAAAGCTGGATGCAAGTCAGTGCATCACTGATTTGTACCCCATTGTGGCACAACCAAAAGTTATTGAGTTTGGAGGACTCAAATTGTCAGCAATATTGGAAGAATAAGAATATCTACTTTTTGAGTCAAGTGATTAAAAATGGGCAGATTCTTACTCGTTCGGAGCTAGAACAAGAGGATAATGTAGGTGAGGTGGCTTGGTATGCATATCTTCAATTGCGTTTGGCACTGCTTAGTATTTCTGATAAGCACTTATTTAATATAGACACTCCGGAATTTTTACATAAGCTGATTCAAAAGAAGGGTGGTATGAAAGTTAGAATTTCACATTGTTATAGGTACCTTATAAAAAATTATTTCACGGATTGCTTATCTCCAGGGCAAAGATCCTGGTCTACTTTATTGTCAGATTCGGGTTCCCGGATTGGGAGAATATAGGTGATAATTTAAGTTGGGTTTCGCACAATTTTAATCACACGGTAGTACAGTTTAATATTATTCATAAAATATATGTAACACCTCTATGGCTTCACAGGAGAGGATTAAGAGCCTCCTCTGGGTGCCCCCGTTGTGGCAGTCCCGGGCAGACCATTTACACCTGTTCTGGGATTGCCCAACGGTGAGCAGATATTGGAAGTTGGTTCAAAGAACCTTATTCCAAAGACTTAGTATGGATATTCCTTTTTCTCCCAAGGTATGGATCTTAGGGGATTTATCGGAGGTTGGTTGCCAGGTTATGAAGTCCCGATTGTTGACTAAACTTTTGTTTTTAGCTAGGCTTCTTATAGCTAGAAAATGGTTTTCTCCCTCCGTTCCAGACTGCAAAAATTGGCTAAATTTAGTCACTAAGGTTAAAAGTTATGAAAAGATTTTGCATAGACAAAGAGGATCTTATGAAAAGTGGGATAGGATTTGGAAGGAATGGGGTGATTGATGAAAATTTTTTTTTTTTTTTTCTTTTTTTTCTTTTTTTTTTTTCTTTCTTTATTTATTTTTTTTTTTTTCTTCTACTCTGCAAGACGGGGGGGGAGGGGTGGGCTGATTTTGCAATTATGTTATCATGTTTTTTCTTTTGTAAATCTTATATGTTGTTAATATTGTAATAAAAGATTAAAATTTAAAAAAAAAAAAAAAAATCATAGACTGAGAGAGACGCCACTTATATAACTTGTAACAGGAGACAGCCACTAGGGGTGATAGTGATATATTTTAATCCTAAAGCACCCGTCTCTTTTGGTGGCTTGGAGAGTTTATACAGGTCTGTTAGAAAACACGGTATAAAGAGAGCAACTATAGCCGCGTGGTTAAACAACCAAGATGCGTACACGCTGCATAAACCCGTAAGAATTTTTTTGTGAGAAATAAGGTCATAGTGGCGACCATCGACTCACAATGGCAAAGCAACTTGGTTGAAATGTCAAACTGTGCCGAACAAAATGACGGTATAAAATATATTTTAACCGTGATTGACTTATTATCAAAATATGGTGTGTGTTCCCTGAAAGATAATACCGGAGCATCTGTAGCGAAAGCCTTTGAGTTGATTTTCAAGAATGATCACCTAAAAGATTTTCAAGAAGATGTACCTAAAAAACTACAGATGGATCGGGGTCAGGAGTTTGTAAAGAGCGCAATATCCACCATTTCTTTACTACAAACACGGTGAAAGACGCTTTAGTGGAACGCTTTAACAGAATGTTAAAAACAAAAATGTGGAAATTTTTAAATAGGTGCAATACATTTCGATATATAGATGTTCTAAATAATTTTTTATACAGCTATAATCATACATACCACAATATAATCCGGTGCAGACCTATTGACAAAAAACAATTCTTTAAGAATATGGAGGACCATTTATGGCAAATGTATGAGTTTTAGGCCTCTTTCACACGGGCGTCACGTTTGACACTCGGATCAGAGTCGGGTGCGTTGCGGGAAAATGCGCAATTTTTCCACGCGAGTGCAAAGTGCTTTAATGCGTTTTGCACGCGCATGGGAAAAATCAGCATGTTTGGTACCCAGACCCGAACCCGGACTTCATCACTGAAGTCCGGTTTCGGGTTGAGTACTCTGTAGATTTTATTATTTTCCCTTATAACATAGTTATAATGAAAATAATAGCATTCTCAATACAGAATGCTTAGTAAAATGTGGATGGAGGGTTAAAATAAAAAATGAACTCACCTTATTCACTTGATCGCGAAGTTGCGATCTCTTCTTAATTCATTAGCTGTCGGCTAAAGGACCTGTGATGACGTCACTGAGCTCATCACATGGTACAATCACATGGTCCATCATGTGATTGGACCATGTAATGTGACGTCACCACAGGTCCTTTAGATGGCAGCTAATGCTTGAAGAAGAGAGAAGAGATCGGCAACTATGCGATCAAGTGGCTAAGGTGAGTTCATTTTTTTAATATTTTTAACCCCTCCATCCACATTTTAATGAGCATTCTGTATTGAGAATGCTATTATTTTCCCTTATAACCATGTTATAAGGGAAAATGATAAAGATCGGGTTCCGTCTCTTAGCAACCTTGCGGGAAAATCGCACTGCATCTGCACTTGCTTGCGGATGCTTGCTATTTTCCCGCAGCCCCATTTACTTCTATGGGGCCTGCGTTGCGTTAAAAAAGCACAATATAGAGCATGCTGCGATTTTCACGCAACGCAGAAGTGATGCGTGAAAATCACCGCCCATGTGCACAGCCCCATAGAAATGAATGGGTCAGGATTCAGTGCGGGTGCAATGTGTTCACATCACGCATTGCACCCGCGCGGAAAACCCGCCCGTGTGAAAGGGGCCTTAAACCAGCGAGACCTACTTTAAAAATTGGAGACCATGTCAGAATTAGTCAGTATAAAGTTACTTTTGCTAAAGGGTATGAGCAGTCTTACACGGAGGAAATTTTCATTGTCTCGGTGTTAACACAAGATTTTAAAAACCTATGTATAGGTTACCTATGATTTGGATAATGATCTAATAGAAGGATCATTTTACAAAGAAGAGTCATAGAAAGTCCCGTGTGTTCAGAATAGAAAAGATACCGAGAAAAAGATCTGTGAGGGATGAAACACATTTTTTCGTAAAGCGGCGTGGTTACCCAGCAAAATTCAATAGCTGGATCGGTGAAGAGCAACTTACTTCTCTATAAGCCATGGAATCTGGGTCCTTTTATATAATGCTGCCTTGTATCTTCCAAAATTTAGCCTGAAAATTCAATAGCTGTTTATACAAAACTCGCAAAAGCCGTTCATTTGTCAGGCCCATATGATGTCGCTATGACCGAAATCCAGTATCTGTATAGCTGGTATACCGTCGCATCACAAGAAGGTAGCTTCTACTTTGGGAAAAACGGTGTAGCGTTAACTGAATACCGCATAAAATCTGTTTTTTATTCTACCGTAGCGGACATTGTAAAAGCTATTAATGAGGCCCTTGAAAACTTATTAATGAGGCCCTTGAAAACTTAAAAATTTTGAGCGATCCCTTTAGATTGAAATATGACCCCATAAAAAGGTCTGTTTATACACCCGAATCACAGACACATATGCCTGGTGAAAAGCTTGGGCCTATTTTCGGGCTACGCTGCTATGTTGAAGGCTCTATCGAAAACAATAAGATCGAGAGGAGCGGCATGTATGCAGACATACATTCGAGTTTTTATACTCTATTTGTGTTTTGAAACATTGTTCAGAATCCGCTCGTTGGAAATTCGTACACTCAACTTTTAAAAACTGTTGAAATTACCGGTAGAAACAACAAGCTTGTCATCCTAAAGTATATGCGACCCGACTATATGCCGGTATTCAAGCATAATTTCGATACAATTTCAATAGCTATCCTAGCGGACCAATCTCAGCCTGTTAAATTCAGGTACGGTAAAACAATCATGAGATTACATTTCAGACCATGCAAGGAGGTGACACGCTAAAAATGCTGTCCCAGAGACTGTACGGCGATCCCGGTGTGTATGCCCGGTACTACGTTAATCAGGCAGGTAGAGGGTTAGAGGGTTAGAGAGTTTGCGTGGTGATGAATACATGTACTGATCTGGCCTCGCTGGTTTGTTTAGAAGGCTTTTTAGTAGAGCAGTCCCTCTTTTCAGGAGGGGTATTGAGCTTGTGAAACCGCATGTAAAAACTGCTGACAGAAATATCGCTAAAGACGCCATCACGAGTATATCAGCCTCT